>CM071952.1:10920000-11520000 GCA_036784905.1 Acrossocheilus fasciatus
ATAGCCCAAAAATGAAAATTGGGTCATCATTTACTCATCCTCTTGTTGTTCAAAACCTTTATGACTTTCTTAAAAGATACAGTGGAAAACAAAAGATACAGTGTTGTTTTGGACCCCGTTGGCTTTCACTTTATGAACAAAAAATTCTTCAAAATATCAACTTTTGTGATATTTTCCGATCTTTCCACAATTTTGCTCTCTATCCATGCAATGATACTAGGAACGCACATGGAATGAAAGTGACGAAACTCTCTGTAAAGCACTGTTTACAGGAAACAAACAAGAAGTACGTCAGTAACACAGCATCAAAAGTTCAACCATTTCAAAAACTGAATAAATATCAACTTTTTTTTTACTGAGGAATTTATGTAAATTAGGCTTTTATGATATTTTTTCATAACAAAAACGGGTGCTAATTGCATTAATGTATATACTCACTTTAAAAAGTTTAGGGTCAGTAAGAGTTTTTTTAAAGAATAAGTACTTTTATTCAGCATGGATGCATTAAAGTAAATAAATTGATTAAAAGTGATAGTAAAGACTTTTACATTGTTACAAAAAAGTTCTATTTCAAGTAAATGCTTTTGAACTTTCTATTCATCAAAGAATCTTCAAAAATGTTTTACAGTTTTCAAAAATCAGCACAACCGTTTTCAACATTGATACAATGGAACAATGCTTGAGCAGCAATCAGCATATTAAAATGGTTTCTGAAGGATCATGTGACACTGAAGACTGGTGTAATGATGCTGAAAATTCAGCTTTACTGTTAGATGAATTAAATTGCATTTTAAAATATATTAAAATAGAAAAAAGTTATTCTAAGTTGTAATAATATATCACAGTATTACTGTATGTGATCAAATAAATCCAGCCTTTGTGAGCAAAAATAATCAATTCTTATCAACCACACAACTTTTGAGCAATAGTGTGTGTATATAGATAAGGTTTTTTTGTATAAGCATTTACAGCAATTAGACAAAAACTGTGTAATGCAGTATGAATCATCAATATCTTTTGCCCGGTTTTCCCAGAAGAAAAAGAAAATTTTGAATTTTGCCAATATTTAGAAGTACACTAACATATTGATAGCTTTAAAGCTTAGAAAATTCTTGATTATGATTATGGTGTCTTTGATGGGACCCCTTATGGACCCTGTCTGATCTGCTTCTCTTCTCTTCCCAACACCCTTTTTTAATCAATCTCTTCCATTGTAATTGTAACTGCCAGCTCACCAGAATATCATGTTTACATGAATCAGCAAATAACTCCAGTGTGTTCAAATAAACATGCAAAGGGCACAGGCACAGATTAAAGAGGCCTATTAAACAGTAAAAAAAACTCCTAAATTGGCTGTTGGTGTTTTTCATCTTGTTCCAGCGGCTTTTATTAGGCAAGGTGCTCAGACGGTTAGCGGAGAGGACAGTCGGAGCGTCCCGCAGTGTGACGCGGGGGTCTGTATGGTGCTCATTATAGATGTGAAGCACGGGCTGTGTGGCACAGCACTCACAGCCTGCTGCAGTAGAGAAGGAAGGCCTCCCGCATGGGGCGTAATTAAGGCTGGGGAAAACACAAGCCCTCATTATCTGCTGTACGAGATCTCCCACTACTGTACTTCAGTTATGACCTTTCAAGGTTTCACCTGATGGAAGTGATGTCAGCAAGATTAGACAGATGGAACTGGTTGAGCGTATAGCGTTTTAAACTGATTCACATAGCTTTTCTATGAGATGTTCCTGCAGTATTTGAACATTTAGTCTTGAATTTGCTGAGTCGTTCAAAAATGTTTTACAATTTACTTTTTGCACAACATTTGAAGTATCGACTTTCAATTGACACTGGCAACAATTTTAGATAAGTAGCATTTCCCTCAGGTATATTATATGGGGGCAGTCGTGGCCTAATGGATAGAGAGTTGGACTTGTAACCCGAAGGTTGAGTGAATAGCGCTCAATACCACGATTGAGGTGAGACCCTTGAGCATGGCACCGAACCCCCGACTGCTCCCCGGGCGCTGCACCATTGGCTGCCCACTGCTCTGTGTGTGTTCACTACTGTGTGTGCACTTGGATGGGTTAAATGATGGATCCATGAAGGTCCTTTTCATTCATGGAAACTTTCCATTCCACAAACAGTTCTCTATAGTGGAAAAGGGTTCTTTAGATTATTAAAATGTTCTTCATACTAAGAAAAAATGGTTATTTTAAGGACTATTCACTGAAAGGTTCTTTGAGAAACCAAAAATGGTTCTTCTGTTGCATTGCTCCAACACCCCAACCCCCCCTTTTAAGTGTTGAATGGAAATTTTGGCTACTGTTAATCTATTTCCTAAATCATTCTTCCTCATGATCTGTATCTCTCCAGGTGTGTGGGCCAACGATGTTGTGGTTCCTGAGCAGGTGACTGCAGTGCTGGGGAAAAACGTTACTTTGACCTGCAGGGTGGAGGTCAGCACAAACCTCAGTCTGACCCAGAGTTCCTGGGAACGCCGTCTGCCATCCGGCACCGTAACTTTGGCTGTCTTCAACCCCGAATACGGGACCTCCATAGCTGACGAGTACAGCAATCGTGTGCACTTCATCAAGCCCTCAGTGCATGACGTATCCATTGTCCTGCAGGGCGTGGGGTTTGCAGACATTGGGACCTACACTTGTAAAGTTGTCACCTTCCAACTTGGAAACATGCAAGCATCCACAACTGTGGACATTATGGGTGAGTATATCTTTGTGGACAGATTGTACACTATATAATTGTATAGGTGTGAATTCCTTGAGGCAAATCATTTTGTAAAACATTAGAATCCTCCTGAACCCTATAGTTGCTGGGTCATAAAATTTTCATAAATTTTCATTCATTCATTCAATCACGCATGCATTTATTTTTTCCTAGATTTGTATGGTTTTAAGCACAAAAAAAGTGTTGACAATAACAAAACATACATAAACACATTTATTTATTTATCTATTTATTTATGCATTTATTTATACAAGGAGGTGCCTTAAAGTGATTAACTGACTTTCCAAAAATTCTCTATTGAAAACAAGACTGAAATTATAGGAAAGTGATTTAGAAACTTCTGTTGAAATGGCTTATTTTTGTAGATTGTAATTATAGAGAAGGCTGGAAACACCCTTCACAGAGCCCCTTTTCTGCTGGAGTGAAATGAAGCGTTGTCAAACGCTACAGAGATGACAAAAATATGTGTCACACACTGACATGATAGCACTTAGCACATTCCTTCTATTTTGATTTGTGGGGTGCCATTTTTTCCTCCTTGTTTATTTCCTGCGGTAAAACATAAAAATAGAAGCTAATCTTTCCCCTATTATAAGTGGTAAAACCTCTGAATTTTATCGATCCAGTCTGAAATGGCCATTACTGATTCAGACATTAAAGCAAAGCCCTATTAATCCTTGGCATTTTCACAGAAAAGGGAGAAATTTACCCAAACCTCTAAAACTATAAAATCACTGGCCAATGAGCTGCTTTGAGTTTGTGTGTTTTTTGCACACAAGCTTGAAGTCGCCATCCCTATTCCTGTGAATTTAACAATGATGAATCATCGGAATGAATTCTCAATGACCGTGTGAATTTTTACAATAAAACACATCAGATGCGGCACGCAGGCTAAGCGGTATAATTTGTACCCACAATTCATTCTTTTCCTTTTTTAACATAATTACTTTGCTTTCACTTGGAGTCCATTATAATGACACAATTGTTTGGGGAACTGTGGTTTTGGCGACAGCCCTGGTCTGCAACCCAGAGCTGGAGTGTTTTGGGTCTGGGTTTGTGTGGGGGCGACAGTGACCCGGCCCTGATTCCTGCCCCGTCTAATGATAAATCAATAACCAGACCCTCTTTTGGGCCCTCGGCCACCCACAACCTGCACGTCAGATCAGCTGGTTCTCCGCTTCTATCAGGAGGGTTGGGTGTGAATGAGTTGCCAAGATGCCCCTGCAAGCTCTGAGTCAGCAGAGCTCCAGCGTGATGCAGATGGCATGGAGTTCAGGTTAGATGAATGCAGGGTGGGTCTGGTTTTGGCATTCGGATGTCAGTGCTCTGTGATACACTGTGGGTCCCCACCATTCAGGTGCCGCAGGGCTATATTTAGCATTCGGGGTCCCTGGGGTTATTTCAATTTCTCGTATACAGGAGTGGCCTGTAAACAGAGTAGAACAGGTGTGTGGAGCAGACGGCCTTGCGTGTAGGATTAAGTTGACGTTCCTGGCCCACATGGCCAAACTGTTTCTTAAGAGCGCAGCTGTTGCAATTCTCTAGAGAGAGATGGAGAAAGGAAAGAGGGAAAAGGACAAATTAAAATAGTATTGATACGCTTTTATTAATAGAGGATATATGGCTGCATTCACAGTTCACTGTGGCCCAAATCTCAATTCTGACCATTGCCAGTTTCATGCAATACACTACTAGATTTATTTTTTTTTTTATTTTTTTTTTATAGTTTTATTTAGCAAGGATGCATTACATTGATCAAAAGTGACATTAAAGACATTTGTAATGTTACAAAAGATTTCTATTTCAAATATAAGTGGTTCTGTAAAACTTTCTAGTCATCAAAAAATGAATCCTGAAATGAATTACATAAAAATATTAAGCAGCAAAACTATTCTAAATATAAATGTTTTTGTTAGGATGATTTCTGATGGATCATGTCACATGACACTGAAGACTGAAGTAATGATGCTGAAAATTCAGCTTTGCCATCATAATACATTTTAAAATATATTACAATAGAAAACAGTTAGGCTACTTTAAATTATAATAATATTTCACAATATTTTAACTGTACATTTAAACAAAAAATGCAGCCTTGGTGAGAATAAGAGACTTCTTTCACAAACATTTTTTAAAAATGTACAGACTCCGAACAGTAGCCAATGTGACAGTATCAGCAAGGATCTATACATTATTATCAATACATTATTATGTCAATAATGTGATTAAATACAATTGTAGCTTGATATGTTTAATATATTACTCAAATATGTGATATTTTACTTATTCATTAAAAAAATACCATATAAAATATAACAGAAATGTTTAAATGTGTTTCTTTAAAAAAAAATTACAAATTGGCAATATATAGTTATAATTAGTAGTAGGGTGGTGGTGGTAGTATTTTAAAGAACAGGTCACAATTATTATGTTGTTATGGTAATGTTAATGCTGATGCGTTTGAAGTTTTTCTAATTAGAAAACATGATATCATATTCAGTGTATTTGTTGATTACCTTATAATGAATATGCCAAAGTAGGGTGTTACATGCATGTGTGTTGCCAGCATTTAGTATAAGGATATCCATGGGTACCAAAGACGTCACTTCCGCTATGTTCGCAGCCAACACTAAGTTCGCTATAAAAATATGCATTTTCATTTATTCATAGGCTACATGGCTGCAATAACATTTTAGTTCAAAATTTTGCCATTGTTAAAAAAATGCGTTACTGAGTATATACGGAAATGACATAGCCTATGTGGTACAATACAAATATTTTAACGTCCTTTATTCTCCTATAAAGAATCACAATTGTCAATTATTATCCTTTTCTGAAGTTGGCAACCGTACGTTAGCTGCCAGTGGTGCCAACCATTTATTCCGCTGATCTAACCTCTTTGGGATCTAATAAAATTGTAGTTCAGGGTTTTTCTGATGACTGTTGTTACAGCACAACATATCCTGGTCATACTGTAACCTTGTGAACCTTCTGGGAGTGTTTCGTTGATCTTCCTCTGGTAGTTGTGGCTGCTGTGACCATAGACTGACAGGTCGCGCAGCTGTGACTCGGACACAAAAATGGCGGCGATAAAACACTGTGACGTCACATGGAACCTATGGATATGAACCACATTTAAAAGGTCCCCCATGAATATTCTCACAAACTGAATTTGCACAGAAAATTGAAATTGGACACTGTCTTTGTATTGTGAATGTAACCTTTGAGGTGAGTGGTCTCTTAGCTAATGTTATTTCAGAAGTAAAAACAATAGCTGAAATTGAATCAGTTGTTTTAATTCAAGCAGTGTGGGGTTTCGTTGCTCAGGGCAGCTGAACATTTCCCAATGATTGATTCAGCTGTAATACACAATGTGTCTTTCCTTTTGTTCTCTTTAAATCCATGTGGACTCTCTCAATAATATTAAGACACTAATATGCCATTTTTCTGTAGAGACAGAAGCCACTCAGATGCACTCAGGGATGTTGTTGTACTCCTACCTCAGCACTCAGTAATTTCAGATCATCCATTTTTAATGTGAATTTGTAGAGTTGGTGTAATAAATCAATTCTGAGTGTACTAAGGCCAGTTTCCACCCTTTACATGGTTTCTTTTTTCCCTTCCTTCCTTATTTATTCATCTTGTTGTATATCATCCTGTAGAGTCAATATCAATAACTCATTTTGTACAGTTTTTTTCTGACCCTTCCATATTTTTATTATTTATTTCTTGTTTTCTCAAGGCATGTGTATTTCATGTAATCTTGTAGTCAAGTATTGTACAACCCGAATTCCGGAAATGTTGGAACGTTTTTTAAATTGAAATAAAATGAAAACTAAAATAATTTAAAATCACATGAGCCAATATTTTATTCACAATAGAACATAGATAACATAGCAAATGTTTAAACTGAGAAATTTTACAATTTTATGCACAAAATGAGCTCATTTCAAATGTTATGCCTGCTACAGGTCTCAAAATAGTTGGGACGGGGGCATGTTTACCATGGTGTAGCATCTCCTCTTCTTTTCAAAACAGTTTGAAGATGTCTGGGCATCGAGGTTATGAGTTTCTGGAGTTTTGGTGTTGGAATTTGGTCCCATTCTTGCCTGATATAGGTTTCCAGCTGCTGAAGAGTTCATGGTCATCTTTGACATATTTTTCATTTAATGATGCACCAAATATTCTGTATAGGTGAAAGATCTGGACTGCAGGCCAATTCAGCACCCGGACTCTTCTACTACGAAACCATGCTGTTGTAATAGCTGCAGAATGTGGTTTTGCATTGTCCTGCTGAAATACACAAGGCCTTCCCTGAAATAGACGTCATCTGAAAGGGAGCATATGTTGCTCTTAAACCTTTATATACCTTTCAGCATTCATAGTGCCTTCCAAAACATGCAAGTTGCCCATACCGTATGCACTTATGCACCCCCATACCATCAGAGATTCTGGCTTTTGAACTGAACGCTGATAACACACTGGAAGGTCTCCCTCCTCTTTAGCCCAGAGGACACGGGATTCATGATTTCCAACAAGAATGTCAAATTTGGACTCGTCTAACCATTGAACACTTTTCCACTTTGAAACAGTCCATTTTAAATGAGCCTTGGCCCACAGGACACGACGGCGCTTCTGGACCATGTTCGCATATGGCTTCCTTTTTTGCATGATAGAGCTTTAGTTGGCATCTGCGGATGGCACAGCGGATTGTGTTTACCGACAGTGGTTTCTGGAAGTATTCCTGGGCCCATTTAGTAATGTCAATGACAGAATCATACCGATGAGTGATGCAGTGTCGTCTGAGGGCCCGAAGACCACGGGCATCCAACAAAGGTCTTCGGCCTTGTCCCTTACGCACAGAGATTTCTCCAGATGATGGGATTTGCAAAGCCGTCGCAATTTGATGTTGAGGAACGTTGTTTTTAAAGTATTCCACAATCTTTTTACACACTCTTTCACAGATTGGAGAGCCTCTGCCCAGTCTTTACTTCTGAGAAACTCTGCCTCTCGAAGACATCCCTTTTATTGCTAATCATGTTATAGACCTGATGTCAATTAACTTAATTAGTTGCTAGATGTTCTCCCAGCTGAATCTTTTCAACATTTCTTGCATTTTCAGCCCCCGTTGTTGCCCCCGTGCCAACTTTTTTGAAACCTGTAGCAGGCATCAAATTTGAAATCAGCTCATTTAGTGGATAAAAGTGTAAAATTTCTCAGTTTAAACATTTGTTATGTTCTCTGTGTTCTATTGTGAATAAAATATTGGATCATGTGATTTGAAAGTCTTTTAGTTTTCATTTTATTCAAATTTTAAAAATATCCCAACATTTCCCGAAATTCGGGTTGTAATAAATTTAAATTTTTAAAAGTAATTCATTTAAATGCATCAAAAGTAAAAGTAGTAATTTTGTGAAATAATATTGTAATTGAAATTAACTGCTTTCTATCTGAATATATTTATTCCCGTGATCAAATCTGAATTTTCAGCATCATTACTCCAGTCTTCAGTGTGACATGATCCTTCAGAAATCATTCAAATATGCTGATTTGCTGCTCATGAAACTTTTGTATTTTCATCAATGTTGAAATCAGTTGTGCTGCTTAACATTTTTATAAATGTTTTTACTGTCATTTTTGATCAATTTAATGTGTCCTTGCTGAATGAAATTTTTTTTAAAAAACTTACTGACCCCAAATGTTGACCACTAGTGTGTTTTTAAAATAAATATACATTTTGTTTTATACACAAATGCCTTTAACAGATGTTTCAAAATAATATTCTTTAATAAAACAAGATTTAAAATTACATCTTTTATTCTGTAAGCATCTCAGCTTATTGTTCAATTTTGTCTCTTTCTCATTTTCTCCCTTTAGTGGAGCCAAAGGTCTATGTGTCTCCTGGCTCCTTGTCTCTGTTGGATGGAGATGGTGAAACTCTGGTGGCGACATGTACAGCTGAAAGGGGTCGTCCAGCAGCAGAGGTCTTCTGGGAATCAGACCTGCCAGGCCAGACAACAGTCGTCACACAGCTGGAGCCTGAAGGCACTACCACCACTTTAATACAGTACGTCTGGGCCCCCACCCGGGATGCATTTGGCCGGTCCCTCAGCTGCGTTGTACGTCACCCAGCCCTATCCAAGGATTTCCGCATTCCCTACCGGCTCAATGTGTTTTGTGAGTGAGAATTGCTTTTATCAAAAACATTACTCCTGTTTTGTATCTCAAGATCTCCATGGGTTTCCTGTATGGTACAAGGAGCGCTGATTGCTCACTTTTGCCGCTCTCAAGCTCACAAGATGTCAATTTAAGAGTAATTTTAATCCTCAGTGTGCTTCCCTTTGGCATCTTGAACTGTTGGCTGCTGTCTGTTTGAACGGCACGCTGCTTAATGGAGGCGCTTTATGAAATATTGATCTGAGCGCAGCAAGGGCAGCAACAGGAGCGGAAATACAAGTGGGGGAGTTCATACTGACAGAAGGAGGCTTTAGTACTCAGTAAATCACACATTGCCTTCCAAAGTGTTTAAAAGTGAGAAAACTACTTTTGAGTTTTACATCCTCATACATTTATTAATACTAATGGTTTTATCATAGACAAAGCTGACTATGCAAACACTACAACAATTTGATTTCTTATTGAAGTCTTGTTCAGAACATAAATCTTACATAAATTTAGTGATATTTATGCTTAACATTAGAACAAAACAATAATGTCAAGAGATCTAAATTTAATGCAAGATGTTATTTTTTATATATTGTATTATGAGAGTTTTTCATTCTCATTCTCCCCATGGTTGCATGTATATGATCACAAATACTGCAAAAATAGTAGTACTAATGCAATTTAATGCAATTTAAAATATCTCATTTCTATTTCAATGTTTTTAAATATAATTTATTATTATGATAGCAAAGCTGAATTTTAGCAGAATTTTACTCAAGTCTTCAGTGCCACATGACCCTGAAATTTAGTGATATTTATGCTTAAAATGAGAATAAAATGACAATCCATCAAAACAAATCTAAATTCAAATATGTATGCTTATAGTGTAATTAAAGTGTCCTTCCCAAGAAAGTACTGGTTAGTATAAGGTTACTACAGGGGTTAATGTTCAGTGTTAGTACCTAGTTATTACCCAGTTATTTTTATTGCTATAATAAGTACATAGTATGTACACAGGCTACTGTATTTTCTTAATAAGTCTTAGTTAGAAGTTTTAATAATGTTTAGATATTTTATCAAACAAGACAGATTTACAAAATCTCGGATTTACAGTGCAGTGTTTAAAAGTGAAAAACTGTGATTTGCACTGTTCAATAAGAAACTTGAACACTGGCTATTTTGAAGAGAATTTGATCATGTTGTTGTTATATAGACTGCTGGGGTTGAATCTCAAGGCTCTCTGTTTCACTCCTGAATCTTCTCTCCATATCACACATCAGTTTATTTTCTCAGCCACAGCTAAGCCTCAGGATCCTGAGGTTTCTGTGTAATTGAGTTAGCCAATCACATCTCCCCTTGCTGTTTCTGGGACTCACATCCATAGCGTGAGAGTGGTTTCATGCTCAATTTTAATGTCTTATAAAAATAAAATAAGTTTCATTGCTTAGAAATGTCCTTTACAGAGTACTACATTAGGTGAATTTTCAAAGTAGCATTTATATGTATTAAAGGGATAGTTCACCCCCCCCCCCCCCCCCAAGTTGTTTCAAACTTGTATGACTTTCTCTGTCATTGAACATAAAATGAGAACAATTTCAAATCTTCCACGTTACTATAATTTGGGTTGAGAACAGGTTGAACAGGGTTGATTTGAATCAGCATTCATTTTGAAGAATCAAAGTCAATTCTTAAATCACAAGAATCAGTCTTTGAATTATTGAAATACTTCTTTTTTGACAACCACCATTTAAATGTTTATATTTCAACAAAAAAATTGGAAAACATAATTATATAATTAAGACGTTGATATAAACTGACTTATGTTCAATTTCACAGTAAATGTTTACACAAATAAATGTTTAAGTGTTGATTATAATATCTAAAAATGAATAGAAAATGAATTTAATAGAGATATTTTAACTTTTAACTTTATAGTAATGTACTATACTTTATAGTATAGTAATGTAACTAGAGGTTCCCTATGTAGTTTACAACATTAGTTAAGAGATATTGAATATATAAATTGACATGTACTCTATCTGATATATTCAGACAAATTGGAATTAAATCAAAAGTTTGTCAAATGAAATTGAATTGATTGCATGAAATACGTGTTAATGTTAATACCCAGACCTGCAATATCCTCTTTTGTATTCTGTGGAAGAAAGAAAAGGATTTAGGTTTTGCTAAGCACTATATATTTTTATAGCAAGGTGATCATATTATTTCTTCATGCAACAATGATTTAAATTATGTTACAGTTGTTCCGGATGTTATGGTGACGGGCCAGCAGGACGTATGGTACGTGGGACAAAAAAATGTACAGCTGGACTGTAGAGCCAATGCCAACCCACCTGCTCTTTTGTACCTCTGGACCAGGTCTGTGCGCAAAGTTTGCTACTTCTAGTCTTATTGGACATGTCAGTTCAATGGTAAACTTCAGCTTCAGTGTTTTAGAGAATTCAAGGTTGCTTCAGGGTGGTTTCCTGCTGCAGAACTTGTCAACAAGCTCTAAACTGATAATCATGTCTTTTATCACTCCTCAGACTGGACGCCCCAATGCCTGCAGGTGTGGACACATCTAATGGCAGCCTGGTGTTTACTCGTCCTTTAGAGCCGAACGACTCTGGACAATACAGGTGTGAAGTACAGAACGACATTGGACAGAGCTTTAAGGATGTACGCTTCCTGGTACAAGGTGAGAAGTTTCTTGTAACCTTTCAGGTCCACAGATACTAGTGATGATGTTTTCTCCAAGAGGGGGCCCGAAGTTTGAGGGTGGATCACTGGTTGATAAATTATGTCCTGACATTGCCTCTGCCTTCGTGAAACAGACACCATTCATACTTACCCACACAGTCAATTAAGTGAGGCATTGAGGCATAAACAAAATGCCAAGTTGGTGACTCGGTGAAGCTGGATAAAAATTACAAGGTTCAAACACACTGTTTTCTACCATGGAACCTCATAACTGACTCATAATTGATCCATAGCCCTGCTGGAAAAAAAAAACAATAGAAACCATCACAGAAATTCTAAAGGTTTCCACTAAAAATACCCTTATAAACATTACAAACCATCAACTTTTAACCATTAAAACCATTAAAAAAATGGTTTCCTGTAGTGTGTTTTGGGACATACTGCATTAGCATTTAGTGGTGTTAACAAGCCACTAATAGAAGGCACCAAATTATCAGTAGAGATCCACAGGCACCATTACAGTTTCCATTAAAACCAGTACAATTCCCATTATAACCAGTAAAACCATTAGAAATTCTGTGATGGTTTCTAATGTTTTTTTTCAGCATGGAGTGCACTGGAGAATTGACTCAACTGATACTGAGATACTGACACAAATATCCTGAGTAAAATAAACTATTTATGATTTCATTTGAATTACAGAGAGTAGCAGGAATTAGCCCTAAAACAAACTGCAAAACTGCATCACCCCTGAAGCACTCTTATTGATAGATTTCTTTCACTTTGTCCACCATCTTGGATTTATTTTTCCACTAAACTTTTTGCAGTGCATTCTCGCAAACAGCCTGGAAAACCCTGACAAAACTCACAAGAGGTTTTCTTGTGTTTGACATTTGTGCTGTATCATTAAGTGTGTATTTCCTGTTACTGAATATGTAAATTCCTGAATCTCTTGTTGAAAATACCGTTAACAGAAGCTCTTTCTGAAAGCTGGCTGAATGTGCCAAACGCTCTACACTTGGCTTGTGAGGTTTCTGCAGTGACGTAAATAAAGTTGGACCAAACTCGCAGCAGTTACAATTCAATAAGCTCTTTGCCACTGTGATTTTTACCATATATTTGGCTCTTCTTCAGGCTGCAAAACATGAGAAACCTTTATTATGTCGCTGTGTGGTCAAATCATTATCCAAATATTGTGGCAGTTTTTGAACATCTTTGGTGCACAAACATGGATGACAGAAGCATAGAGAAAAACTAAATGGTGTAGGGAAAATCAGGAACTGGACTTTTCTTTGAAGAAGTTTAGAGTGACTTTCTTAAAATGAAAGTTGTCCCCAGTTGACATCCCATAATTGATAGACCAAATAGTTATTTTATACCATCCAAAAGTGCAATATTTTGTACCAGTCTTGAAGACTTGTTCACTGTTACAGGCCTCCAAATTCAAATAATTGTGCCCTTTGGTACCTGAACCTGCTGTTACATCAGCAAGATTTTGTTTTTCCTCTTAGTCATTGCAAGTTCTGTCCTTTTATCTTCTGTAATAACCTTTAAATAACCACCTGCCTCTAAACATTATTTTCCCTTGGCCCTCACAGAATCTGCTGACTGTTTTTTTGTTTTGTTTTTAGGGGGGCTGGGACAGAATTATTGGTACAATATCAATCATATTTAATTTGTTTTGGATATTTAATTGTTCGTTTTCCCTATTTTTACATTCAGATTTTTTTTTTGTCATCCAGCATTTAAAATTATTTTAAAACTAATAAATTCAGTCTTTCATACTATAGGCTGTGTGTGTGTGTGTGTGTGTGTGTGTGTATTATTGCACAGTTCTATGTATGAAGTTGGATATACAGTATATTACATCCAACCTTATCCACATACATGCAGTATGCTCGCATAAAGCAATATATACAATATAACAAATCTCAACAGTCTGTTTTTTTGTCACAAATTCTAACTACTGCACATTATTTTCCAGCTCTTTATATAAAAATTTATATATAAGTATATACAGCATATACATCATGATTTTCTTTAAAACTGCTTTGAAACAGTGTGTACTGTGAAAAGTGCTGTGTAAATAAATTTAATGTGACTTTTTTTATTAAGACAAAATAGTATACATTTTTATATCAACTTGTCAGTAGTGACCAGAATTTTAATGTTGACGTATATTATTATTTTTAGCATTTATTTTCTTTATTTAATTTTATTTAATTTTTATTTATTTATTTTATTTTATTTTTTAAATTTAATTTTATTATTTTATTTCATTTTTATTTTTTAAGGTATATGTTTGAAACAAGAAAAGAATTGCCAATGGGATATGAAGGGAAAAAACTTAATTCCAGAGTTATTTTTTGGATATATTTATATTTTAGTATCTTTGAGGTACTGTTATAGTTTTATTCATATTTTGAATTATTATTTTTTTTTTCTATTGTCATTTTAATTTTAGGTATATTATACTTTTAGTAATTTAGTTTTTTGTTAGTTTTTTTATATGTCTATATAGTTTTCATTTTTTAGTTTTAGTTATTTTTAGAACATCGACATAAACTAAATAAAAAATGTTGCCCTGGTGACTAGCTGAAATAAAAGTTTTAAGTGTTTTTATTAGTGCTGTCAAACGATTAATCGCGATTAACTGCATCCAAATTCAAAGTTTTTGTTTACATAATATATGTGTGTGAACTGTGTATATTTATTATGTATATATAAATACACAAATGCATATAGATATATAAGAAAAATATGTTATATTTATATATTAAATATATTTATATAATATAAACTATATGAATATAAATTTATGCATGTAAATATTTTAAATATATATATATATACATAATATACACAGCACACACATATTATGTAAACAAAAACTTTTATTTTGGATGCGTTTAATTGCGATTAATCATTTGACAGCACTAGTTTTTATATTTTATGTCATTTCAGTTAAAGTTTATTTTATTTCAATTTAAAAAAAAGTTTTAATTTAGTTAACTGCTCAATTTAATGTTTTATGCTCATTTTTCAGCTAAATTTATTTAGTTTTAATAGTATCAATTTTAATATCGTAATCAGTACCAGCCAGAATATTAAATCGGTGCGTTTTCTTCACAACTTGTCTTTAATTGTGTATCTGTTTACCTGTATTTTAATATTTGTCTATATCTCACCCTCTCAGAGCCGCCCCCGACCACTGCAGCCCCCACCACCACCAGCACCACCAAGTCCATCCTTCCTGACACCAGCTTAACCATCACAGCTCCCATCAACCACCATGCCCACTTCAGCGCCCCGACTCAGGCCTCTCCGCCGGACAACGGTCTGGGCACTATCGTGGGCGGTGCTGTCGGTGGGATCCTGATCCTGGTGTTGCTGATGGCGCTGGCGGGGGCTTTCTACATGCGCCAACGCCGAACATTCAGAGGAGACTACTACACCAAACAATACATCGGCCCATCCGACATGCAAAAAGAGACGCAACTGGACGTCCTTCAACCCCATGAGCTTCAGGGCGTTTACGGAGACGACTCGGGCAACGGCAGCCAAGACTTGAAGCCCAAACCCGAAGGAGACATTATCTATCCCGATTATCCCAATGACCACAAAGACATGGAGGGCTGGGGAGACAATCTCAGCCTTCAGAGAGAGGGAACGTATTACTCCGACCACCACAACCATCATAACGTGAACCCCAGTGGGCCGCCGCTACACAATGGCTCCCCTTACCTGCAGGACGAGTGCTACGACAATGGCACAGACAGCGACTACGTGTCTCACGTGGATGGATCTGTGATTTCACGCAGGGAATGGTATGTTTGAAAAGGCAGGGGAACTTTTACTGGACAACAATAATTTAAAATCAGCAAGAAAGTGTTATTTAACTCAGCAGAGTGAGATAAAGTGTACGTATTTTATGTATTCTTCATGCTTGGTTTACGATTTCATCCTCACGTTTTACACATGGCAAACGGCTGTAATTTACTGCAGATATGTTCTGGATGGTTTTCGTTCGGTGGACTGCTGTGACTTCAGGATGTAAAGGGAGAGGTTTACATGGTTTATGATCATAGGGTGGATTTACACAAAGAAAACAAGTCTGCTAAAATTAAGCTACACTGTGCGTAACCATTCCAGTTACCGCATTGCACATGACTGTTAGCTTTAAAACCAGGTGCAGCGTATTCTTGGTTCCTTCCGCTCACTTTTTTTATTTTTATTAAATGTATACATATGACTTCTCCAGTGTAGGAGCAAAACATGACTTTATTTTCACATGAAGAGACGCATGAACTGAGTTTGAAAGTCTTGAGTTTTAACGTTTTGACTGCAGGGATATATATATTTTTTCTTTTTAATCAGTATTTTGATCTAGTTTTTGAGAAAATATATCTAAATTTATTAGAATACATTAGTATTATATCAAATAATATAAATATAAGATATTTTTTGAGAAGCAAAAATTGCATAAGATAGCATTCTTTGGTGTTCCATGAAAGAAAGTTTTTGTATTTATTATTATTATTAGTAGTAGTAGTAGTATCAGTATTAGTATTAGTATTGTTATTATTATTTTAAACACAAAAAAATTAGGTGTATGTTTAAAACAAGAAATAATGGCAGTGGGGTAAGAAAAATAAACATAAATATGTATTATGCAAAGTGTACTTCTCAGCTAAATTTATTTAATATATTAATATTATATATATTCTCCAGAAAAAAAGTGTCTTATTTTAAATATAATAATATTTTAAATAAGATACATTTTTTCTGAGATTGCATAAGGAATATTTAAAAAAAATAAAATAAAAATTGTTTTAGTGTTCAATGGAAGAAAAAAATATATACCGTTGTTTTTATTAAAAACAAGCTTTGTTTAAAACAACAACAAAAAATTGCCAGTCGAGTAAGAAAAATTAACTTAATTCAAGATGTAATGTGCTAATTTTACTTGCAGCTTAATGTATTAAATACATTTCAATAATAATAATTATAATATCTTTATAATAAGATACATTTTTCTCGAGAAGAAATTGCATAAAGAATATTTAAAGATTTACGTTAGGCATTCCTTGGAAGAAAGTTTTTGTATTACTATTTAAATTATCTTTTTTTAGGTTTATGTTTAAAACAAGAAAAAAATTGCCAGTAGCATTAAGTTTATTAAATTAACTTTATTAAAAAATAAATGTAATTCAAATATAGTATGCATTTTTTCCTTCTCAGCTAAATTTAATAAATTTCATATGTGTAAATATTTTTTTCTCTGAAAAAAAGATAAAAATACTGATTAACGAATTTTCTTTTTGTAGAAATACAGCTTGTTTCATTTGACTCAAGACATGCAATTTTAACCCAGCTGGTCTATATTTTGATCTATTTCATCACACCCCTCCTACAACAGTGCCTTTTTCATTAATGGATAAGTTAGAGAGCAATGGAAGCAGAACGGTTTTATGTGGTTGTGCTGAGGACCTGTCATAGGCTGATGGGGGGTTGATGTTCACCGCGACAGATCAAAAGGACCACGGTCGGCCCCAGTGGTTTTACCGAAGCCATGTGGCCTTTGCCGATTTAGTTCACTCCTTTTAATTTTATGCTGATTTCTTTTTTTCTCTCCATCTCTCCACCCTTGTTACTCATTCACTCCCATCCCTGTGTCGAGAGCTTTGGATTTCCCAGAATAAACTGTCTGGCGCGCAGCAGACATGTGCTGCATGGGCTTCTTCTAGCATGCCTCACCTCAAAGATCGAACTTTGTAATTAATATTTTCTGCCCTCTTGCAAACAGACCTCATTCCATTCCGTCTCCGAGTTGTGCCGAGCATCTGTTCGCAAGCACGCAAGGTTGTTTTTCTCCATGGGTCTCGATGGTCACACGTTGCATGTCTGTTGAAAAAGATACGGCAGTTGCTAATGCTTGGATTCATTGTTCATAAATCAGCGGCAGTGTTGCTACAGCTGCAGTACAGTCTGTTTTGCGTTTTCAAGACAAAAGTCTTTTTTGTTTGAGATTGGGCTGCTTCTCATCCTGTATCTTAACGGGGCAGTTATTTGTATCGCTAATTATTAGAAAGAAAGTATTGAATCTTGTTAAAAAGACCATATCGCAAGAGTTTACCACACTGAAAAAGAATTTGGAGGACAAACCTCAACATTTTATGTTCATTGTTTCATTGAAAATGTTCAGTTAGCTCAATGAACAATGCATAAATTAATATGAAATTTTATTTTGACCTCCAGAATCTTTTATAGTGCATTTGACCCAGTTTTTCATTATTTTAATGGCCTCACCTAGAAAGGTTCAAAACACACACACACACACACACACACACACACACAAATCCTTTTTATTTATTATTATTTCATTTTTTTTTTTTTTTTTTTTTTTCTGACTCTTGCATGCGTGGTCAAAGTAACACAATTTCATAAAGTTGTAACAATGTACAAAGCTGTACATTTACTACATAAAACACTGCATTTCTTCATTTTGAATAAATATATATTTACAAGCATAGTGCCTTTGGCCGTACATAAAAGCATCAGATATTTATTTTTTCACCATTCAATGACACGCTTTTCTGTTCTGTATTCCCGAAGTGTTATTTGTTGTTCCTGTTATTACTGTATTTTCTGGATTTGCCTTTCTTTAACAAGACGACTCTTGTTTTTGCAAGTTCAAAAGCACCAGCAATGGTGCAAACTCACTGGATATTTACAACAGTAGCACTTGCAAGTGTTACAGTGGCCAGTTGCGGTATATATTATTTTTTTGTACATATTCTGGCAGGAGATATTTGTCTATGGAATAAACATATTTTTATATAAGGCCAGAACATTAAGCAGAGGATGTTCACGCTTAGTTAACATGTGCTTTTTATCTTCTCATGTTCTTTTTTTTTATATTTAGTTCTCAGGAGTTTGAAAGATTATTTTGTACATATTAGAGTTATACAAATGATTGATGACTTGCCAATCATTTTGGAAATGAGGGACAGACATTGCTTTGTTTTTGATGCCTTCTGTTTATAATAAAAAAGTTCTTTTTGAACATGTCAAAGTGTTTGTGATTTTGATATGTTGTGTAACACTAACACTGTGATAAATTGTTTACAATTTGATCCATTTGGTTATTTTGGATAAAAGAAATGAATAGTTCAGCTAGTAATTATTTATTTCCCTATAATTCCAAGCAATTTTTTTTTGTCTGGAACACATAAGGATATATTTAGCACAATGTTCAAGCTGCTCTTTTCCATACAATGACAAAGAATAAAGCTGTTGAAACAGCACTGAACTGAGGAGGGAGTACATGAAAATTTGGCTCTTTTTTCACACTCAGTGCTTGCTAAGTATTTTGAGGTTTCAAGTTTAAATATGTACGAGTGTGATTGAGCTTGAAAGCTATGATACTGCATAGATAGACGGATGGACGGACGGACGGACAGACAGACAGATAGATAGATTTTAAAGTATTTTTGTCTTCTCAAACTTACTTAAGAAGTAGCCAATTAAGAAGACTTTTATTTTTAGAGAATGTATCACTATTTTAAGTATAAACAAGTTAAAATTTAGAAAAATGCCAGTGTAGTAAAACAAAATGCACTTCTAAAATGTTTTATTGTTCAACAGATTGGGCTGCTTCTCATCCTATAATGGGACAATTATTTGTATAACTAATCATCAGAAAAATATTCTTAAAAGTACCATTTCTAAACCCAGATATTTTCTCATCCAGAAAATGTATATAATTTTTTGTAAAAGTTATAACTCCTGTATGCATTTCTAATGTAACACACTAATTTAATGAAATGGCAAAACTGTGTGAAATTTGACAGTTATAAAGTTAAATACTACCATGCTTCCTTTATTTTAATGAATATATGTACATGCATATACAGCCAGTGTGTCAGGATTGGACCTGTTTTGTCATGTGTTGCCTCTGTTTCAGTTCCTGTTTTTCCATATGTGGTCTTTTTTCTGTTCTTGTTTAGGCCTTATGATTCCTTGCACCTGTGTTGGTAATTATCCTGTGTATTTAAGTTCCTGTTTGTTCCTTCCTTGCTGTTGGGTCTACTTGTTGAGTTTGTGTGTTTGCTCCTGTTTCCATGTTGGAGGCTCCCTTGTGTTTTGTCTGGAGCAGGGGGACAGATCTCTCCAGGACCATTTGAGACTGTTCCTGCTCTTAGCAAATACCACCAGCTACCCGGATGACGTGCTCTGTGCATTCTATGACGCTAGTCTTAACATTGCATGCAGAGCGCCATCGTCCGAAGACGGTCCACGAGAGGATTTCGCCATCTTTGTGGAGTGGACACTGACGAGACACGGACACCCCCGCTCACCGTCAGTTCCGAGGAGGATCTTGCCAGTACCACTCCAGACCCAGAGCCCAGCCCACCATCTCCCTGCTACGCGGAGAGCAAGACAGAGCCCACCGAGGACAGCGAGCTGCCGAGCGACTGAGTGGAGGATCGCCCCGGAAGTAGAGCCCAACCCATGCGACCAGATGTGTGAGCTGGCTGCAATACCCATCGCGAGGGGGAAAGCTGCGAATGGTGTGTGTGAGCACGGAGAGGAGCTCCGCCCCCTGCACCGTGGCTGAGGGTGAGCTTATTATGGACCTAGGTAGAGGAGAGGCGGAAAAAGACCTGATTGACTGGGAGGCTGACCTGCTCCCTCTACTCCCTTCCTCGGAGCCCTTTGTCACCCCAGTTCCCTTGTCCAGCCCAGAGGGGGCTCCTGATCTTGAGTTTAGCCCTGAAAGATATTCAGAGGCTCACAAATGCCCACCCTCCCTCCCTCCCACTTCTGCTTTCCTCCTCCGCTGTTGTCTATCAGCCCCTATGCTCACCCTCAGCCCACCATCTATACAGTGCGAGCCCAGCGGGTCTGCCATCCTCCATTGTCGCTGTGGCTGTGGCACCTCGGCTCCTAGCTCCCTCGCCTCCATCACCCAACAATCCTCCAGCTCCACCGGGCTCTGTCGTCCCTCCGGCTCCGCCTTGGTTGGGCGTCAACCCGCCATTGCCTCAGGACTTCGCTCCTCTGGCTGCACCTCGTCGCTCTGTCCCACCGCCTCCGTTAGGCTCCTTCCTCCCGCCAGCTCCACCTTGGTCCTTAGTCGCTCCGGCTCTGCTGCCGTTGGTCAGCCCCCTGGAGTCGGTGGCCATTCCTCCTCCATGGCTCCTCCCTCCGACAGCTCCACCATGGGCCATCGTTATGGCTGTATGTATTTAAGTTCCTGTTTGTTCCTTCCTTGCTGTTGGGTCTACTCACTGAGTGCATTTTCTCCTGTTTCCATGTTGGATTCTCCCTTGTGTTTTGTCAACAAAGATGGTTTAAGTTTACTCATGCCTCCTGTATTCTCCCTGCAATGACCGACAGTGACAAGTGTCTTTGGATGTACATAAAAGCTTTTTTTTCTTTTTTTTTTTTAGCATTCAGTGTCATGCTTTTCCCTTCTGTATTCCCGAAGTTCAAACAGAAAAACAAAATACACTTTTATTCAAGACACAATCAATGTAATATTTTATGCAGTGTTGCAGAATAAATTGATCTTGTTTTATGGATTTTAATTATTTTAGGTCATTCTTGCCATAAACAATAGAATACATAAAGCAAATACTGACTGTTCCTCACACAAAGCTATCACCTCTGCAGATTTGGAAAATAGTCAACTAAGCTACCTTTTTTTTTTTTTTTTTTTTTTTTTTTAAGCTTAACGGCTTCTTGATATTTTTACAGAATGGAAAAGCGCAGTTTGGACTTTCTCATTTTGTGCTCAGCAGACAAAATGTCTTAAGGCTGTGTAGCAATATAAGAGTGAGTAAATGATGACAGAATTTCGAATTTCCATATTGGCCAAACTACATCCCTTTAATCTTCAAATATTGTCAATAACCAGATAAAGCTGTGAGGTCCAATCAGTCACGGATCCCAACTATGCCCTTTTTTGTCATCGATTTGTGTCAGCAAAATATTATGCACCTCTGAAAGGATTAAGGGCATTTGTGATTTTGGAATACCAACAAAGAAAAGTCTGTTTCTTCATTGAAAACTTCTACTATATGGGACCTGATTAGATTTAACTGAACTTCACCACGAAATGGGACCCAAAAGCCACGTCCCCAAAGGCCTCTTGTGAAAGAATGCTTCGCACCTGTGATTATTGGCTACTGACCCGACGCATCACCCTCCATTAGGTCCAACTCAGCACCCTCTCCATCACTGAGAGGGAAAATAGATTTTTGGCAATGAGAGGTAATCGATCACATCAGCACAGCCCTGATGCATCATGCTGTCTATTCTTCTCTGTATTGACCAACCACACAAAAACATAGACACAACCCACACACAACGTCAGCTCTGGATCTGCCCCACCAGGACAGTCTTGAGTATTTCTCCCTGCTGTTGATTGATCCTGCAATGCGATCCTGGTAAAAAAAAAAAAAAAAACAGACCCCCTGAAGATTCGGTCTTATTCCAGTAGCCTTCTCCAATATTTTTTGTTTTGAATGTATTTAGGAGACACTTTCATCCAAAATGACCTATTTGGAATAATGTAACTGAAACTTAAATTTGACATCAAATTCATCCTTGTGGTTAATCGGCAGCTTTCAGGGTTTTTAGGGAAAGCTCCAGGAGGCAAGCAGACCCTCGGTCACCCCTCATGTCCTACCCTTTGTCATGCTTTCAGCACTCAAGTGGCTCTAGTGTCTTCTCTGCAGCGGGACAGCTTTTGTGTTGTCGTGTTGTTTCACCGCAGTGGCCCCAATCTCATCCATCACTGCTTTCAGCAGCATGTTTGTCCAGTTTGAGTATAAATATCTCGCTGCTGGTGGCCTCAAGTTACCTTCTCCCTGCTCCTCTGATTTCAGCAATTTTTCATTTGCATCACCTCTTCTAGATGTTCTACACTTAACAAATCTAAAACGTGTAATCTTGTGGTTCTGGAGTAAATCTTTTGTCCCAAACCACACTTCTGATACTAGTTATCCACCTTTTTCTTCAATGCGGAAGTAAGCCTATGGGTGAGACTTCCGGTTCATTAGCCGCTATAGGTAAATAACGTGGAGAATGACAACGTGCAGTAAACGGTAAAACTGTTTGTACTACAAACCAGTGTAATGTATACCAATAATATGATAAGACACACCAATTTTCAATATCAAGCAGCAAAACAAACTGTTTTGTACAGCTAAAAATAGCTGGACGCGGGTGAGACCAGAAGCTAGATCCATAGAATTTACAAATGGCCGCGCCCATTTTTACAGCAAGAAAAAGGTGGATAGTTAAAAAACTAAAACAACAAAAAAAATAATAATAGTATTAATAATAATGAGTTTTTAATTTTATTGTAATATTTTAATTAGGGGTTTTTTTTCTAGTAAAAAATCAAACAATCCATAAAACAGTATAAAGTACGGTGGCCGAGAGAGCTCAACACGCTGCAACTTAAGAAAACACATGCAAATAGAAAAAGCACAAGGAAAATTAAGAAAACATTTTCATCAGTTTGACAGCACATACTCATAACACAACCACATATAGAAACAAAAACAGAAACGCGCTGCAAATACACACAACACAAACAAATACAGAAACGTGCTACAAATACACACAACACAAACAAATACAGAAACGCGCTGCAAATACACACAACACAAACAAATACAGAAACGCGCTACAAATACACACAACACAAACAAATACAGAAACGCGCTGCAAATACACACAACACAAACAAATACAGAAACACGCTGCAAATACACACAACACAAAAAAAAATACAGAAACGCGCTGCAAATACACACAACACAAACAAATACAGAATCGCGCTGCAAATACATACAACACAAACAAATACAGAAACACATGTCCGAGGTTCGTCACTTGTTGCGGTTTGCTTAAACATTTCCGATGTGATCTTTGCATATTTACAGCATGTTTATGTTTTTGCACCATGTTCTGTATTGATTTGTGTTGTGAGTGTTTGCAGTGCGTTTCTGTTTTTTGTCGCATTGTATTTGTAGCATGTGTGTTGTCAAACTGATGAATATGTTTTCTTAATTTCCTGGTGTGTTTTTTGTTGTTGTTGTTTGTTTCATTTGCAGTGCTTTGAGCTCTCTCAGCCACCGTAATAAAGTTACTTTAGGCAAAACACTGCAGAAGATTCTGAAGTCAGATTCTGAATTCCCAGAATTTGGCTTCAAACATTTGGGCCCCACTGTAACTCCACTTAAAGGATGAGTAACACCATTAAATATCAAGGTATTGTTCACCATGCTCTCCTGTAACTACTTAAATGTTGTTCAAATGTTCTCAGGTCAGAAACTGCGACTCCCAATAGGTTCCAGCAGCTTGGATTTAAAGGTTGTAGAGCAGGCTACTCTCATTCTTGTTCATCCTAGAAAAAAAACTGAGCACAAGATCACACCATTGTTGGCTAATGAACACAACCCAAGCATCGGGGAGCTCACATCAAAGGCCACAACTGACACAGCAGAACACACAAATTGTCTGAGCTCATGGATTTGGAAATAATGAAATGCTTCAGAGGGGGAGAAAGTGGGTGATAGTTAAAACACAAAGTGGGGTCCTGTGGAAAGAATGCCTGGTTTGGAAAATTCATCCAGAAAACAAAATAGAGTTGCAATACTTCTGTCTTAAACAAGTGTTCCCTTTGGGTCAGTGCTTCACATCTGATTATGTGAGTGACTCTGGAGGTAAATGCGGGAATGTGGGGGGTTTGAAGAGGTTCTTCTTACATCAGCAGAAAAATGCAGTCTCCATAGAAACTTGGCTTGCTGCGCTCTGTGAATGAGGACAAGTCATTGAGCACGACAGGCCTCTCCAATATTTACCAAATGACTCCCACGACTGTTTGTTGTTTAGTGTTTCTTCACTGAGAGAGAAACAGCAGCCAAATGCATGCTCAGAAACTTGTTAAACTTGTTAAATCGACAGTAAATTTGTAGCAGCTGTGTTTACCAAAACCTTTGTACTAAATACAATGACAATGTAGTACAATAGCTTACAGTAATAAATAACTAACATACAATAACAGTGACAATGTGTAATCTATCTATCCATATGTTTGTGTATACAGTCATAGAAATTACATATATATTAAAATATTATGAATTAATATTATGATCATTTTAATAAATAGCTTGAGATAAACTAACTCAAGAACTTTTGTATAAAATAACAAACAATATTGTGCTGTACAGTAAAATTAAGTATTTTTCTCTTGTTAAAAAGCCTATTTTTTACCATACACGGTAAACTAACTTACACTTAATTACTGTAGAATTTTTACATTCTTTTCCTGTTAAAATTCTATTTGTATTTATAAAAACATTTAAAGGGTACTGTCTCAACTGTGTAAAAAAATTGTCCTAAACATTTACACAGACATTCAAATGAAAAATGTTTAAATGAACTAGTGGGCTCTTAATTGCTTTGTAAATGAGGCATTTTATACAGAAACTTCATGACTACAAGGCAACAAAAGATTGTTATTATTGAACCCTAGTGAAAGTGAGAAGAAAGACAGAATGGGTTATTTTTCATCATTGCGTTGAATTCTGGAGGCTTCAGACAGTAAAGACAAAATGTGAGAAGTTAGAATCCTTGAGAAACCTCAGATGTCTTGTGCATATTGGCTCCAGCCATTCGACTAGTCTTGGGATCTGTTGAGAACCAGCACCTAAAAATACAGTTCAGTAGTTTGTGGTTTTGATAATGAGAACATGTGTGATTTAAAGCCTCTCTCGTGACCTGGGCTCTAATTGGGATCGTGGCATTTAAGCCCTGTGAACAA
Organism: Acrossocheilus fasciatus; assembly: GCA_036784905.1. Classification (NCBI taxonomy): domain Eukaryota; kingdom Metazoa; phylum Chordata; class Actinopteri; order Cypriniformes; family Cyprinidae; genus Acrossocheilus; species Acrossocheilus fasciatus. Next base: position 10,945,445 of record CM071952.1, read on the forward strand.
TTTGGGTGGGCAACAGTTTCACTGAAGACTGACAGTGAAACAACCCCACAGTGTTTTCAGTGCTGAAGCAAATATAATCCTACATGAACTGAAATCCTTTGAAACAATATACAACCCCCAATTCCTGAAGTTCTGGACTTTTGACTTCTTTAATGATTTCTTTTTCAAGCCTAAATCTTTTGATTGTAATACCATGTGCGGCCATCTGCCTCTCTTGTAATGTTGCTTTTTCCAGTGAGACACTTACTGCAAGAGTTTCCTTGTGTTGCTGAGGCATTTTGATGTGTTTATCCCACCTGTTGTGCTGCTAACAGGTGGACAGTAACCAGATAAGAACCACAAGAAAAGAAAGAGGATTTCGCACAGCGGCGTCTCAGAATGGGCATTATGTGTGTTCAAGGACTGTATAATTAGACTATATGAGAGTATATTTATAGTGTGTGTGCACAGGGTCACTCATCAACACTGCCTCTATCATTAAAACATCTATCAAACATCTGGTTTTTAATTTCCCCAAGCGTCTGTAGTTGCTGCCATATTGAGACTTGGAGAAAGATTTTACATTGTTCTCTATATATTCACAGATTGCTACAAATTGAATGCATTCTTTGAATATTAGATATATGTACACTACTGTTTTAGGGGTTTAGAGTATTTTAACTCCTTTTTATTTATTTTATTTTATTTTTGTAATAATTTTAATTAATACTTTTATTCTAGGATGCTTTACATTTATTTTAAAAAATGACAGTGAATATGTGTTACGTTACACACATGCAAGGGCTCAAATGAATATAGTTCTTTAAAGTTTTTTTTTCAGAGAATCCACAAAAATATTAAGCAGCACAATTATTTTCAGATAATAATAATAATAATAAAATGTTTCTTGAATGTCAAATCATCAACCATAAATTACAATTTAAAATATATTTAAATAGTAAACAGTTTTTTTAACTTTTAATGGTATTTCACAATACTGCTTTTTTTTTTTTTTTACAGTATTTTTGTTTTAAAAAGTTAAAAGTAATGACTGCTGACAATTCAGCTTTGCCAAAATAAATTACACTTTAAAATATATTTAAATAGAAAACTATAAATTTACTTTAAATTTTATTAATATTTCACAATTGTGCTGTTTTACTGTAAAAATGCAGTTTCTCTGATAAGACGGTTCTTGTAAAAACATTAATAAATTTAACATAAATTGTATGTTCCAACAGTAAAAGTACCACTAAAATATTTATAATAAAAAAGAATAATATAATATAATATAATATAATATAATATAATATAATATAATATAATATAATATAATATAATATAATATAATATAATATATAAAGCTTTAAATAAATACATTTTAAAAAACACCTTATATTTAAGCATAAAAAAGAACAACAAAAAATGACTTCACCTCAAATAATTAAATAAATACTTTACAAAATAATTTTTACTATTTCACATAGCAGAACAATTACATTTCAATACAAGTTCATTACATCCGTCCCACCCCTCAACCCCCTGTCTGCCCTACTATAAGCAACTTAGCAGCTGTTCAGTAAAACGTTCTTGCCGCAGTCATTTGCTTTGATTAATTGCTGTTCCTTCTTGATTCTTTTAATGAAAGCTGAGGAGACCAGGGATTAAGGCATCCCAGTTTTAAAACGGTTTTGCTATATTTTTAAAAGTGGTCCACCACAAAATACATTTCTACAATGGCAGGGAGGAGGATGAGGTTAAAGAGCCTAATAAATTGCTTATGATAGAATGTTAGGGGAACAGCCAGCCTTTAAAAGCCATTAAAGGCAAGCAGCTTGAAGCCCTAATTACAGGGACTTAACATCGGGCTGTGCTGCATTCATGCTGTGACGGTCAGAAGTTAGCCTCTGTTTTGGCCTGCTGCGCTAGAGGAAGCAAAATAGACTCTCACTGTCAAAGCGATGAAGAGTTGCGCTGCGCATTGCTAAGATTTTCAATCACATTGCCAAGAAACCAAATGAGAAGAGAAAATGGTAAGAATGCAAATTCAGACTTCAGTGTTAAATAGCACTTGACTTTATCCATGGTTACACCCCAAAAAGCCATTAAAACATATAATAAATAAGTCTAAATTACCCCTGAATGCTCTATTATGTGTCTGTGCCAACTAAAATTCCACAGGAAGAAAGATGAACTGTGGAGGAGACGGAGAAGAAAAGAGCTAAGCATTTCTCTACGAGTCGAAAAAGCAACTATAAGGAAGTATTCACGTAACACCTCTTAACCTTGGCCTGCTCTGTTTCCTTCAGTGTAATTTCTCCTCCGGGCCCCTGTTGCAGTTTTCTAATCAATACCACATTGCGGGGAAACTAATGTCATACTCTTTGTGTAATGTTATTAGTTGCCAAATGTTTTAGATGGTGCATTAACTAAAGTTATTGAAATTCTGTACACAACATACCCCGATAAATTACTCAAAGACAAAATATAAAAAAATATTAGTCTTGTTCATCCTAGCATTGTTTGACAAAGGATACAGGGGCTAAACGTTTTATAGCAAAATGCAGAAGCAATTTAATCTTGCTGTCAAAATAGTCTGTTTGGCTTAGGTTTTAATTTGTCTAATGGCCGATGCAAGCAGCACTGTGTTTGATCTTAAAATGTGCACTTTGTTTGTAGAATGATATTAAACTCACAATGTAAACAATGAAAATTAAAATTCTAATCAGTGGAAAGAGAACAAAACAAAACAAATACATAAAACTACTTTTTAGGCCTAAGGGGCCATTCACACAGAACATGTTTATGCGTTTAATATTTATGTTTTTTGAACATTGCATCATGCCGAGACACTGCAAAAGCTGCAAGGTACAAGCGTTATCGTCAAACACAAAGAAAAAGATTGTTAAAGTAGTGCAGCTGAACGTAAAAATGTGTCATGTGTTAAAAAAACGTATGCACAAGCCTTTTTTTGGGGAAATACGTACTTATTTTACACGTTGCATTCTCTACACTGCCACAAGGGGAGCTATAGTGTAAATATTTTCTTATGGTCAGTTTTGTCTCTTTCATGTCCACCTTATTCTTCAATGTGGAAATAAGCCTTTTCTGTGAATGTGTGAGACTTCTGGTTCATAAGCTGCCATAGAGAAATAACGAGAAGGTTAACAATGTGCAGTAAACGGTAAAACTGCTTGCACTACAAACCAGTGTGTTCATAATTAAGACAGTACATTAAAATAATATGGTAAGACTCACCAGTTCGCAATATCAAGCAGCAAAACGAGCGGTTTTGTACAGCTAAAAATAACTGAAAGCAAATGACACTGGAAGCTTTCAATTGCGAGAAAAAAAGTCAGAATTGCAGGATATAAAGTCGCAGTTGTGTCAATTTGCAATTCTGAGAAATAATGTCAAAATTGCATGATATAGCCTAAATTGGGATTTGCGAAATGTAAACTCGCAATGGCGAGAGAAAAGTTTATATCTCGCAATTTTGACTTTTTCTTGCAGTTGTAAGTTTATATCTCACAATTCTGACGTTTTTCTCGCAATTCGTATAATTGCGAGTTATAAAGTCCAATTCTTCTGAGGATAAAAAGACTAACTATTTTCTTACAATTACGAGCTTATATTCTCCAATTTTGACTTTATAACTCGCGATTTTGTGTTACAAAGACAGAATTGTGAGATATTAACTCAAAAATCAGAGAAAAAAGAATTGGAAAAAGTCAAAAATGAAAAACTTTTTCTAGGAGTTGTGAGTTTAAATCTTGCATTAGTACTGACTTTTTGCAATTGTGAGTTTATCACGCTATTCTGACTTTATTTAGTTTCAATAATGAAATTCTTACTTTATAACGATATGAATTTACAGTTGTGAGACAAAAAGTTGTTACCTTTTTACATTTTTTATTCAGTGGCAGAAATAGGCTTCCATACTTTCAACTTCCGTCATGAAAGAACAACAGTTTGATGAGCCTTGCTGAGCAAGCAAGTTAAAATCAGTATGTTTATAGCAACTTGAATAATAACACATCCAGTTTGTAGCTGCATTGCACCATTAAGTACCGAGGTATGTCCAAGGTTTGCATTTGTGCCGCGTAGGCTACTTGTGTAAAGTATATTTCCACCCTCAAACAAGCAAGTGATTAAACAGCATGTAAGACTGCAAGACCTTAAAGTTATATTTGTAACCCCACTGACAGTAAATCACAGAGTAACATAGTGCTTTCAATTAGTTCCGTCTCGCTAGTGGCACCTCTGGTGTCTGAGTAACAAAAGGCCTTCTGACAGCTCCTCAGTTCCCGTGTTGCCCGGGCGTCCAGTCACGTTATTAAATTCACCACTGGCAGCGATACCTGGAGGGCTCGTGCATTTATGTCATTCCGTCATTGGGGATAAAGGCTCTGGAAGCCGTGACAATGCAATTTCATTTCTCCCTGCTTTTGTAATGCCAGAATGCAATAAAACTGTCTAGCCTCATGTCTGGCTCCAGTCGGACTGTTTTACTGACCCAAAATTCTAGCCCTGAAAACTATTAGTAGCGAAATGTCATGTAGAATAATGGCGTCTTGTTCCTTGTAGGTTTAGCTGTTGGACACCATAAAGAAGCTGCTGATGAACAAGTGAGTCACTAACTACCCGGGAGGTAAACCTCACATGTTTTAATGACTAGCCTATACTGAAATTATGGGCTACAGGTCAAATCAAAGATCTGTTTATTTGATTTGGCAGTCGTAACTTTGGTGTAAGAGGTCTGTGTATGGGTATTAAATGCCTCTTATCTGTTAAAAGTTTATAGAGTCATTTTGGTTTCTTGCTTTTTGGTAGAAGATGCTGATATTTAAGTGAAAAGATTAATTTTCCACTGTAGCCAGTTTTATTTTGGTGGTTTTGGTTGATTTTTTGGGAAGCTGCAGTTACAAAATGTCTGCCTTTCAGTATTTCCATCTAAGCAAAAAAAGTGGCAAAGTATCAAAAAAAAAAAAAAACTTTTTTATATCAGTACTTTTTAGCCTCTCTTTGTGGTTTTATCTTTTAGGTAAACCATGTGATTAAACAAACAACCAATTTACTTGTTAAGTCAGAACGCCCTTGAGGAGAGAAATATATTTTCTGGGCATATCACCCCAACTGATGCATAACATTTGCTTTTAATAATTAAATTTGTGGGAGTGTGCTGTATAGAGATGTTTTGACTGAATTATAGCTGGCTTTTGCCTAAATTGCAGACCTGGGAAGGTCGTTCAGAAGGTTTTTAGTACAAAATAAATAAATAAATATAAATGAACTGATGAGAGCTTCAGCTACTGCTGTGACAAAAAAAAACCCTACAATATTTTGGATTTTAAACACCAAAAAATGCTGTAGAAAAATCAAAACACTGGGTCTTTGAAGCAATGGTTCTTATTTATTTGTTTATTTATTTATTTATTTTGTTTGTTTTGTTTAACTGACAGTCTCAATCATTAACAGCTAAATATTGGTTATCTTTGAACTTTATATTTAATACAATTATTTTCTATTATGTATCTTTTGTATAAGAAAAATATTGACATTTTATTTAACATTTATTTATTTCTTGCTTGTTTGTTTATTTTTATTTTTATTTTATTAGACAATTTTTATTAGTCATCATGTACACTGTAAAAAATGATAAGTTGACTTAACTTAAAAAAATTGAGGAAACCCATTGCATTAAGTAAATAATATATTTTTTGACAATTCACTTAACTTATTTTTTTTAATTATTATTTACTTAAAAATTTTAAGGCAACGGGTTTCCTCAATTTTTTTTAAGCCAGCATCACTTTTTACAGTGTATGACTATTTATTTTTGTAATTATTTGTAAATATAACCTTTAAAATTAGTGAAATGTACACACACATACATATACACACAAACACAAGCTATTTATTCATTAATAAATTTTATTTAACTTTTAATGTATTTTATTTATTTGTTTATTTTTTGCCACTGTATATATATGCATTTATAAATTATTCTATTTTTATTAGTAAGCATTTTATCACTTCTACTGTATAAAGAGTGGACTGTTATTGATTGATATGTAATACGCTTTTCTTTTTTTTAACCATTTCTTTAATTTTCCTATTTATATTTCAGGTAAATGTTCTGGACGAAAGTGCATGGTTGTTTATATCTTGAGCTGAAACGGCCTCACATTAAGTGTTAATAGCACAACTAATTACTTGCGATTAACATGGGCCTATTAGGGAAATTGATCTCGCCATCGGCAACGATTTACTACAGCTGTTGTTTATAAACATCAAGGGCAAGGGCTTCTGACTGATACTCCTGGCCACATGTATTTCTACAGTCAGCACAAGCAAACAGAGAGTAAATAGAATCTTTTGTCTCTGTTGTATCACATTAAAGGTTGAGCAGTGATTATGTGGCTGGAGCGGTTTGGCAGGAGGCTACAAAAGCGGACAGCGCTTCTATCTTTCTAAACATTTATTTGTGATAAAATCAGTGCAGGGTCATCATTTAGCTGTTTGACACTATCAGAAACCTAATTGTGCAACTAATATAAAGTGCATTTCAAACATCGAAGCATACACAAGCAAAGGCTGAAAGCAAAGGCTGACTGTAAGGTCATTAGAACCAGATCAATAATGCAAATGAACAGACAGTTGCAACAGCAAGTGTGACAGACCATTTTAGATGAACACCACTTTGAACCTATTAGATCAGCACAGAGACATCTCCCCTGGGAAATGCAGCTTTAAGGAGATTTTATTTTGGTTTGCATTTATTCATGCATTTATTTATCAGAATTTGAGGGCATGAGATGGAAAGAATAAATTTGTTTCTTTATTCTAGCCGCACTGCTCATTACACCTAATGTGCAGTTAATACTGTTACAATGGCCAAATGAATAAATGTAAATGTAGCTTCCTCCAAAAGTTAATTTAATGCACTTTTGGAAGGGTCCCGAATAGACATCTGAGTCAGTTTGGGTTTTCATACTATACAATAAAATTGGGTTTTTATTGTATACAATATTTTATATTATACACAGGTGTGTGTGTGTGTGTGTGTGTGTGTGTGTGTGTGTGTGTGTGTGTGTGTATTATTATTATTATTATTATTATTGACATATTATTTATATACAATTTCTATTCAGTTTTTATTTTTTAATTCCTTGTATAATATTTTATATTATACATATACAGGTGTGTGTGTGTGTGTGTGTGTGTGTGTGTGTGTGTGTGTGTGTGTGTGAGAGTGTGTGGGCGTGTTTTGCTATACTTGTGAGGACCAGATGTCCCCACAAGGATAGTAAAACTTGACATTTTTGACTTGTGAGGACATTTGGCCGGTCCTCACAAGGGAAATAAATTATTAAAAATTCTGAATGAAGTTTATCTCAAAATGTAAAAATGCAAAAAGGTTTCTGTAAGGGGTAGGTTTAGGGGTAGGGTTGGTGTAGGGCAATAGAAAATATTGTTAGGTCAGTATGAAAACAATAGAAGTCTATGAAAGTCCTCACAAGTATAGTAAAACCAACGTGTGTGTGTGTGTGTGTGTGTGTGTGTGTGTGTGTGTGTGTGTGTGTGTGTGTGTGTGTGTGTGTGTGTGTGTGTGTGTGTGTGTGTGTGTGTGTGTGTGTGTGTGTGTGTGTGTGTGTGTGTGTGTGTAAAATTAATATTATTATTATTATTATTATTGAAATATTATTTATATACTGCTTCTATTCAGTTTTTATTTTTTATTTCCTTTTTTTACATGTATTTTCAGACAATCTTGTCATCAACAGCTAAATATTTGTTATAATTTCTTCTAACTTTAAAACTACTGAAATATTATTAATATACTTTTTATACTCTTAATATAGGCTCCCTCTGTGTACATTTGAATACAAATATGTGTGTGTGTGTGTGTGTGTGTGCGTGTGTGTTTATTTATTTTTAATTAAGGAAACCATTTATTTATTTGTTTGTTTAGTTTGTTATTATTTGTGTATTTATTTGTGTATTTATTTGTTTCATGTTATGCATGTGTATTTATTTTGTTATTTATTTTTTATTTACTTGTTTCATGTTATATTTTCAGAGAATCTTCTCATCAGCTAAATATTTTTTGTTGTTGTTGTTATTATTATAGTTTTTGAAAAGTTTTTCAAATGTATTTACTATTTATAAATTCATTTAATGCGGGGGGGGTTTTTAAGCCTGTCTAATGAACATCTGTGTCACTATGTTTTTACCCTTAGATGGCAGTCATGGGTTGTGCTTGGCACTCTGCATGACTGATGACTTGTTTTATAGATGTTTCCTTACAACATTTCTTTTCCTTCTAAAATTTCCTTCAGAAAGTGACACTAGTTTGACTAAGTGCTCATCATAAAAGACACATTTTGGGAATGATTGGAACTATTGCTGAAAACAATAAAAACATATTGTTTTAATGGGCTCATAAAAATACATGATATCTGGTTGGCCGGTCAGGTGGAATGCTGACTATGCTTAAATTAGATTCCCCAGGGGACAAAATATAGCACACTTAAGTGAGCATTTATGTACGATTCGGCTTCAAGAAATTTATTGATTATTCCCTCCAATGTCGTGCCTCTACACGCAGCACTTTCCGCTCTCATTCACAGGATGCGTGTGGATTTTCTGTTGTGTCAGCTTGAAGAAATAACGCATGAAAGGAGATGTAATTGTAATTACTTGCCACTTAATTAATAGCATTCTGTTCTCAATCTTCATAAGCTCATTTACTCTGCATGCGATACTTTCATCAGAACTGGACTTTCATCTTTTTACAATTTATATGAAGGAATTTGTTTTTTATAATCAAACATAGCATGAAAGTGCAACCCATTTTACTTCTGTTATGTAAGATTGATTGATTTTATCCATCTGGAATGGAGTAGGCTTAGTAAAATGTCCCTTGAGCTCCACTATGAGAAGGATGTTCTGCTGACATCATTCCTTGGCTGGAAGAAATGTGGACTCCCCAATGTTAGGACATCAGTGCTTGTTGGCATGGAAAAGCTTCCTAGTTTGCTAGTTTTTCGCAGTGACAGAGAGTGGTGGATGGGTTGCCAGGAGTGGTGGGCGAAAGTTTGGCTTCCTCTCAGAAACGTGGCGTGGACATCAAATCATCTGCCATCTGTTATCAATGCCATCAGTATTAGATGTTTCTATGTAAGCATCATTCTTCCTTTAAAATTCTAAGTACAAGTTTAACACTTCGACTACCATTATCAGACTAACAGACATCATAAAACACAAGTGACAAGAAGGCCACATTGGTGCGTAAACTCACAGTTACCAGGAAAAAGTCAAAACTGTGAGCTAAAAAGTTGTAATTACTGTAAAAAGTTAAAATTACAAGATCTAAACTCGCAATTGTTGGAAAAACGTTAGAATTGTAGAGAAAAAGTAACATATTAACTTTTTTATTTGTTTGTTTCATGTAAGAAACAGGCTTCCATAATTCATCATTTTTACTTTCAAAAACAACTTTTTACAGTAAAATTACATGCATTGTTTGTGGTAAATATAGGTTGTTGTTGTTGTTGTTTTCGTTCGTTTTTTTGCTGTATATGATAAGGTAACATAAAGGTTTTTATTGTAACAGTTTACACTTTTTTTCTGTGCTAAAGATTTTTATTGTATATTTGTGAGCTTTTTGTTTGCACTTCATCAAAGTGAATCACAGCATAGGCCGTGTCAGCGGACTCTGTATCGATAAACAATTTATCCCCAAAAGTAATTACTGTAAATGTAATTGCCTTTGATTTTTAGAAGTGATAGCTACAGTATTCAATTGTATTACAGTCCTTCCAAACTACAAGGTGTGACAATGATACAGTATCATTATAGACCAATCTAATGATATTTCAAGCATTATTTTTTTTTAGTAATCATACACTGATATGGAAACAGCAGAGAGTGAATATGTGATGAATACAGAGGGTTTGGCACAAGCTCCACTGACTGCCTTTAAAGGAGATTTTAACATTGACTAACAGGAACCCTGCACTGGTTGGTGTCTGGCTCATAGTCTTCCTGTTTACCTTGATAACTGCCATTCTGTGGTGTAAACGTGTGAGAATACATGTCTGTCTCTACAATTGAACACGTCAGTTTTTCTGTGCCCATCTGAGACTGTTTTTGCACTCAGTAATACTCATAGCAAGTTACAGTTACTCCTACATCTCAACAGAACAGATGGCAAACGATCCGGCCACCTACTATTTGAAGTAGGAAACTGAGAAACCTCAAGTGAAGTGTTTGCCGTGGACTGAAACTGCTTTTTCATTGTTCAGTGAATGAGTAAAAATGTTGTTGAAACCTCAGTACTCCATAACCCAATGAGTCAACAGTTTTAGTGTAGTTTCCCAACAGGTGACCTCCATTCTCTACAACTCACTTGTCAAACAGGACTGAAAAAGGATGTATGACTAAGAATGATAACTGACAAATTGACAGTTGTAAGCGAATAGAGGTTATGCATTAAGTGACAGGAGCTAAAAAGCTGTTTTGACTGCTTCTACACAATGAGAATGATTTTTTTTCCGTTATGCTTAATGTAGTAATTTAATGTAATTTTGATGATTCATATTTAAAACACAGTTATTTTAAAAGGACCAGTCTTAGGACCAATCTAGTTTCTCTAATAATATGACCTTGGTCTCAACGGTTGGCAGTAAAATGTCATCAACATGTAAATGGAAACTTTTGTGGCATATCTTTTCATACATATCTCTCATCATATTTGTGGTTTTATCTTTTTTAAAATACAAACAACTCATCATCTTATTATAATCTCATTATCATAAGATCATTACAGGTTGTCATACCAAAACATACTGGAAAAAGATGCTATATCATATCTATGACCATAATAATTGGGCGAGAGATTTATTTTTGAACTAATGATCTAAAAATGTAGTGTAGACAAGCAGTTTGTGGGTTATTCAAAGCTTGGCTCTTTTGGGGTTTGGGGTGAGGAGCGCGCACACACATTCACACACTCCTTTGGCAGCTGACTATGACCTCTTCTGCCCCACAGTCTAACAGATTCAACCACACACATACACACACACACACCCTGGCACACACATTCAAGTGTTTTTTGCTTCAGTTGCCTTCTTTAATGACTTCAACATGGGCCTGCCAATATTTTTTATTTTAGCAATGGTTCTGAATTTTGCTCACAGCAGGGACATGCAAGGTAGGTTTATATTGTCTCAGGTTTAATTCTTTTTGCTTAATTTGATCAGATGATGCTGTTGTGTTTTCTGGCCCTTTTAAAGAGCTTGCATATTTTCTGGTAGGCTAGACATAAACACAGACAGATTTTGGATGGAATAATGTGAATTAATAGCATTTGATAAAAAATGGGAACACACAATCTGTGCATTTCATTTCAGTCTGTGACTTTGCTCACGCTGAGAAGACATTTCCTGAGAAAAGGGAGGGAATGAGAATTTCTGGCATGCTTTGCAATTGTGCATAATATATATATATATATATATATATATATATATATATATAATTTAGCCTTTTGTTTGAATTATTGCTATTGTTATTTTGAGCTTTTTTGAGCATTTTAAGTGTGATGATGATAATAATGATAAAAATCTGTTGAATCTGTTGCTCATTGAGAAGAGCTGCATGCAATGAATGAAGATTCTTTCACAAATTCTGCTTTAGGCATTTCCACTGTCCTTCGCCAGACATCCTTATTTAAGAAAAACATTTAACCACTCAACCTTTCATTCTGAAACCAATAAATGCTGGGGCATGGAAACAATCAATTCTGGCTTGTATTTATTTGGTACTACTGATTAAATTAGATCCCTAGAAAAGATTAAATTCTTTAAAAAAGAAAAATGTGGTTTACATTGTTCAGTAGACATACAGTAGCAACAGAATGCAAGATGCTTTTTTTTTTTTTTTTTAAATGCTTATTGCAATTGTATGTTCTACTGGCTTTTTTTTATTATTTATTTATTTAATTTTCTTGCTCAAGCCATTATTGTAAGGTTTGTAACATAATCAAATCAGGGTAGTAATGACACATTCAACAGCTGTGATTTTGAACACAGAATTGTTTGCATGTAATCAGTTAAATGACGTACAGTGGTATGTATGCGGTTTACAGCAGCACGCAACATGTGTGTAAAAGAGCTGTGTTGGAAAGTCTTGTCACATGACTTAAAAACCAAAAACATCTGCTTCCTTTTGTGCAAAGCAGCTCAATTTCCATGCCAGACTCTATGCACGCTGCATGTGATGTCACTTTTGCTATTAGGGCTAAATGCATATTCTTTGAACATTGTAAACAATATTGCCTATGTAATGCATTTTTAAGATCATTTTAGCTTTTCTAAACAGTGAAATTTGTGAATGGTCCTTACAGTTCACCCAGAATTCAAATTCTTTCATCATATACTGTATTTACCCTCATTTCAAATCCTGGCTGACTTTCTTTCTTTCTTTCTTCCTTGTAACACAAATGGAGATATTTTGAATAATGTGCTGGCCTCTCTTTTCCATCACGATAAATGGGTACTGTGTGCAAAAAAGATGCAGAAGCACCATAAAAGTAGTCAACCATAAAAGTTGCATGAAATACTTTTTAAGTATTATGATGGTGCTTTTAGTTATGCTTTTAGTTATTTTGGAGTTTGACAGGCCCAGTCCCCATTAACTTTAATTATATGGAAAAGAGCAGCAAGGACATTCTTCAAAATCTCTTTTTTTTACCTTCGACAAGGAAAAAAAAAAGTCTTTCAGGTTTGGAACCACAAGAGGGTGAGTAAATAATGACATAATTTCTATTTAAACTCTCCTTTTAAGAAAGTGGTTTCTTAATTTAATTCGGGTTATATAATATGTGCCCTTCAGGATTAATTTCACAAAATGTTAGGGGGTGTTAAATGGACGTGTCAAGAAATCCTTTTGTTGGCCGCCCTATCACAAATGAAGAAATCTGTCTGAGTTTATTAAGAGTGCCAAGTGCTGACACTTCCCCCAACTGTGCTTTATATATGTGGGGTTAGAAGGGGACACAATGGATGTAAACAAAAAATAAAATTAGTTGTTGCCGTAATGATTACTGTAATGGAATATGTCATTAAATCCTTGAGTAATATTCATCCCTCTCTCTTTTGTATAGACTCCGAGACCAGAGACATGGTTCTTGACCATACAGTGAAAGGGATTTTGGGGGAGGAGGTCTACCTGCATTGTCTATACACTGGACAAAGTAGCATCTCGTTTTCCTCCTGGAACCGTATCGATTCTTCAAACAAGGCAAAGAAAATGGCAGGCTACAAATACAGTGAAATTTCTTTCAACAGAGAAAACTTTGACATTCCGGCATCAGTTACAAACCTTACTGTGAAGGTGAACGTGACAAGTTTTGATCAAGAGGGAGAATACACATGTGTCTTTGACTCTGATGAGGATGAAACAAAGGACACCATGTTTCTCAGCATTATTGGTGAGTATGCAAAAATTTATTTTTACCCAGAAAACATATTGGTTTGAAATGAATGAGTAAATGATGACAAATTCATCCATACCTCTATTTTGTCTCTAAGCTCGGCCTGATGTTGACATAAATGTGAAAAAGGAAGTTGTGAATAAGACCCTCTACCATGCTGTCACTTGCTCTGCCTCCGGTGCCAAGCCTGAGGCTGTGATTAGATGGGAGATCTCTGGTGCCCTTCCAAGAGATGACATCTTCTCTGTGAACCTGATTAATCCGGTTCATCCCAATGGCACAACCAGTTCAATCAGTGTACTTCGCTTCCCCCTAATTATGAATAACGAGAGCACGGTTACCTGTGTGGTTGAGCATCCAGCTTTTACTGAACCCAAAAGAGCCAACATAGAGGTGGACACATTTGGTAAGTTCTGTTCTGTCACGTTATTAGGAAAAGCCAGAGAGTGCAAGACAACATAAGCTACTTTTCTGTTCTTTTGCATTGGCTAAGTTTGTTCAGGATGAAACCTAAAAGAAAGAACTGAAAACAAGTTGGTATTCTCCTACTGCCTTCTCTTTGCACTACGGTTGCAAGTGTTTCCTGTGGTACTGTCACATTTGTAGCAGCTGTCTGACCACAAACATAGCATACTGTGGAGATACAGTACAGTTGTGTTCCTTTTAAAATACAAAAACAGCAAAATTGCAAAGAGTAAGCATCAGTAGTTCTGTATTTTTTACCACTTATTATAGAACAAAATATATTAAAAAATGAACTCAGTGATACTGGTGAACTCAGCAAGATTGTTCTCACAGTTAGCAGTTTATTTGCTTGTTTTCAGTTTTGCAAATCGAGAATAATATCAGTCCAAAAATGTAGTTCTGAACATAATCCGCACAGTGCAGTTCTTGATCTTGCAAGCCTGTTAGGAGCTTATGTTATTGAAGATGCAGCAGTCTAATTTTGGAACCATACAGCATCTCTTTACTGCTATCCAGACTTTTTAAATGCTGAAGTCTGTTCTCTATCATTTGTTCAGCTACCTCACCCATGATTGATAAAAAATTACAATAATACAGTAATAGAGCAAGACAGCCATCTGACTTGTAATTTTTGATTAGAAGACAATCAGTAAAGGCCTTATTGACATATAAAGTGTTTGCTTATGGCTGTAGTGTTGGCGCTGAAATGAAAAACAGCTTAATTGAAATCCTCAAGTGTTAAATGCTAAACCATTTTGCAAGTGGTTAATGAACAGGTTTTTGCACTCAGAATACTGCAATTGGTGCAACTGTTTTATCTTTTATCTTTTCTTGAATCATGACATCTAAACAAAGCGTCTTTCGTTCACTGAGAAATACCTTGCTTGGAGCTATAGTTAGCATTTCCAACAGCTTGGTAAACAGACAGAACAGCTGTTTAAACTCCTCTAAACTATGCTTGTTTAACCTTAAGATTAAACTCACTGATACTCTTCTCAGTTTTCCAAAAAGAACAGTCTCTTTGTCATGAACTTCCCCTGTTCTTATTGGCACTTTTCTTCTTTTTAACAGTTTCTCCTGTTATAAGCATGACAACCGTCCTGGTCCAAGAAGGAGGAGAAGACTTTCAAGAAGTTATCTGTACAGCAACAGGAGGGAGGCCAAATCCAAATATCACATGGATACTGCCTGAATTCAAAAACACGCCACCTTTACAGAGAAATGTCTCCAAACCAGATTCAGTTATCAGTTCATATCAGTTCCCATCAGATCCTTATGAAGGAGAAAATGTCTCTTGTGTCTTTAGCTATGTGTTTCTCCCATTCATAAACACGAGAACAATTACTTTGCCAATTTACTGTGAGTACCAGCATTACTTAAACTGAATAGATGCACATATGTAGAATATTTGAAGCACCTTCTAATTTGTAAAACTTTTTTTATCTAGATCTTTCCTCACTTCAGCTGAAGAACGTTGATTATGCCATTAACAGTGAGAACCAGACTTCACTGGCGCTAGTGGAGGGGGACACGGACATTACAATCAGGATGGATGTTTTGGGAAATGTACCCAGTTATAAACTGAAATGTTCCAGGTAAGATGTTGTAATATCATCCCTGAAGGCCTTGAATAGGAGCATAAAATGAAAATTTAAAATGAGTACTGATACAACACAATGATACTGTCAATTTCATCCACAATTAAACATTTAAATATTGCATTCTAGTGTGTTGACAGAATAGACACACTGAAGCAAGTTTTTAAAAGCTTGCTTTGCACTTTTGTATCACTTGATCAAGGGAAGGCCAACCACTACCTGAGGATGTGGATGTGGTTGGCAACAATCTCTTTGTCAGAGGACCTGTTGAGCTGCACCTTGCTGGACAATATCTCTGCCAGGCCTCTTACCGTAGACATCAAGTTTCCCTGCAGTTTACAATTGAAGTAAATCCAAAAGTTCTACTGCCAGGTATCATATTTGCTTTCATAATATCATCACACTGTATTGACATTCTACACTCTACAACTAAAGATTGTCAACATTAGTATAAGCTTGATTTAATTTCATTTTCAGTGACATTTCCCCCAAATATCAGTGTGAATTTAGTAGAGAATTCAGACTACATTCACATTGAGTGTTTGGCCTCCAATGCTGTACCTGCTGCAAATGTGTCCTGGGTTGTTCCAAAAGAGATAAATAGTACAATTCAGTCTGAAGACACACACTATAATGGATCTTATTCTGTCAGAAGTGTGTTGACTGTGCCTAGCTGCATGACCCGCAAATATGTAATTGAGTGCATAATTGACCATCCTGATTTCATGGAAGAAGAGAGGCGGCCGATTGCTCTTCCTGTGTGTGGTAAGACATTGTTGGATGGATGGATGGATGGATGGATGGATGGATGGATGGATGGATGGATGGATGGATGGATGGATGGATGGATGGATGGATGGATGGATGGATGGATGGATGGATGGATGGATGGATGGATGGATGGATGGATGGATGGATGGATGGATGGATGGATGGATGGATGGATGGATGGATGGATGGATGGATGGATGGATGGATGGATGGATGGATGGATGGATAGTGCAATGATGATGATAATAGAACGATGGATGGATGGATGGAACAATAGACGGATGGATAGGCTGATGAATGGATGGATAGTACCATGATGATAAAACAATGGATGGATGGATGCATGCATGCATGCATGAATGGATAGTATAATGATTATAATAGAACGATGGATGGATGGATACATGCATCCATGAATGGATAATACAATAATAATTGAACAATGGATGGATGGATGAAACAATAGATGGATGGATAGGTTGACGAATGGACGAATGGATGGATGGATGAATGGATGCATGCATGCATGAATGGATAATACAATAATAACTGAACAATGGATGGATGGATGAAAAAATAGATGGATGGATAGGTTGACGAATGGATGGATGGATGAATGGATGGATAGTACGATGATGATGAAAGAATGATGAATGCATAGATTAATCAATATGAACATTGGATGGATGAATGGATGAATAGATAGGTGGATGAAAAGATGCATGGATGAACAACAGATAGATGCATGCATATGTGGATAGAATGGCAGATGGATGCATAGAACAATGGATGGATAAGTGGATGAATAGATGGGTGCATGGATGGAACAATAGATGGATAATGGAAAGATGGGTGGTTGGTTGGATGGATGGATAGAACAATGGATAGATTGATGATGAAAGAATGATGGATAATGGATGGATGCATTGATGGGTAGATGGATGGAGGTGTGAATGGATAGAACAATGGATGGATAGATGGATGCTGTTGACATAGGTGGTTCAATAGGTTTTAAAACACAGCTATCTATCAAACATTCTGACATGTAATTTATGTTTTTTGGTTGTAGCACCACCGAATATTACCCTGCAGTCTAGCGTTGAATGGGACAGTGGCGTTGCGTACGCATCGCTGATGTGTTCAGTGCAGAGCCAGACCCCAGCAGCGGCCATCACCTGGGCTGTAAAGTGCCATGGCATTAATATTAGTTCTAGTGAATTTGTAATGACTCAACCTGAGTTTCAGCAGAGTCATATGGTTGTCGCTCAGAGCGCGGCACGTATTCCTATTTACTCACATGCCGGATGCACCATGACCTGTGTGGTTGAGCATCGAGGGTTAGAGAAACCAGAGAACAAGAGCTTCGTCCTCCCATCCCTAGGTAAGTTTTACTATTTACATTAACCCCAAAAGTAATTTGACGCTTGAGCCAGACTTAGAAATGAATGAATGTGATTGCAGTAGGAAGCTAAATGCCAGCCCATTCATTCATTTTCAACATGACCTCATTATCACTGTGAAACTGCTATGCTTCTTATCGCTTGAATTTAAAGAAATAATCTGCGTTAAGTTTAACCCTAAAATGACCACTACAAAATCGACACATCAAGTAATGAAAATCTCTTTGCTTTTAGGGCCGTCTGTAAGCCGTGTGTTTCTGGGTGAAAATGGTCTTATTTGGCATGCTGTGTGTGAGTACAGCGGCGATGGGGTGAAACCCAACATCTCCTGGGTCTTTCCCGATGAAGACACTAAAATACTGGTGACTACTGAATCCAGATATAATGGAATTAAAGTAGAAGTCAATTTAACTCATGAATTTCAACTCAGTCTGTATGAGGGGAAAGATTTGATATGTCTGATCCAGAACAATCTCGGCAGGGATGAAAGACGGACAATACACGTTCCAAAATACTGTAAGCTTTTCTCAGCCCTAAAATATTGACTGGCATGATTTCTAGTTATTCATTCAGTAAATGTAATTGCTTTTTCTTTCACTTAGCTATCTCATCTATTGAGGTTTTAAACAAAACCACAGTTGATCGTAGAGGACATGGCCAGAATGAGCATCGTTTAGCACTGCAAGAAAACCTCTCGAATCAGAAGATACTTCTCAGAGCCCACGGCAATGCTCCGTCGTACAGCACAACATGTTACAGGTATGTTGAATCATGCATGCTTAAATATGACACAACATACTCAAGAATTCAAAGTTACAGAAAAACGTCATGACCGTATCACGGCCTGTTGTACAGTTCAACAGCACTCTCAAAACCTAAATGCAGCACATTGATTTTTCTTTTATTTCAGACACCCAAAGGGATAAATAGAGAAGACAAGGGCTAGCGAAAATTTTCACATTAAGTTTTTACTGCATCAGGCTGTGAAGTTCTAAAGGAGACTTTTTGCTTGACAATAAATGCAGCAATATTTCTCATTTTTGTTTAGTTTCACTTGAAGTACTAAAATAATGAAAGCTAAATCAACTAAAACTAATTTAAATATATATATATATATAAAAGACAAAATCACAACAAAATACTTGAATGAAAGTGAAAACAGAAAATATAAAAAATAAATATTTAAAATAATAACAAAAACTGTAATAGCTATAATTATGCTGCTTAGCCCAGTAAAGATCCCTAAAGAAAGGTGAATGGTGACAGATGCTGTCAAGCTCCAATAGTGTAGTTACTGTTAACTAAAATTAAGCTAAATTTAAGCATAAAAAATAATGGATGTTAATTGAAATAAAGCTAAAATATATTAAAATAAATAAAATAAATTAGATAAAACATTAGAAATGCTGACTGCAGCTAATGAAATAAATCAAATGAAATAAGGTTTTGAAATACTAAAATTTCTAAAACTACTAAATAGTAATACTAAAAATAAAGCTAAATAGAAAAATTTAAAAACTAATAAAAATGACAAAACCACAACAAAAATACAAAAAAACTCAAATTAAGAAGAAAACTTACAACTTTGTAAAAAGTTAGACTTTTTGTTTTCAGAGCTTGGGAGTGTGTGCCAACATTCAGTTTCATTGTATTGATAAGAGCAATGTTAACGTGTGAAAGAAAGAAAGAAAGAATGAGTCATGAGTGAGTGAATTGACCGTTTTCATTTTTGTGTGAACTATACCCTTTAACTTTTCAGACATCCATTGTAATGTAGTTTTGTTTGTGCTAATTTCAGACATATTGATCAAAACTCTTCTAAATCTTTGCAGTTTCTAGAGAAAAAGAGACTTTATAAAGTTGTTAAGACATGCCTCTGAATATTTCTCATCCCAGGGAGGGCGGGTCAGCAGCTGACACAGAGGGCATGGCATTAGTTTTTACAGAGCCAGTGTCTGAACTGGATGCAGGATTGTACATATGCCGCGTCTCGTACCACCACCACACGGCTAAAGTTTTCATTCGGGTGGATGTAACTAGTGAAGAGACTCAACACAGTGAGTTTTCCTCATATCAGGCCTAGATTATCAATACTGGTAGCATATAGAAGTATGGTGAATTGGATTGTAATGAATGTTTGTTTTCCACAGTGATATTCATCATTATTTGCTTCTCGTCAGCTGCTGCAGTCACCCTCATCTTGATTATCGTTTTATTTGTGCTCTGGTGAGTAGACTCGCTTTCTAACAAACTTAGGTTAAATTCTGCTGTTTTCTTTTTGGATATTACCATACAGGTGAGATCAGTGGAGGCAAACAGGAAGCAAGGTAGCTTACCTAGACCAATGACATGCATCGTGTTCATAAACAGGATACATGGTGGCTAGCAAAGATCAAGACCGCATCTACCACATGTGTGCTTTCACGCGACATAAACAGATTCATGTTCATGTCTGTGCAGCAGAGAATGATGTCAATTTAAATTGCAAATGCATCTGTGGCTTTGATTTAGAAAAAAAAAAAACCTTGACGTAAATTTTCTATTGTTATTTCTTTCTAGTAAAAGTGGGAGAAGTCACTCATCGCAAAAGGTACAAAAGGTAGACAAAGTGTTATATAATCATTACAACATTTTGTCCAATAAATATCAATGGCTCGTTTCATTTTTCTTGTTTTTTTTTCTTTCAAAAGAAAAACAGGACAGAGCGCGAGTCTCTAGCAGCTCTAATGCAGGATCCTCGCTGCCCAGAGAAGACTGTGGTTTCAAGCATGGCTGGGCCGCACTATGCTGAGCTTGTGCACTATTCCATTGTTTTTGATGCTAAAAGCACCGTGTGACACACCTGTTGGGTTTTACGACTGTAATATATCAGTTTTTGCACATACTTGCAGAGTTTGTGGTAGCTTGAGTGCATGCTTTTAAAAAGGGGGCATGCTTAAGAAATTCATTCATTTTTAATCAGACTGTTATGCTGATAATATAAATGGTAATGAAAATTTGCTTAAAGTTTTCTCAACCCAGGCCATCCAAGATTTAGATGAGTTTGTTTCTTCAACAGATTTGGAGAAATTTAGCATTGCATTAGTTGCTCACCAGTGGATCCTCTGCAGTGAATGGGTGCCGTCAGAATGAGAGTCCAAACAGCTGATAAAAACATCACAATAATCCACAAATAATCTATATACGACTCCAGTCTATCAATTATCATCTTGTGAATTGAAAATCTGTGTATTTGTAATAAACACTTCTATCAGGTTTCTCCGAAACTTCTCGTATACATCTTGAATGGCCTAAGAATGAGTAAATATTGAGCACATTTTTATTTTTGGATGAACTATTCCTTTAACATGAATATTTCACTAGTGGTCTCAGGGTTTTGGACCCAACTGTACACCATACACTGTACATTGCAGTTGGTGTTTTTGATATGTAGTTGTTCTTTTTTCCTCAACTACAAATACCGATTGTAAGGAAAAAATTGAAGTAGCTTGGTATTACTTTCAGCATTATGATTTACTTCGATAAGTAGCATTGGTTTATAAATATTATGAGCACGTTTTTATTGTTTTACTACTTTTTAAGATTGTTGCTTTGTTCTGACTTACACAGAGATATACTTTAAAAGCCTGGTTGGTGTCTTCTATCTTGGTTTCGTTTCAATTGTACTTGTAGCCCACAAACTGCCTGAATTTGTAGCGCTGTTGCGCCCTCTGGTGATCCTGCAGTATATAGTGGGAGAGTCCAGTCTGATATTTTGGTTATTAGATTTTACTGCCTTCACAGTCTTTGTATGAATGACGACTGGTCTTTCCGTTGTGTTGCTCTAAGATGTTTAGGCATCTCCAGGGTAAATAATGTCACTGTGACACTTGTAAAAATACAATAAAATACTTGACAAATTCAAATACTTATCGAGTCTGTTTGTTTATCAGGTAAAAAATATTATTCCAATCATAAGACGATATATGGCAAATACAGTTTTCACAAAGAACAAAATTCTTTGAATATCACATTATAAAATGTACTTTCCTATTACACTGATTTACAAAACATACAATGTTAAGAAGAGATCTGACCCTTGAGTTAAACTGAATTGTTGCTCATAAACCTTTCACACAGCCTATATATAAAGAAGCAAAGTATTTACTTTATGTACATTTATCGTTTCTTGTACAGACACGGTTTAAGTTGAAGACTGACTTTCTTCACGTTCCCGGGTGCTTTTCCGGTCTTTATGAATTCAAAGGAGAAGAAGTGGCTGTTTTCTGTGTCCTAGAAAAAAAGTGAAAATAAATAGCTCTTTTTATTATATAGAAATTATACTACATTTTGATTACTAAATTATGACCTATTTTACTGAAAAACAGAGAATGCAAAACAGTTTATGTTAGTGCTATTAATATATTCCATTATTGATCTCCATACTTGCAGAACTGCACAATTCTAGTCTGCAACACTGCACACTTGGCCTGACTTTCCATCTCTAGTACAGCATTAGACCTGCAACTAACAATCATTTATGATAATTACTGAGGAGATTATTCTAATGATTTAATAGATTTTTGACAGCAGTCTTCTATTGCTTGCATGTTTGTCAGTTTTTAACAGTAAGTCTGCAGAAAATGTTTCAGTGAGTTTTGCACAGTCATCTAAAGAATAAAGTATGATCACCAACTCAAAAATTTTTCCAATTACTATCTGCCTCATTTTCTTCACCAGGGTTATTTTAGTATTATTTATGTACTGTTATAGTATTTATTAATATTTTGAATGAGCTTATATTTAGAGTTTTCAAAAGTAATGACAAGAACTGCATATTCTGAATTAAAAAAACAAAACAAAACAAAACAAAAAAATAAACGGGGAATGTAAGAGTATAGGCTGACATTTAGAAGCTGCTTGTATCCAAAGGAAGTACAGGAGATGAATATCCTGGTGTAAAAAGCATAAAACCTGATCCTGGGATAAGTAATATGGACAGGTGAATCATATTTTACCGTTTTCTCTATGCCACAGGGTGCCTTCAGTAGTGTGCTGGACAGTGTAATGGTCTGTCTCATGAGAGTTATTAAGTGGACAAAATATGAGGCCATTTCACAGGACCAGGTGCATGTTATGCTGGAAACATGTTTTTTAAAGCTCACCAAAGCTGTATTTATTTGATGGGAAACAGAGTAAAACCATAATATTATTTAAATAACTGTTTTCTATTATAATACATTTATTCATTTTATTTCTGTGATGGTAAACCTGAATTTTCAGCATCATTACGCCAGTCTTCAGTGTCACATGATCTTTCTGAAACCACTCTAATATGCTGATTTGCTGAAACATTTATTATCAATGTTGAAAACAGATGTACTGATTTTTTTTGTTGTTGCGGAAATGGTGATATTTTTCATGATTCCTTTATGAATAGAAAGCTTAAGAACAGCATTTATTTGAAAGATTAAAAATGTCTTTACTGTCACTTTTGATACATCTAATGCATCCTTGTTGAATACGGTAATTTAATTTATTTATTTATGCATTTATTAATGTATGTTCACTGGAATGAATTTCACAATACCTTATGGACTAACTTGAAGCCAAGACTTGACAATGCACTACTGAACGAACGCTCATTTTCAAATCTGCTGGCCACTTCAGCAATTTTAAGAACACCCCTGTAAAAAAATAAATAAATAAATAAATAAATGGAAAGAGGATATATATTAGCTAATCACTAGACTTGGATTTTATAATAAACTTTTAAAATAATGGCAAGAAATAAGGCAGTTACCCCATCACCAGGACTCTGTTTGCTTCTGCCAAAAAGTCTCCCAGATTTGTCCCCATCAGAGAAAGACAGAAAACAGCAATATCTACAGAAGAATCACGAAGCGGCACCTGTGAAAAAGCAATAAACAGTGCTGCCTTTAGTCTTTCGGCTGCATTACAAATTAAAGCATTATTACTACAATAACTTACTTTTGCCATGTCACATGCAGTGGCAAGATCACAAACAGGAGCCAAATCAAAAGAATGCACTTTATTCTTTACACTCCGAGCAATTTTACAGTCTCCACAGCCGAAGTCAGCAACAACTAAAGAAGCTGGTCTGGGGAAAAAAAAGGAAACAGAAATTCATTGACTTTCAGTGCCTTCCAAAAATGCTGTATTCCTGTAGTTCATTCGTGGAATATTATTAGGTGAATGACCACTGTGATTTAATAAAGACAAGCCAGTTAATTTGTTAATTGTTTTAAATATCTTTAAAACAATGCAAATTAAACTGTAGTTCAGGAAACTACAGCCACATCAAAACAGCATACAAAGTTAAATTATTATTATTATTATATAAGTAATTATTATGAATAATTTATTATTATTATGCCAAATAACTTCATCAGGAGCCTGTTTCATAAAACAAGTTTACCAAATAAGCCAGGTTTATTTCAGTTAGTCTGATTTATTGTCAGTTGATTTGGTTCAAAATAAGTCAGACTAAATGAAATAAGCCTGGCTTATTTGGTAAACTTGTTTTATGAAACAGGTTATATATATATATATATATATATATATAGGTGTGTGTGTGTGTGTGTGCGCATGTTTTTGTGACATATGAGGGCACAAATTTGTATAATGACATGGGTATGACATAGGTATTACAAGGAGAAGCTGATTTATGAGGACATTTCCCTATGTCCCCACTTTTCAAAAGGCTTATAAATCATACAGAATGAGATTTTTTGAGAAAGTAAAAATGCTCAAAGCTTCCTGTAAGGGGTAGGTTTAGGTGTAGGGCTATAGAAAATATGGTTTGTACAGTATAAAAACCATTACGCCTATGGAATGTCCCCACAATTCACAAAAACAAATGTGTGTGTGTGTGTACCCATTTTTCTATTCTGGTGGGGACTTAAACCTGAATACACACAGACTCATGGGGACTCGTGTCACGGTGGGGACCTAAATTGAGGTCCTCACGGGTAAACAAGCTAATAAAGAATTGTTTTTTGAAAATCTAAAAATGCAAAAAGTTTCCTGTAAGGGGTAGGTTTAGGTTTAGGGCAATAGAATATACGGTCTGTACAGTGTACAGCATTACGCCTATGGAGAGTCCCCACAAGGATAGCAAACCAGTGTGTGTGTGTGTGTGTGTGTGTGTGTGTCTAAAAGTAACGTGTGCTTGCATAAAAGGAAGGTTATCTCACTTTTTACAAATATAGGAAATGATAGAATCCACAGGGTTTGTAGGCCAGTGCTGAACTTGTGCCGTGTAGCCCTTGTGGTAAATTGCAATGGCCTCTGGGTCCTGCTGAAACATGCGTTTGGCCTCACCGCTGGTCGATGTGTAAAGCTGCTCATTGATGTAGCGGAATCGAGCGGCTTCTAATTGCTTCTCCATCTTTGTCCTTAAAGCAGTCGAGGGGTCAGGAGCCACCTGCTCTTCAACGCCCTTCAAACTTACTGTTGTACCTTTGGGTTCTTCAGGTTCCTCTGAGGCCTTATTACTGTCATCAGGAAGCTGCGACTTTAAAATGCGACGCAATTTTTCTGCCTGCGATTTATTCATAAATTTTGAAGGTTTCCCTTTATCTTCCACTTTATGTGAGACTATATTGTTACTTAGGGAGTCATCTACTTTTCTAGTTCCTGTGCTGGGCATTTTATCTGTTTTAGAGTTTTTGCAATTTTCAGCATTGTCCGTGATGGAAGAAATACCATTCTTTTTATGAGCTTTCTTCGTTTTTTTGGATGCCTTGTCATGTTTCTTCACTTTCTTGGATTTTTTGACGTCCTGTGTTTGAACTAATGGTTCCTCCTTTGCACTGGCATCATCAACACCTGTCGTTTTTGGAAGATATTTGTTCTTGCACCTTTTTTTGTTTTTCATCTTGTTCTTCCACTGCTTTCTGCTTAGCTTGTTTTCTGCTTGACTTTCATTTTTCTCCAATTGAGGTCCGACTCCTTTGTCAGTCTTATCTTTTCTGGACTCTTGTGACACCTTAGAATCTGCAAAAACAAATTGATGTGAACGAGTCAATAATGTTTAAGAGTATAAACATAAAATGACTAGAACATGTTCTCACTTGTCTTCTTAACTGGCTTCTTCTTCTTCTTCACAGGTGGTTCAGATGAATCCACTTTATCCTGCTGCTTCCCTTCATTTTCAGCATTAGACTTTCTTTTACGCTTTTTGCACCTTTTCTTTTTTGCTGTCTTGACTGTAGTGGAGTCGTCTTTGTCCTCATCGCTATCCTCTAAAACATTCCCAGATCCCCAATCTGGAACTGAACCCAATGTTTGCAAGGTTCTCAAAAGACTCTTTTTACCCACAACCTTATCCTGTTGGGATAAAAAAAAATGCTAGATGAAAAATTAAATACATGTGACAGACCTATACATAAATAAGGGGGGGGGGGGATCATAATACCTTGCCAGAGGCAGGAGACATTTTAGCAGAGTGAGATGATCCATCTGGTAATGGAGAATCAGTCCATTCCTCTTCAGCAAACATGTTTGTAAACGCTGTAAAGCGTAACAATGAGTTATACCTAAAGAATTTGCAAGCTAACTATTATGTGCTTGCATATCTTGTAAGATGATAAAATTGCTCATAGCGCTGTTAGAAATTATTGTTTACATCCCCCAGAAACTTATGACAGTATCCTACAACGCATTTCAGATTAATTTACGGCGTAACGTTACTTACATTTTACTCCCTCTTCTACATGTGCGAAGAACCGTCACGTGGTTTTGTGTACATCCGGGTTACCGAGACAACTTCCTTTCCAAACTACTCGGATGCTGGGTTCTCCAAATGCGCTCAATCTATAACTATTAATTACATTGTGAAAGAAAAATGGTCCATTAAATGAAAATCATGACCGTTTTCACATTTAGATGCCTACAGTGTAGAGATGGAAAGTAGGACTCGTTTTCCCGAATCGGTTCTTTTGAACAGTTCGTTTTTAATAAACCAGGATAACGATATAGCCTACAAACTAGTCATTTTGTCCAAACTTATAAGTTAAAATTTTCCCTGCCTATTAATTTCGTGTGTTTTTATTCTTGAGCATGAATGATTGTTTGGACCAATTTTAATACTTTTTTTTTATTATTATTATTTTTATTATTGACCCTAGTGAGCTTTAACAAACTTTTAAAAATAGTACTTATCACATAAACAATATATTTATGTGTGTGCAAATTGAATGTAATGAATGTGTTTAGACACTGGCATGTAGTATGCAATTAAATTAAAATGTATTATTGCTTAAATTAATATGAAATGGAATTAGTTGAACTTAAGTGTGCTTTTTGACACACTTAAGTATGACATAAGTACATCTTTATATATAATTGCATAATTACTTCTGTTGTTTTTGAAATAACAACCAATAAAATTATTATTAAAAATGTACTGATTAATGTACTGACAATCATTTATGGTAAACTAAAATATGCTTTAATGTCATTTCAAATAATTGATTTCTACACTACAGTTAAAATTAGAATCAAGTACATATACAAGTAAGTACATACATTGGCTCTATATGTACATCAAAGGTAAAACCTTTCATTTGACATTATTTCAAAGTGCACTTTTTAAATGTTTACTTAAATGTGTTAAGAAACATAGTCATGAAAAAGAGATGCCTCAGTGGCATCTTTCTTTCTTTTCAAAAGCTACACTTTTCTCCATCTCTCAGGTAACATTCAGGGTACAATTAACTGTACATGTTTTATAGCTTTATACATCTATTTTGTAACCATATCTATTATTATTGTTAAGCCTTTTCAATTACAAATTTGTATAAACTAGTTTTGATTAAGTATTAACCCATCCTGCCATATCAAACATAATTTGGAAATTTCCTATATTATTAGCTAAACTATTTAGCAAGTAAAAGACTTTTTGGTATTTATGTGAAAATATCCCACTTCAGTTTGTGGTTCACCCTTTTTTTCCTTACTGATTTTTATTAAATAAATGTAAGAATAACTTTTATATTGTTAGTAATGAAGCAATTTAGGTTTACTTGATTATCCATACATCGTGTTGTTCATATGAATGTCAAATATGATTGAGGAATGTTGTTTTGTACATCTCTTAAAGCATTATTGCATTGTATTGGCATGTTTCGATTCAAATAATAAACTTAAATAATAATTAACTCGTCAAAAATGTTTGTTATTGCATCCATCATATTTTAAGCAGATTATATAACCTCGATTCTCAGAAAAAGTTCGCAGTGCCACAAATGTTCCTCTAGATAGCGCCATTTGTTTTCATTTCAACCATGTTGACTTCGTCGTGGAGCGTTTGACCAGACTTTAGTTTGACTCGATTTATCAGATTCTGACTACATTAGCTTTAATACTTATCGTGATAAATCTAAACTTGACAACTTATACACGCTGAACTACACCAATATATGATTCCTGAACGAATGACTACATTCTCAAATATTCAAATAAAGAAGTCATTTCTATCGTCACGCCCGATACTAATATTAGGCTACTATTATTGTACCTTACGCAGTTACGCTTATGATATTTAAACTAGTTACAGGGTAGTTCGCGTGACAGCATGTTATGATTATGAGAGTTATTGAGGGATATTTTATGCAAAGAATAAGTATATATAGGTTATATCCCGTCTTCTAGCGCCCCCTGAAGGAAGACGACATTTTTGTCTCATAAGCACCAGCTACTAGCTAGCAGCGTTTGCTACATAGCTTCTACCGGAAGTACTCGAGTTCTTCTTAATCATAGCAACAATGGCGTCGCAGCAGCAGATGGTCGCTAACAGTGCTCAGATGGGCGTTCAGCAAGCGGCTGTTTTACAGCAACCTCAATCTCAACAACAACAACAGCAACAGCAGCTCAGTCAACAACAAGATTTCGATCCGGTTCACAGATTCAAAATGCTGATTCCTCTGCTCAAAGATAGTTTACAGGTTTGTTTTGGTGCCTTTCATTGAACGTGAGAGCTGAAAGCACGGGTTTGAAATAAAATACTAACATTCATTTACAATTTTATGTTTTCAGAACGTCATGACCATTGCTTCACAAAATTTTGGACACAATGCAGCTATTGACAACGGCTTAAATACAACAGAGTAAGATTCCCTTATTATCATGTAAATAACATATAATATGGATTTGTAATTAGCACATATTTATGTGTATGTATATTGTATGTGTGTACATGTTTGCCTGTTCTATCTATTAATGTACATAAACATATGGAAGCCTGTTTTTTTTTTTTTTTTTTTTTTTTTTTTTTGCAGAAAACAAATCAGATAATTGCACTGATCTATATATAATGACTCTATTATAGATCAGTGGATAATTGTGACTTTTTAATCTCTCAATTGTGACTTCAATTGAAAGATGTATGGATGCTTAAACCAAGAACTAATATTTAAAAAATATATTTCACCTCTCAAAATATAGGAAGGGTAATGATGCAGCAGTTCAGCGGTTTGACAAAAGTTTAGAGGAGTTTTATGCTCTCTGTGATCAACTGGAGCTCTGCCTGGTAGGCACCTGCTGTGATTCTTTTAAAAAAATGTCATTCAAAGATCTTGTTTGATTTCGATTAACATTGACATTTTGTTTTTCCAGCGGCTGGCCCACGAGTGCCTGTCGCAGAGCATCGACAGCACAAAGCACTCTCCAAATCTCGTACCTACAGCCACCAAGCCGGACACAGTGCAAACAGAGTCTCTGTCTTACTCTCAGTATCTCAGTATGATAAAATCACAGATTTCATGTGCTAAAGACATTCATAATGCTCTCTTAGAGTGTTCCAAAAAGATTGCTGGGAAGGGTCAAGGAGCTTGTAATTAGTAGCTACCAACTGTATTTAGTTTGCTTTTTTGTTTGTATTTTACATAGCTTTGATGCTGATTAAAGAATATATTTTTTTGTATTTTCAATTCCTTTTGTCTGGTGACAGATGTACTCGTACAATTAAATTTATATATTCTTGAAAATAAATTTGTGTGTGTTATAATATACTTTTTTGATCTAACAAGCTACTTATGTGTCCTGTCTACACAATTGCAAAAAATATTTTAGTATTATTTACATACTATAGTTATTTAATATTATTCAGTAGTATTTATTCATATTTACAATTAGCTTTTATTATTATTCTTTGTAATTGCATGTCCTGTCATCTTTATTAGTTTATATATATATATATATATATATATATATATATATATATATATTCTGTTTAGCCTTAACTACATTTTATTTCAATTTTTGTTGTAGCATTTAGCATTTCAACTTTTATTTTATTTCAGTCATTTGCCAAGGCGTTATATCTTAAGTTTTGCATTTTTGTATCCAATAATTTGAATGATTTACATTTCAGCATTAACACACTCTTTTGTGGGTTAATACTTTTACTGTAGTCCAGTCATGCTTATCTTTTAAGATCTGTAAAATCTGCGTTTTTTATTTTTTCTCCAATAAAGATGTGAATAGAGATGATTTGAAACCCAATTGTTATAGAGAAACATCATTTATGCAAACTAAATACAACTGAGTAGGACACGACTCGAGATGAAGTGCACTGAACACAAGGATCCTTCGACCAGATCCATTATATGGTTTGTAGTGGGTTTTTTTTTTAATGTTTTTGAATGATTTTTCTGCAGTAATTTGAATCCCACTGTCCCCTCACAAGTGTGTTTTGAGTGGATTATACAATTCAGTACATCATTTATCATGAAGCAACATCTTTTCATTGTTGACCTGTACTTTTAAGGGCTCACTAAAACTGAAAGAAAATATTACGATTACTACATTTTTGTTTACCAGTTTATTAAAACATTCGTAGTATCAATTCGTTCCCTTGTAATTTCACATTTTTCCTTGAGAGGCGATAGAAACCGTTCTCGCTGCTTTTATCAAAGCAAAGAGAAGAAGTCGTTCCGGGCTCTGATTGGTCGAGCCGTTGCTCAGCGGTATTATGTTTGTTAATGCAACTGTCAACAAAGTATGATAGCTTTGATTCATTAATAACATTATTTAGTACACTCCCGATGTGAGGGATGAAGAATAAAAAGGTGAAACCCTCAAAGGGTGTAAGCAACAGAAAAAGAGGTAAGTTACATTTGTTAGGAGGTTGTATTTTTCGCAAAACCGAGAGTCTTTTAAAGCGATATAAAATCCCGTAACCTTTGCGAGGACAAAACCTGCGTCTAAATAGTAATCTGCCTAACGTTACTTAGAAAGCATTTCAGGGCTCACTGCATTTTGAGTCAGCCGAAGCGAAGCCCAATGCTAAATTGTTACTGCGCTTGGATTATTAGGTGACAAATTAAACAGCTGTATTCCAAGTGTTGAAAGTTAGGAAACGCTGTTTGATCTCATGTCTTTCTTATTGTCCACATTCTGCAGTGCTCAGTGATGTGTCTCCATCCACCAGTATTCCTCCTCTGGTGGAGGGTCAGCTGAGATGTTTTCTGAGAGTGACAGTGAGTAAAGTGCTGTGGACCATCACCAGACCTCCTCCTGTGACTCTGATCAGGCTCAGATGGTGGGGAGAGTCTTCCAATGGCACCTTCTTCAGGCCTAGAGATGGACATGTTGAACAGAAAGGGATCAAATCGACAGCCCGCTTTCCCGTTCGATGTGGACCCAAACAGCTGACTTCTTATTTGACAGGTTAGACTTGATCGCTATATATATTTGATGGCTGATTATTGGCAATTCCTTTCTAGAGATGTATGGATTTCAGGGTTTTAGCAGGTTTTAAAAAGTCTTACATTTGTCTTTGTTGAACCTGCAGAAGCCCTGAATTTATTCATGTGATGCATACCTGAATATAATATGTCTTCGTTCACAGATATGGGCTCATTGGTCCTGGATGTGCTTACAAAGGTTGATCATTTGCCTATAGCTCGAGCTCAAATCCCTGGCATTGCCCGGCTTTCTTTGTCTCACTCCATAAATGGATATTTCACTCTTGTTTCTCCGTCATCAGAAAAACTTGGAGAGCTACAGGTGGGTGAGATGCTCAGCAGAGTTCACATTTATTCAGCTGATCAAATTTACTTGTGAATTTAGGTTCTCGGTTTAACTGTATTCTGTTCATTTTGAGCCAGAGAGAAATTTATTTTTTTCGAAAACCTTAGCTAATGTTATCACATTGGAATCAGACTTATTGCACACAAGGTATAGCAACTTCCCAAAGATAACTGTATAATTTTTAATACTTTTTTTGAGTATTTTTCCCCACCTTGTTACATTTATGGTGTTCCCGGGCAAAAACAAAATTGACTGCAAAAACGTGCTTATAAATCTCTCATAATGCTATATTATCACCAAATATTGTATGCAATCTTTTTGTCATCTTGTTTTCTTTCAGTTAGCACTGTTTTGTATTTCGTTTTGGAACTGAGTGATCATAGGACTTATTTACCTGAGCTAATGCACCCCCTTTTTTTTGTGAGAGAACATTGCCGTAATTATTACGAATTAGATAAAGGATTTTGAACACAGCACAAGGGTTAATTATGTGTTGTTTCACATGTACCGTAGGTCACACTTGCTCTGGAAGCGTTAACAGAGGGATATGACAGCAGTAGTTCAGTACCCACAACTGATATGAGCCTCGACGCACAGGCTCCTGGAGTAACAACTGACCAGAACATGCCTGTACATTCATCCCTGGATCAGGCTCTCCCGAGTGTGAAGGAGACAGCTGGCAGCAGCTCTGGCCACACGCCTAGGTTTGTTTTTGTGTTTTGGATGCTTTGAGTGTTGAATGAATAATGTGAAACAAACTGTCATTAGAGCATTCAGTTCACAACACTCATCCTTATGACTGATCTTGTTATTAGTAGCAGACTTGACTGTGGTCAATGAACAGACCAGTTAAAATAAAATACTAAAGATTTTGGATAAAATGCCTTATATAAGTAGTCTTATTAAAATTTTAGTTTTAGGTGAAAAATGTTTTAAGTAGTTCTATGTTCATAGTTCTTCCCTACTGTTACTTTAGTATTATTTATAAAATATATATATACTGTGTGTGTGTGTGTGTGTGTGTGTGTGTGTGTGTGTGTGTGTGTGTATAATTATTTTTTTTAATTAATTATTTATAAACTAATGTTATTACCTTTCTAATAGTATTGTTTTAATATTATTATCTCCTTAACAACAATAATAGTAATAATAATAGTTTATTATTATTATATGCTATTTATTAATAATATTTCTTAATGTTTAAATTAACATTTATGTTTTCATTTTAAGTTTTAGTGAAGTTATGTGCTTATGTCATTTGTATTTTTTAATATTTATATTTAGCTTTACTTAATTTTAAATCATTTTTCATTTTAGTGCTGTAACTTAGTTATTTTAGTTTCCAATTTTGTTATTAAGTTTTAAGATTTTTCCTTTTAATTCAATAAGCATCAACAATAAATCATTGTTTTTGTCCAATATTCTTGTTTTAGAGGGAAGGATTACTTGTATTTTCAAGAAAACAATAACATCATACCAGATTCTTCTACTGGAAAACCTAAACCTGTTACCGCCCAAACTCTTTCAGCAAATAGTCACGCACCTGTTGACCTTTTGTCAGGTAAACCTCATTAACTTGATTTACTGAATTCATTATATTGACTTTGCACTGTAAAAAAAAAAAAAGTTGAGCGAACTTAAAAAAAAAACATTTTTTACCAGCTTCAGCAGATTTTTGAGTTCGCTCAACTTGTTTTTGTGGGAGATTCTCAAATTTTTGTTGTATAAACTTAAAACAACAAGTTGAGAAAACTCAAAAATCTGCTGAGGTTTGTTGCCTTAAAATTTTAAGTTGGCTCAACTTTTTTTTTTACAGTGTGTTGAACACAGCAACATTTTGGCTAAAATACTGTCGGTCAATCACAATCTGAATATTGCCAAATTCTGCTGATTGATCTTGAGTTCTTTTTAAACTTCAGTTAATTCTGTCAGTTTTAAAACCTTATACTGTGTCAGTACAGCACTATACAGATTGCACATTTTTCGTTAGAGATGGTTGAGGCCATTGTGGAAGTTCTGTTGGCAGATCTATAGACAAAAAGACGATGTAACACGATTTAGTGATGCATATGCCAAGTGTTTATTCATTCTTTACTTATTGTCCATTATATAGTTTACTTATTTTCATTATTATATTACTTGTGTTTTTTTGTATTTTTCCAGTTCTTCTGGAACGTGGCAGCAAACTGAGAAATGCCATGGTGGTTTCAGCCTTAAAATCTGATGTGGAGTCAGATGTTCCTCTGAAGGACATTCCCCTGCCTCTCTCCAAAGACAACACTGATGCCTTGTATGAACTCTACTTATTCTTTCACATACTTATGAGGGGTCAAAATAGACAGATGAAATGGCAGAATGTTGATGATTATAAATCTTCCTCCTAAAGGCCAGCCAGGCCCTCGTCAGGACAGTTTCTGGAGAACATCCTTCAAGCAGAGCACCAACATTCTGTTCAGGACCTTGAAGAACCCAGTCAGAGTAGAGTCAACACAGAGGACATGGCTGTGGATCTGCTGCTGGGAAGGTAGTCAAGGCTACTGATAGGAAATGGAACTTTACTCATAAATACTTGATGGAAATGTGGGAAACTTTTAGAGTGAGAAGAATTATTTTGTCTGTGTTTGCAAAACTGTATGCTTTAATGTTTGTAATGGCTCTGTTCCTCAGTGTTAATGGATCTGTGCTGCAGTTCTGGGATGGAGAGGGTTCTTTCCCAGATTCTCTTTCTGATCACAGTAGTGTGCTCATGGACAGTGAGCTCAACGACCCTCAGTATGATCAGAGTCTTCTGGAGAACCTCTTCTATAAAGCTCCTGTAAGTCATACAGTGTAACACAGCAAACTGTTACATGTAGTTTAGTTTCCTTAAACATTTAACTTTGTAAATCATTTTTCCCTTTTTTTTTTTAGATATCAGATGAATGTTTGGAAGAGAAGCATCAAAAGAAAGATCCAGCAGAGAAGCCAGTACACACAAGGCCAACTAAAAATGCCCAGTCAGTTACACTAATGCAAGAAGAGATGCTCAAAACTCATTCACTTAAGATAAATACATAAAAATTAAAACTTTATTAATAAATATATAAACATATATGTAAATGTTTTCACTCCATCTTTCACACAAGGCTCGATTCTGAAGATGTGCAGCATTCAGAAGCAGGAGATGATTTCTCTGGGCTTAGCATGGAGAAAATAGCTTTGCTTGGAGATATTCGTTTTGCCAGGGTCACCATCAGTGAGTTAAAAGTTTCCACTGAGAGCATTTCAAGAAGTCTCTCTAAAAAAGGAAGACCACCTCGCCCCCTCACCACAAAGAAATGGTATGATATTTCACATCTGAAAATATTCAAAGATGGTGGTGGCTAGAAGATAGTGTCTATTTTTAAAAACTAAAAACTGATGTAAATATTTTGTTTGTCTAGCTTTTATATCGTAGAGTACCTCTTTCCACTGGTCTCTGCTGGGTTTGAGGATGTTCAACGTGTACCTTCAGAGATTACAAAAGTTGTCTCTAGTAAAGTAACAGAGGGCGGTGAGTACATTTGTTTTAGAGAACTTTAACAAAAGAGAACTACGAGAAACTAGAAGCAGTGTAATAATCTAGTGATTCATTTTTGTTTCAGTCGTGACATTTCAGCACCAAAGTTTGTTTCCAGTGAGGTTCAGTAGGTCGTCTATTAAACAATGGCGGGAGATGAACGTCACATTCAAGATCTACTCCAGAAATAGCCTTCAAAAGACAGTAAGTGCAGTGTGTGCCAATCACAAAATCAAACAAACCTTAAAAATAAAGGCTCTTTTGGTTTTATCTGTTAGAGGCCTGATCTTCTCATTTGTTGTTTAGCCCGTTCTCATTGGATCAGCAATGTTTCCTCTGAGCTCCCTGATGCAGAGTGAATCGTTGAGCATTTCTGCTGCCCTTCCTGTTCAGAGACCGGATGGAAACACTGATAAACAAGCAGTTGGTCCTCTGAAGGTAAAGAGTCGATCATAAGAATCAAATTTGGGAGATTTTATTGATCTAAGTGATTCATTCTTTGTCCCTTATGTTTTTTAAGGTTTCATTTGAATTAGCAGCAGACAAAAATGATTTCTCCATCAAAAAGAGACCTGCAAAACGAATGCTGAGTCCAGCAAGACCTCTTTCTTCCCGTCTGACTGAAGAGCAAGATGGGCCAAAGGGTTTATGTGTGACTGACCACAGGAGAGACCCGTCTCCTAGTGCAAGTGTTCATCAAGTCCAGAGTATCCTGATCCCTCCAACCAGATCACGCTCCACATCACCACGTGTCAGATACCAGAGCTCTCTTCATGAGCCTCTGCAGCAGGATGTGGAGGAGACTGAGATTTTGCTTCATATGTTGCTCATGGTGCCCGATGGGAAAGATTTTAACTGTGCACCCATGCAGCCCAACGTCTACTTGAACTGTAAGCTCCTTGGATCCAATGAAACTGCTCGATCGACAGTGAGCTGGGGTCAAAAACATCCATCATTCGGCTTTATTCAGGTTGGTGCTAAATAAAGAATCAAGGAAAGTTCACAGGCTTTACCCATACTACTCTGTAGTGGAAATCGACACGGTTCCCACAATACAGTTAGTTTGTTAATTATTGTTAATCTCATTTCTGATATGATATAGGTGGCTCCAGTCACACTGACCAGCAAACTGTTGGAGAGAATGAAGAACAACATGATGGTCATTGAAGTTTGGTTGAGGGCCAGTAGTTCAGACCATGATAAACTTCTTGGTTTGGTAAAACTACCTCTTCACCAGTTCTACATGTCTTTCAGGTGGGTCTGTCTATCTGTCTGTCTGCCTGTCTGTCTTTCTATCAACATATTGTTTTTATATGTGTGTATGTTATAGCATAAATATAACATTAGTAACTCTATTTATGTGCAGCATATTAATTTTGTGGTATTTTTGTAGTTGCAGTATAATATTTTATTTATTATTATGCAGTTCTTATTAAAATAAATATGTAAAATATGCATATAAATAAATATTTATTGTTATAAAAAATATGTATTATTATATAATGATAGTAAAAATGAATATAATAATAGCAACAATATGTATTAATATTAACATTATATTAGTAGCAAAAACACATAAAAATGACTGAAACTTAAACTAAAATTAATAAATTTAAAAATAAAACTGAAATAAAAATAAAAGTAATTAAAAACATTAAGTACTCTAATAGTAAATCAAAGAATAGTAAAATAACTCTGGAACATGTATTTAACAATTTTCTTTTCTTTTTACTTTGTCTCCAGAGACCCCAAGATCACAGAGCTGCTCTTGCAGTCTCAGTATCCAGTGGTTGGAGTGGACAGTTTCATGCCTGTGGTTGATGTGTTCAGCGGCAGCACTCGTGGAAACCTCAGGGTGTGTCTAGCAATGGGTCTAGCACAGCAGATCACGGCACTGCAGCGAGTGAGGGATGACGAGCTGACCCACGTATCACCACTGCCTCGACCAGCACACATGTTAGACCATCGGCCAAATGTAGAAACCAAGGCTAGTTCACTTTAAAACTCCCAAAAACATGTTCTTGTGCTTAAAGAATGATGCTTAATTTGTTTGTAAATTGATGTTTTTGTAGGCCAGTACCACTGTGGATGTTCTGCGTGAGCATGTCTTCATGGTCCGAGTGGAGAGAGTAAAGGGTCTGACGCCTCTGCAGTCCACAGTGTGGGGAGAAGCTGACTGTTACATCCAGTACTCCTTCCCTGCACAAAATGAGTCGAGAGAGGACACGGACCCACATGTGGTTGAGAGCAGTAAGCTGTTTTCTTGCTGACTGTATTAGAAGTCTTTTTTTTGTTGTTTTTTTCTGTTCAGCTCAACCAATGCTCTGTTCCACAGATGTGGACCTCAAGGCCTACCGCACTGAGACCACTCTCTGTGTGCCTGACCCCGTGTTTGGACATAATGAGACTCATGTCCTGCTGGCTCCTCCTGACGTCCCAGTGCAAAGAATCCTGCTGAGCTCACTGGCCAGTCAAGGGATGAGGAACGGAGGAGGGGTGCAGTTTGAGGTTTGGTGCAGGTACAGTAAATGTAGAAATTGTAGTTTAGTCCTGAATTTTATTTATTACATTTTAGCATTTAAAATATATATATATATTTTTTATGTGGCAATAATTTCATTTAAATTTATTTATGTATATTATTATGTATATTATATTTTTTTATTATATTTCAGTACTTAGAAATATTATCAAATAAAAGAGATGCATTTTATTTATTTATTTTTAGTCAGTTGCTTTTTACATTTAGCATTTAAAATGTGTTTCTTTATTCATTCTTTTATTTTTTTAGTATGTAAAAGCATGTTTTTGGCAATTATTTATTTACATTTTAGCCTTTAAAATGTGTATTTTATGTTTGGCAATGATTGTTTTTTGTTTTGTTTTTACATTGTAATATTAAAAGCATGTCTATTTCATTTATTTATTTACATTTTAACATTTAAAAATGTTTCTTTTTGGCTATATTTAATTTATAATAATTTAAAATATTTATTTATTTTTACACTGTAGTATTAAAAAGCATGTCCGTTGTATGTATGTGCTGTTTACATTTGCTGACTTTTTTGCATCTTTTTTTGGCAATATTCTTTATTTATTTTTTTACATTTGAGCATTTAAAAGCATGTTCTTTGACAATATTTTATTTATACTTATTTGGAAACATTTTAATTAATTAATTTATTTATTTGCTTTTTATGTTTAAATGTTAAATGCATTATTTTATTTGGCAGTGTTATATCATTTTATTAATGTATTTATTTTTACATTTGATCTTTTATTTGGTAACATTTTTATTATTTAATTCTGTAATTTATTTTTACATATGTAGAATTTAAAAACATGTCTTGTTATTAGTAATAATTTAGTTTAATTTTGTAATTTTTTTTTTTTAATATTTATTTGGAAAATATGACTTATTTACAAGCCTGTTGAAACATTTGCAGGTATTATTACCCAAATGTTAGAGATCAGCTAGTAGCCAGAGGACTGCTGCCCATGTCCAAACTGTGTGCCATGGTAACCATGCAGAAACAGGGTCAAACCGATGCACAACTTTTCTCCCTTCCTCTGGTACCAAGAACTGACCGACCTATTGACACACAGCCTCAGCCCCCTGGTAGTTGCATATCTAATTATCTTAAAACTGCAGATGACATATATAGTGTTATATGGATTTGAAACAAATGTAATAAAGTAAAACCTGTTTTTGTCTGTGCTTACCTGCAGGGCTGCTTGAAGTGAGCGTTCAGTACAAGTCTCGACCAATGAGGAGTGTGGGAGTGAAGAGTGGGGTTGTGCCGTCTCGCAGAGTGATGCTGGTTGTGCAGGTGCACAGAGCAGCCGGGCTACAAGCTGCAGCCAAGTGAGTCAATCTGCCTTTAGCTTTTAACCAATTACCCCAACAGCAATCTAGCTTGATTAAACTGATTTAACATTACATGGAGTATAATTTTGGCACCATTTTTTTTTTTCTTTCTCAGAGCTCTTGCAGATACAGACAGCTCACTGCTGTATTACTCTGAAGTGGGGCTCAACTCCTTCATCACCATGCAGTTGTCCTTCCTGCCGGACAGTGAGGTTCGAAGCACACGCGTGACGGCCAGGAGTTTCTGCCCAGAGTTTGAACATCACGCCGAGTTCTGCTGTAA
Organism: Acrossocheilus fasciatus; assembly: GCA_036784905.1. Lineage (NCBI taxonomy): Eukaryota > Metazoa > Chordata > Actinopteri > Cypriniformes > Cyprinidae > Acrossocheilus > Acrossocheilus fasciatus. The sequence goes on from CM071952.1 coordinate 10,984,882, forward strand.
CCTGCTGGTGCAGAGAGACAGCGGGGAGAGCGTCAGTCTGGCTGAACTCCTGCAGGAGGCAGTGGCCGTCTTCACCATTTACAACAGAGACACACGCAAAAGTGAGTTACCCGACTTGGAAAGGTAGACAGATATGTGGAGATTTCAATTTTTTTTTTACATGACACACTTCTGTTAAGGATGTTTGGATATCTTTGGTTTACAAATGACAAAAACATGTAGCCCTTCATTGCATAATCCCATCGTGCAAAAGATCTAAAAATGTGTGTAGGTGTAGATCTGTGTTGTAAGGAATAAAAAATGGCTTTTAATGAGTGGGTAGATTTAAGTTTTGTCTGCTGATTCAGTATTATTATATTACATAAGTGGTTCAGATTATTTATAATTTTATTTTATTTTTAGTTCTGTTTGAAAAGGATATTTTACCTGTTTACTGTTCATATTTTCAGGCACATTTTTAATGCAAGTCAGTTTTTTTTTTTACTTTTTTGTGTATTTTTATATCTTTACACTTACTGTTTAGTATCATTTAATATTTATTTGTTAATTATTAGTATTATCACTTCATTCCAGCATTATAAACACTATATACCGTGTGTTTTGTTTTATCTCATTGTAGTGGCTGATACAACAAGATCGAAGGACACTGTCTTGGGCACTGTGAAAATTAGACTTGCAGATCTGATTTATAAAAGAAGTGGTATGAAAGTCTTGCATACAAATTTTTTTGTAGTGTTAATTGATATATAATTTATTATTATTATTATTATTATTATTATTATTTATTTGTACAATATTTACTTTTTAGAATTTAAAAACTTGTCTGTTTTACTTGGAAATATTTTTGTTAATTTTATTACATTATTTTTATTTAAAAAATGAAACAACAATATATACAATTTAAAACAACTGGTTAATATTAGAATTTTGATTGGAGGTAAAATTTTTGTTTGATTTATTATTTTTATGTGTGTGTATATATATGTATTATATATACACATACACTGCCACTCAAAAGTTTGGGATCAGTAAGATTTTTTTATGTTTTTTAAAGAAGTTTCTTCTGCTCATCAAGGCTGTATCTATTTGATCAAAAATACAAAAAAAAAAAAAACTGTTATTTTGTTAAATATTGCAATTTAAAATTACAGTTTTCTATTTTAATATACTTTAAAATATAATTTATTTCTGTGATCAAAGCTGAATTTTCAGCTTCATTACTCCAGTCTTCAGTGTCACATGATCCTTCAGAAATCATTCTAATATGCTGATTTATAAGCAATGTTGGAAACCATTGTGCTGCTTCATATTTTTTTGGGACTTGTGATATTGTTTTCAGGATTCTCTGATTAATAAAAAGATAAAAACAGCATATATTTAAAAAATAAATTTAGTGTTACAATATACAGTGCTATTCAAAAGTTTGGGGTCAGTACATTATTATATTTTTAAGAAATTAATACTTTTATTCAGGAGGGATGTTAAATGAATAAAAAGTCATAGTAAAGACTTATATTGTTAAAAAAGATTTCTATTTTGAACAAATGCTGCTCTTTTTAACTTTGTATTCATCAAAGAATCAAAGAAAAAAGTGTCATATGTTCCAAAAAAACTAGATTAAGCAGAACAACAGTTTAAACATTCATAATAAATCAGCATATTAGAATGATTTCTGAAGGATCATGTGACACTGAAGACTGGCGTAATGATGCTGAAAATTCAGCACTGCATCACAGAAATAAATTATATTTTAAAGTATATTAAAATAGGAAACCAATATTAGAAATTGCAATACGATTTCACAATATTACTGTTTTTTTTCTGTATTTTTGATCGAATAAATACAGCCTTGATGAGCAGAAGAGACTCCCTTAAAAAAACATTAAAAATCTTACTGATCCCAAACTTTTGAGCAGCAGTGTGCATATATATATATATATATATATATATATGAGTTAGTTTATATAAATGAAAATATAATTACGTAATTTATTTACTTTTTACATTTTAACGTTTAAAAAAAACTTTTGTCTTCTATTTGGCTATGTTTTGGTATTTAGTTTTATTTATGTATTTATTTGTGGTATGAAAGTATTTAAAATGAATAGAAATATAACAATTGTTTATAAATTATATTTTTTAAAGGCATATCTGGCTGGTACAGTCTCTCTCTACCTCAGAGCACAACTTCATCTCACAGTCTGACTTCAGCAGGAGGGCTTGACGTCTCCATCAGTTTTTCCCATCATGCAGATAGAGAGCGAGTCATCAGTTCAGCCCGTGGACTGGGATGGGACGTGGGGCAAGACAGTGAAGATGAGGCAGATATAGAGGATGAAGATACTTTGGAAGAAAGCGCAAAGTCTCTGGCATTATCACTTTCCATGCCTAGAGTGTGGCTGCCCATTCATTGCCTGCTGCTGCCAGGACATGGAGACTTACAGCGTTCCACCTACTGCTACTACAGATACAAACTCTACAACCAGCAGACCTTCTGCTCTGAACTTAGACATCCCGTTCCAGACGAGAGTGAAGGAGAAGAAGGTTTAGCCACGGTGGCATTTCAGGGGAGCAGAAGCGTGGTGCTGAGGAGAACTCAACCCCTGCGCTGGTACCTGAGGGAGGAGAGGCTGGAGGTGCAGGTGTGGGTGGCCTTTGGGAAGGAGAAGAGAGTCCGGCCTCATAACGCTGATCGTCTGGTGGGCTCTGCTTTTGTGGATCTCTCTGCTCTTGCTGGGACCTTGAAGCACCATCAAACAATCAGCGGTAGATATTTGCTCTCTTTATTTATCTGTGAAGGGGCTATTTGTGCACTTTTGCTTTTTATTTTTATATAATATTATACTGGCATATTATATAATCATTATAAAAATCATTAGGCAGCAACACTGTTACCACATGATAATTTCACACTTATTAAATGGTATATTGCAAGACAAGTAAATACTCTATATATACTACCATTCAAAAGTATGGACTTGGTAAGTGTGGATTTTTTTTTTTCTTTTTTTATGTTTTTGAAAAGTTTTTTTTTTTTTTTATCCTCACCAAGGCTGCATGTTTTATTTGATCCAAAATACAGTAAAAATAGTAATATTGTCAAATATTTTTATAGTTCAAAACAGCTGTTTTCTATTTGAATGTATTGTAATGTAATTCTGTGATAGCAAAGCTGAATTTTCAGGATCATTACTGCAGTCTTCAGTGTCACATGATCCTTCAGAAATCATTCTAATATGCTGATTTGCTGATGGATTCTTGATGAATAGAAAGTTCAAAAGAACAGCATTTATTCGAAATAGAAATCTTCTAAAACATTAATGTTATTACAGACCATTTAAATGATATTTAAAATGTATATTTTCCTAGTTTTTATAAACTAAGTTTAAGTGCATTCATCATTACCAATGTTATTGTTAAAAAAAAAAAAGCAAATATTTTCCTTTTAATTTAGAGGAAATTTAATTTAATTCAATTTAAAGTTTATATTATTATAATATTATTATTATTATTAATATTTGGAACCAAACTTGCCTTTAAAGGCCCATCCTGGTGTTTTTTTTTTTTTTTTTTTTTAAATCTTGAAAAAACTGCTAACTATATCAAATAAATGTAAAATAAAACATGTATAGTTTAATTTGAGATCTCTTATTTCTGAAGGTTAAGCACTTCCTTTCACTGCCATTGATTTAGTTGAAGAACAGAAATTTGATTTGTAGATCTCAGAAGGGCTAGGAAAATCCTGCTTTCCAATGATGTGTCCTCTGCTCATTTAACATAATATTTTGGAAACATGTTGGTATTCTCTCCTGACTAACACATGTTTCTCTCTCATGGTAGGTGTGTATCCTTTGTTCAAGCGCTCTGCTGTAAACCTGAGTGGCGCTGCTCTCAGAGTCCATATCACTGTCACAACAGACTCTGTAGCACATGAGCCTCAAGCCACTGAGGAGCTCAACAGCTCAGTAGAAGAAGAGGAGGATGGAGGCCTCCCCACCACAGTGCTGTCAAGACCATTTCAATCCCCCAGCAAACAGCTGATCAAATCAACCATGAACACTGATGCTCCACCATCCAAAGAAATCAACAATGAAGACACCTTCATAGCAAACATAACTGTGGACAGAGCCATGCATCTGAGCCTGAAGGGTAAAACAACCACAGGGATTACTGATTTTACTTCATTTTCGTTTGCAAGTACCTTGTGTTTATGATGTTTTAACACTGTTGTCATCCTCAGGTTGTCCTCTCGCTGAGCGCGGTGGAGGATTGCCTAGCTGCTGTGTTTCTTACGCCACTGCCGATGCCCCGGGAACAGTGACCACAGCACTGATCAAAGACAGTGACTGCCCCGTGTGGGACCACCAGCAAGAATGCAGGTAAACCCATTTGACATTCCTCATACTTTTCCCACGGGCCCTTTTCACAGAAAGTGAAATTGTGACAAATTATACAAAAGAGGGTCTCAATAAAATCAAAACACAAGTGGTCACAGGAGATGCATGTAAAGACCAGGTGGAAGCGGTCATGTGCGTATGCATCTTAAAGGGTTACTCCACCACAAAATGAAAATTTTGTCATTAATCACTTACCCCCATGCCCTTCCAAACCCGTAAAAGCTTAGTTCGTCTTCGGAACACAATTTAAGATATTTTAGATGAAAACCGGGAGGCTTGTGACTGTCCCATTGACTGCCAAGTAAATAACACTGTCGAGGCACAGAGAAGTATGAAAAGTGTTCATACTTGGCAGTGTACTTGGCAGTCAATAGGACAGTCACAAGCCTCCTGGTTTTTATCCAAAATATCTTAAATTGTGTTCCGAAGACAAACTAAGCTTTTACGGGTTTGGAACGACATGGGGGTGATTAATGACAAAATTTTCATTTTGGGGTGGAGTAACCCTTTAATACAAGGTGGAAACAGGGCCCATGTTAAACTCGTGGCTCTTTTTTGTTTTCAGACTGTCGAAGGAGCTACTTTTGGATCCCCAGCAGTCCTTGGTTTTCAAAGTTTGGCATAAAGGAGGTAATGGCATAGCAATCATTCACGACTCCCTAGCACCATATTTGAGTATATTCATACTAGTTTTGCAATATGTTTTCCTTTGCAGAGGTTGAGCGGGTGATTGGATTCGTGTCTGTTGACCTGTCACCACTTCTGTCAGGATTTCAGTCAGTTTGTGGCTGGTATAACATCGCTGATTTCAGCGGGCAGTGTCAGGGGCAGCTGAAGGTGTCTGTGTCTCCTTTGAAGGCAGTACAGGAACTCCGTGCGCAAAGACTGGCTGCCCACGAGGCCGCTGCTTCAGACTCAAGTGTAAGCTATTTACAGATAAACCTTTCTTATTATTTTCAATGTTGAAAAGGTTTTGTTGTGCACTATTTTTTGGAAACCATATGCTAAGAACTGAAGGATTCTGAAAATATGTATCCTGATTTCCACAAAAATATTATGCAGGCAGAACTGAGCAGCAAATCAGCATATCAATGATTTCTGAAGGATCATGTGACAACGAAGACTAGAGTAATGATACAGAAAATTCAGCTTTGCCATCATGAGAATTAGCACATTTTAAAATATATTAAAATAAATTATTATAAATTGCAATAATATTTCACAATATTACTGTTTTTACTGTGTTTTTGATCAAATAAATGCAAGATTAGTGAGCATGAGAGATTTCTTTCCAAAACCTTAATTAAATAAATAAAATCTTAATTATTCCAAACTTTTGGCTGGTAGTGTATAAAAATAAATACCAAGTAATTTTCACCTTATAATGTCTACACAGTTGTCTGATTATGTGTTTTTTGCAGGCTCTCTTTAGCGCACTTCCACTTTGCTATCAAACGACAGCTACGTACTGCAGCTTCCCCAGCCACATCAGTCGATTCTCAGAGCAGAGGATCAGCACACCTCCTGAACAGTTTGAAAGACTGCTCTCTGACAGGTATCTATTTAGGGAAAATTATATAGAAAAGCTGCCTTATAGTCAGATTTACTGTCTGAAGTAATAACCGTGGGGATGTGTGTTCAGATCCAGTGTGACGGATCGCCACGATGAGCACATGGACAACATAAGAATGTTCCATCAGAGTTTGCATGAGGAAGAGAAAGCATCCCAGTCCTCCGTAACTGAAGATTCCCACCCATCCAGTTCAACACTCTTCTCTGCCCTCAGGTACTCACACTGTCTTCTGTTTCTTAGATGAAAGATTAATATGTCAGATCAGTAGGGCTGTGCAATTAATCGCATGCGATTGTCATTCGCATATCGTCAGTAAAGCCGGTTCTGTGATTAGTAGTAAATCTCCTTTACGTGCGTTCAGATGGAGCGGCATTAATACACAGAGCCGTAGATCACTGACAAGCTACGCAATATCGCATTTATAATCGCAGATGAATCGCCTTCGATTATGGATGCGATATTGTGTAGCGTGTCGGTGAAATACGGCTCTGTATTAAATGCCGCTCCATCTGAAAGCACGTTAAGGAGATTTACTACTAATCACAGAACTGCATTTAGTGATGAGATGCGAATGACAATCGCATGCTATTAATTGCACAGCTCTACATCAGATATCAGATAATGATCAGATTCCATATGAAATCCAAATATCAGTTTATATATTCGTCACATGTATTCCAAATATGTATTCCCAATATGTTCTACCTGTAATCCAAGTTCTGTATATGCAAATACTGACATTTATAATATTACAAAAGATTTGTTTCAAATAATAGTCATAAATAATAATAGTCATCTATCACAGTTTCCCCAAAAAAAACAACAGTAAAAGTGTTTTCAACATTGATATTAATAAGAAATGTTTCTTAAGCAGCAAATCAGCCTATTTGAATGATTTCTGATGATTTCTGATTTCTCATGTGACACTTAAGACTGGAGTAATGATGCTGAAAATTCAGCTTTGCCATCAAATTACATTTGAAAAGATTTTAAGTTGTATTAATATTACACAATGTTACTGTTTTAACTGTATTTCTGATTAAATAAATGCAGCCTTGGTGAGCATGAAAGACTTTTAAAAAAAACATTAAAAATCAGCCCCAAACTTTCGACCAGTAGTGCATTTTTAGATTTAGATTAGTGCTGTCAAACTATTAATCGCATCCAAAATAAACGTTTTTGTTTACATAATATATGCATGTATACTGTGTTTATTTATTATGTGTATATATATATAAATACACACACATAGAGTATATATTTTGAAAATATTTACATGTATACACATTAATATTTATTTTGTTATATTTTATATTATTTATATATTTATTTATATTTAATATATAAACAACATTTTTCTTAAATATATACATAATAAATATACACAGTACACACTCATATATTTTGTAAACAAAAACTTTTTATTTTGGAGGCGATTAGATTTAGGTATTTATGTGGACTGACAAATCATTCCTCTTTGGCTTTCATTTTTGATCGTTAATGGAATTTTTTTGTTACATTTTTAGAAAAAACCTCAGTGAGCTGGATGATATTCAAAGGTATTTCAGCCGAAAGTTGTCCACTCCAGCATTCCCAAAGCTGAGTGAGCTGAGAGGAACCTCCAGGCTGGACGAGCACAGAGACTCAGAGACGGACACCACACATCTGCTACTGAAGTCCAGTCAGCTGGTGGGAGAGGTCAATAGCATCATAAAAGGTGAGTCAGTTGTTATCCGTTAGTGTGATTTCCTGTTTATTTTAAGGCATTTTTAACTTTTTATTTATTTTAAATCAGGCTTAAGTGAACACCAGACAGAAGAAATGACAACTAGCCATAAAAGCTCTGCTACTCTTGATGTAGTTGAGGAGCGCTTAACATCTGGAGTTGATCAGCTGATATTGTCAGAGTTTGATAGCTGTGAGATAGAGCCACGCTTTCATAAAGAATCAGACATGATGTCAGAGGATGAAGATGAAGTCTCGCTCATCAGCTCTCCTGCTCCTGCAGAGATCAGACAGTCACCAGCTGCTGCTGAAAATGAAAAGCTCCACCACAGCTTTAGCGATCTCTCATCTAATGAAGAGGAAAAGGACGAGGATGAGCATGAAGACTTTGAGGAAACTTTAATACAGCCCCGAACTCTCAATGAGGTCACTTCAGTCACAGACAGAACCAGCCCTTGGACCAGCCTACTGTCTGACCCAGATATGGGATCTCTGGAGAGTCTGGAGTCAGTGCAGCATCACGCTCATGACGACACCATCCACACTCGAGGGGAGGAAAGAAACAGCAGAGAAATTCTTCCAGACTTTAACCCGCAGTCACTGACTGCAGAATCACAAGCTGTTGATTCTGATTCAGATATTGGTGAAAGATCTGAAACTGATCTTGATATATGTAGGAGTGACGGTGCTATTGCCACAGATCATCGGGAACAGCAGCCTTCTCCAGATGGTCTGGATAGAGATGGTGCTCTTTCTAGTATTAGTGAGGTGGAAGATTATGAACAAAGTAATAGTGGGCCTGAAGAAAGCGATGAGAGCCCAAACTTGCCTCCCTCTGCAGAGTCTGGTTCTGAAACAGATGATAAAAGTGATGAGAGAACAGCAAAACCGTATCCTTCCAAGCTTTGCCTGACACAAAAATGTCAATTTTTTTTTTTCTTTTGACAGCATGTGTGGCATGCTGTTGATTACCACACAAAAAAATATCTTCATCTGCCTCAGTTTGTAAAAACCAACAAAAAAACTTTTGACACTTGCCCCATAGACGTCCATTATAAACGGAAGTCAGTGGTACAAGTGTTTTAAACTTCTGCTTTCATTAAAAGATATCTGGGTTATTTTTATCTAAACACTCCTGTGCAGTTTGGAATCTGTAGAGATTCCAAATTTCTTCCTGTCGGCTCACCATCTGGAGGCATCCATGAGGGCTTTGAGGATGGCACCTGTCTTTCCATCGGCAACAGCTGAATCTGTGAGTATTATCCCATTTTTTGAACTATAAGAAAGCTGCTGCTACTGTTTGGTAATCTTGAAAAAGTTAAATGTGCTGTATGTATGTGTGTATTTATTTATTTTATATTTTTTTGGACTGTACTAAAGCATAAAAATACTGTAATATGTTTGCAGATATTTAGGAAACATGCTAAGTTCACTTGTTTCTGCGAAAAACAATGGTACAGCCAGTTATTCGACCTTGAAATGTGCGTTCAGTTCTGTCAGAATGTCTGTTTGTGTTTTGGTCACAGCGTATTGCAGCCATGGAAGCCAGCAAATAAACTGGGTCAGGGATGGCAGATTCTACCAGACCTTAAAGGGTTACTCCACCCCAAAATGAAAATTTTGTCATCAATCACTTACCCCCATGTCGTTCCAAACCCGTAAAAGCTTCGTTCGTCTTCGGAAAGCACAAATTAAGATATTTTTGATGCATTCTGACAGCGCTCTGACCCTCCCATAGACAGAAATGTAGTTAACACGATCAACGTCCAGAAACGTAGCAAGGAGATCGGTAAAATAATCCACGTGACATCAGGGGTTCAACCGTAACTTTACGAAGCTACAAGAATACTTTTTGTACGCAAAGAAAACAAAAATAACGACTTTATTCAACAGTTCGTCTCCTCTGCGTCAGCGTAGCGCCATTTTGGAGAGTATCCAGTGAACGCAAACTGTGTTTACATCATTCACGCTTTGATTTGAACGAAAACAGCGCATCCGTGTAACCCAGCTGACACAGAACAGCTTACGCAGTTTGCGTTCAGTGGATACTCTTCAAACTGGCGCTACGCTGACGCAGAGGAGACGAACCATTGAATAAAGTCATTATTTTTGTTTCGTGATTAATGACCAAATTTTCATTTTGGGGTGGAGTAACCCTTCAAAGGTTTAGTTTACCCAAAAATTAAAATTCTGTCATTAATTACTCATCCTCATATCGTTCCAAACCTGTAAGACCTTCGTTCATCTTCGGAACACAAATTAAGATATTTTTGGTGAAATTTGAGAGTTCTCTGACCCTCCATTGACAGCAACACAACTGCAATGTTCCCAGGTCCAGAAACGTAGACATCAGTAAAATAGTCCATGTGACATCAGTGGTTCAACCGTAATTTTATGAAGCTACAAGAATGTTTTGTGCACAAAGAAAACAATAACAACCTAATTTATTCAACAATTCTTCTCCTCGAGTTACCGTCTTCCACCATTTTGGGGATACTCTCCAAAATCCTATCTATTGTTCTATAAATCATTCTATATATCCATCTATTGTTTTATAAATCATTCTATATATCCATCTATTGTTCTATAAATCATTCTATATATCTATCTATTGTTCTGTCTGTTTGTCTTTTATGTCTGTCTGTCCTGAAGCCTCCTCTCAGATCTGTTGATCATATATATATATATATATATATATATATATATATATATATATATATATATATATATATATATATATATATATAGGTGCTGGTCATATAATTAGAATATCATCAAAAAGTTTATTTATTTCACTAATTCCATTCAAAAAGTGAAACTTGTATATTACATTCATTCATTACACACAGACTGATATATTTCAAATGTTTATTTCTTTTAATTCTGATGATTAGGGCTTACAGCTCATGAAAGTCAAAAATCAGTATCTCAAAATATTAGAATATTTACATGTGAGTTTGAATAAGTGACCATCCCTACAGTATAAATTCTGGGTATCTCTTGTTCTTTGAAACCACAATAATGGGGAAGACTGCTGACTCGGCAGTGATCCAGAAGACGAACATTGACACCCTCCACAAAGAGGGTAAGTCACAGAAGGTCATTACTGAAAGGTGTGGCTGTTTACAGAGTGCTGTATCAAAGCATATCAAATGCAAAGTTGACTGGAAGGAAGAATTTGGGTTGGAAAAGGTGCACAAGCAACAGGGATGACCACAAGCTTGAGAATACAGTCAAGCAAAGCCGATTCAAACACTTGGGAGAGCTTCACAAGGAGAGAACTGAAGCTGGAGTCAGTGCATCAAGAGTCACCACGCTCAGACGTCTTCAGGAAAAGGGCTACCAAGCCACTTCTGAACCAGAGACATCAGAAGCGTCTTAACTGGGCTGTGGAGAAAAAGAACTGGACTGTTGCTGAGTGGTCCAAAGTCCTCTTTTCAGATAAAAGTAAATTTTACATTTCATTTGGAAATCAAGGTCCCAGAGCCTGGAGGAAGTGTGGAGAGGCACAGAATCCATGTTGCTTGAAGTCCAGTGTGAAGTTTCCACAGTCAGTGATGATTTGGGCTGCCATGTCATCTGCTGGTGTTGGTCCACTGTGTTTTCTGATGTCCACAGTCAACGCGGCCATCCACCAGGAAATTTTAGAGCACTTCATGCTTCCTTCTGTTGACAAGCTTAATGGAGATGCTGATTTCATTTTCCAGCAGAACTTGGCACCTGTCCACACTGCCAATGGTACCAAAAGCTGGTTCAGTGACCATAGTGTTACTGTGCTTGATTGGCCAGCAAACTCACCAGACCAGGGGTATTGTGAAGAGGAAGATGAGAGACACCAGACCCAATAATGCAGATGAACTCAAGGCCACTATCAGAGCAACCTGGGCTCTCATAACACCTGAACAGTGCCACAGACTGATCGACTCCATGCCACGCCGCATTGCTGCAGTAATTCAGGCAAAAGGAGCCCCAACTAAGTATTGAGTGCTGTACATGCTCATACTTTTCATTTTCATACTTTTCAGTTGGCCAAGATTTTTAAAAATCCTTTCTTTGTATTGGTCTTAAGTAATATTCTAATATTTTGAGATACTGATTTTTGACTTTCATGAGCTGTAAGCTCTAATCATCAAAATGAAAAGAAATATACATTTGAAATATATCAGTCTGTGTGTAATGAATGAATATAATATACACGTTTCACTTTTTGAATGAAATTAGTGAAATAAATCAACTTTTTGATGATATTCTAAACATATGACCAGCACCTGTATGTATGTGTATATATATACATATATGTATATATATATATATATGTATATATATATTCCTTTTACAGATGTTTTTTTTTTTTTTTTTTTTTTTGGAAGAACCTACTTTTTGGGCTTAAGATACGAGTGACTACATTTTCAAATGTGGTCCATAATGACTAATCTTTATCTTGTAAGCACAATCTACAAAATTCATGAATCGCGGTACGCTTTCTTATTTGTAAAATTATTTATTTGTTTTTAAGCCTGTTATGACTTGGCTATTAAAATTCATTCTTTTAGGAGACTGTAAATCCTGGAAATCTATATAGAAGAATGCCTCGATCAAGACCAAGCATCCCTCCGTCACAGAGAAGCGAAGAGACTAGAAGAATTGCAAAAATATTTGCTTCGAAGTTTACAGAAGAGAGTTAATACATTCATTCAAGATTTCTGTGTTTGCTTTCATTTTTTTATATCTAAAGTATGTGATTGGGATCCTTATTTATTTTTTACACGATGCAATATGGTATATACTTTTTACAGTAACTTGAATAATGTGAGCATTAAAAAAGTTGTTTATTTACAGTAATGAATCTATTTTTGTAATAAAGAATTTTGTATTTCCATCTACGGGTAATTGTTTTTGAAGGTCCTGTTCTCACTATTTAGTTTTACCTCTTATAAACGTTGTCAGTTGTCTGGGGCAGTTAATGTCTGTCAGACTGAGCTGCTCAAAGGCTCGAAGCATTTAGCTGACAGATGAGAAAATTGCCCAATTTGAGCTGCTGCAGACAATGGCACATACTGACAGTGATGTAACCAAAGTATTATCCAGAGACAAAAGAAGCCAACGGCCTGACAAAAGCTCTCCTTTACCCTCTCAGCCTGTTTAATGAGCTCTAATTAGAGAGATGAGTCCGATCAAGCAACTGGTCCTCGTGTTGACCTTCTTCTAAACCAGATGAATCAACTGACAGCTTCTGAGCTATAGAAGATGGCAGCAAATTATGCTAAATATAACAGATGAAAACTACTATAAACCATTTTACTACCTAGAGTGGAGGAGGAGGCTTTAATGATAAAATTGTTATAATTACTTGGTTCCATTTGTTTATTTGACTAATACACCAATGATGAGAAATTGCACACAAAATTTCTGAAATCAAACTGACACTGATTTATTCAAAATTGACCAAAACTAAAAATCAACTGTCGAGTATATCAGAATATATATATATATATTAGTTCCCAGATCACCACCACAACCTTTACTTGGGAGTCTGGTAAATGTTAGGTTGAATCTTGTCAAGTGGCTGTAAGGCAGCATGTCTTTTTGGCCATCGGCGAGCCTCAGCGCTCGATTCATTTTTGGATATCAAAGTCGAGCATGTGTCGACACAGCTAGTGTGCTTTAGAGGAGGAAGATGTGATATTGGAGATAAATGAGGATACTGGAAACCAGGCAGCAAGATAACAGGAGCGGTGCCACTGAAAACATTGATTGTGGTCGGTGAGTGCAGGAAGTTTGGATGATGCTCAAAATGGCTAAAATCGGGATCTTGATTGTATATTTGTGCGTTTATGATGAGGTTATGGATCTTCTCAACTTGGAAAAGCCGTCGATGACACAACACCTGAGAACTTTGAAGTGATTCCACAAAATCTGTCAGCAGAAGTTTTCCTTCTATGAACTTCTGCCAGAGATTCTGGAGAGTGAAAGACAGAAATCTATATCAAAACTTTGAAAGCACTCTTTCAAGTCTTTGAAATCTGAATCTGCATTTCATGAAACGTGTCTCAGATGTACCTCAGATTGACTCAAGGAATGATTGGTTTTCTCCTTAAGAAGCTTATGAATCGTTCGAAGGCTGAGTTTCTGCTGCAAAGTTTCTGCACAAGCATTAGGTCAGTTATACAGTGACACGCATTAGAAAAAAGCATTATATTACAAGCCAACCAAGAACTTACCCAGCTTTCTCTGTTTGTGTCGCACTGAAGACACCATTTGACCAAGAATCTGGTACTTTTCAGCTAAAAGCTTTTTAGAGTTGTTCAGATGTGGCTGATGTGCTAAGTTCTGCTCTGCAAGCCAACAGTTGGAGGCCATCAAGATCTTTTTACACCTCTGAAGATGCTGTAACTGCAGGCAAGTCATTCAGATCAGGTAAGTCATGTACAATGACACTATAAAAGTATTTAGACACTTTGAAATCTGTAAACAAATGCTACCTGACATTTTCTCAGAACTAACTTTTCTGAGCAATTTTTGCAATCATAATCTCACAACCACATTTGTTTTTGTCGTTCGCGACTGTGCACTTATAGTTTGGTGTTGAACAGTACCTTTGAATTGTGTCTGACTGTTTCTCGCATCCTTTCCTCGTCTTCCAGGAGCTCCAGAAGTTGAGCAGTGTTCAAACACTTGAGATAGTCCAAATTTAGCATTGAATCCCCTTCAAGAGGCATTGCAGCCCATTTATGAAAACACTGCCTCTCACCTAGGACTTGAGCTACTGATGCTGTGAGATCATGCTGCATTAGTACATCTTGTAACATGATCATGAGCTCCAGAGAGGTTGGTTACTAGGGATTTCTGAGCTTTCATTGTTGCCAAAATACCAACACAGAACTACACATTCTCTTCCAACACCCTTGATGTGTGTAGAAATGTAGACGATGACAAGCACAAAAACATGAGTCAAAATGTATGAGGGCCTTCAGCACCTTGGACAGCTCTAGAATTGTTAGAATAGAAACACTTTAGAAAATAGTAGCCTGTACTGTTTAGATACATGTTATCTGTTTCATTCAATGAAACGTGAATAATTATCGTCCACATTCACATAATTTCTGGCTCTATTTATTTATTGACCGTTTTTTCTTAAAGGCCTACCTGTTTCCAAATTCCCTTTTGTTATAATAGCAAATATGCTCATATAATAAACATAAACATATAAGTGTATTTATTCTCTCAAAGTGTGTTATTAAAAGACTTGGCAACCCTGATACTATTTTACTTTCCCCTGTTTTATCACCCTTATTTTTCAACGCGGAAGCGTTGAATGTGCGAGACTTCCGGTAGCCGCTAGCGACATAACGAGAAGAATAACAACGTGCGGTAAAACGGAAAATCTGTTTGCACTACAAACCAGTGTGTTCATAATTAAGATAATACCTTAAAATAATAAGGCAAGATGCACCAGTCTGCAATTTCAAGCAGCAAAACGAGCTGTTTTATACAGCTAAATATAGCTGGAAGCAGATGACACCGGAAGCCAGACCCATAAAATGTATAAATGGCCACGCCCACTCTTATGGGAAAAATAGGGTGTGTAAATAAACAAAACTCAAAACAACATCATCATCCTTTCAGGAAGTAAATGCTGCATAAACAAGTAAGTGTGTTCTCGTTTTTGCACTTATTTAATTTTGTAAGGCTTAGCAAAACAGAATGGCTACAAATGGTCAACCCTGTCAACTGTGATTTTCAACCATCTGTCTTTTAAAATTAGATATTTGCTGATGTATCAGCATGAAACTCTCTTTATAATACCATGAACATGGCCAAATGAATGATAAAACTGCCATCATCAACCCTGTTACTTTGCATTGTCATATTCCAACACATTATTTTTCATTAAATTAACATATCAATATATCATTTTAAAATGGAAAAGGCATCTAACTGATACATGACCCTTCTGATTATTTTCCAAACGGGGGAAAGTGTTGAGAATATGACGTAACTGACAATGCACCGATTATAAAAAGCTTGACGTTCTATAAAAGTATCTTTGTTTTGGATTAAATCCAATTTTGCCGTCCACTAGCATGTCCTGTATGAGGTTACATAACACTTGATCTTCTTTCCCACCTGATAAACTGTCCCAAGAGTATGTTACTTGAAGTCAAAGTATAACAGGATAACACTTTAGAGTTAAAGGTTCAAGAACTTAGCCACTTAGCTATCATTTCCTTTCCACCCTGCAACAGGACTAACTGGTCATACTTTGTGTTTTCACACCATGGGTGCTTCATGGCACTTGCCCTCAGAATGACGTAGCATCACTCATTGATCACTGTTTATGTCCTTTCACTGACTGCAGTCCGTTCATGTAAACAGTCTTTTGGAACAGATATAGCCACGCTGAACTAAATGTGACCATGCTAGCTAATCCTCTTTGCTTCAGTGATCCCAAAGAGTCTGCAGTCCTCTGGGCTTCAGAGGCACAACAGTGTTTTCTGCCTGATGAGTGGAAGACAATGCAACACTATGGCTGGCAATTCAATCTCTTGCTGCTCTATGTAAGTAATAACAACTCCTATGTATACTATAGGAAAACCTAGAAATATTTTT
The DNA here is from genome assembly GCA_036784905.1 of Acrossocheilus fasciatus. NCBI lineage: Eukaryota > Metazoa > Chordata > Actinopteri > Cypriniformes > Cyprinidae > Acrossocheilus > Acrossocheilus fasciatus. The sequence goes on from CM071952.1 coordinate 11,001,187, forward strand.
TCGATTGAGGTCACGCGCTTATGCAACATTTTTTAACACGTCAAATGCTTTGTATGTTTTATGTAAGATATCAGGATTTCATATCCTGTTTGATATACCTCAGACAATATATGATGTCTGAGCTTAGACTTTTTTTTTTTCTTTTCAGAATGTTTTTTTTTTAATGCTTTTTTTATAGTCAAAATCAGACCAGTGCTATTTAGCATAACTGAAATACTGTTTTTATTATTATTTTGAATTAGATTTTTTTCTTTTCTGCTTTTTTCTTTTACTTTCTGTTAAAGTTTTCACAATTTTGTTATTGTATCGTATTTTTATACGTCTATATAGTTAAGTTTATAGTATATAGTGTATAGCTAGTTATTGCGTTTATAGTTAACTTTCAGTTTTAGTTTTAATATTTAAACTTAAAAAGTGTTTCATATTTTATTTTATTTCAGTTGATGTTTATTAGATTTTATTTATTGTAATTATAATTAAAGTTTTAGTCATTTCATTTTAGCATTTTTATAGGTTTGTACAAATGTCTATATAGTTTATTAAGTTTCAGTTATTTTAATACTGCTTCATATTTTAATTATCTTAAAACAAAAATTACATCAGCAACTAGCTAAAATAAGTTTTTAGATTTTATTTCAGTTAACGTAGATTATAGATTTTATTTGATCTTTTTTACCTGCATTTTTGCTGTGGTTTATTATTTTATTAGTTTTTTGTTTAATATTTTTTTATTAAGATTTTATTTTTAGTTATTTTAATACTTCAACTTAAACAAAAATGACAAATGTGTAGCTAAAATAAAGAAAGTGTTTTTTTTTTTTTTTAGTTAATATTTATTTTATTTCAAGTAATGAATGGTGTGTTTCAATGGTTTTAGTAAATAATAATAACCTTGAATGAGACAGGACATGAAGCCATTATTTTACAATATATTTTCTCTGTTGATGCATGTTCGTAAATACAGATGGTTTTATGAGTTTGTTCTCTTTATCTGTGGTCCTTTTTGTGTGCTTTCATAATAGCAGTAATAAAACCATATTAAAATTTCGAGAGTCTAAAGAGAACAATGCATCTCTTAAATGTGTTTGAACTTATGGCAGTGAGTGTGCTTCTTATTGCTGTCAAACTCAACTATGCAATTCTGCTTTTACAGTTTGATGTTCCTATAGAGCCTCTGAAGAACACCGGGCTCTGCAATGTTCACTGAGATGAGTACTTTGTTCTAAGCAGCTCAGACTGAAGCAGGAGAGTCATGAGTGCTGACACAGCCAACAGGGTGGATCTGGACCCTGATTACAATTCTGAACTGGCAGACATGGTAGCAGCTATGAACATGGCTGCCAACAGAATGACCCCTCCTAATGGATACAGGACCACCCCACATCGACTCAATCTCTCCGATCGCAAGCTGTCACTGCAGGAGCGATCCAGTTACCAGAATGGCGTCACCCCACGAATAGCCAGACGACCCACTATTGAATCGAAGCGGGTGTCTATCTCTGATGGGGATGTGAGTCGAGCAGGAGATTTTATACTTTTGCAGCAGCGTTACCTCAAATTGTTGAGAATCGGTGGAATATGTTCACAAAAATTAAAATGGAATTGATTAGAGCTTTCACAATTTAGGTGTAGGATTTACCATTTTCACACAATTGCGTGTAAATTTCACAAATAATTATAAAGAAATGACAAGAGAGACATTAAATTAAATATTAAATTTTGGAGTAAAAACTGAATTTTATTTTATTTATTTTTTTAATGCTGTTTCTTTTGTTTTTGGCCTCTGAGTCACACTCAAAATATGAGTGTAATAAAATGTCAAATTATTATTATTATTATTTTTTTTTTAAATATCGTCATATTTCTTAATACATACAGTAATACATTCCCATTTCTACCCACAGGACTGTGTCCAGCTAAACCAGTACAAGTTAAAGAATGAGATAGGAAAGGTTGGTAGTCCTACGTAAATTTTAATTTGTTTTACATGTTTATGATTGATTGGCTATATCTTTTAATCTTCTGTTTTTTTTACCCAGGGTTCATATGGGGTAGTCAAATTAGCATATAATGAAGATGATGACCAGTATTATGTAAGCATATATGTTGTAAAATTATATTTTCTTCTGTAAGGATTTAGCCATAGAATGATCATTTTTAACATTTTAGTTATTATTAAAAATATTTTATTTATTTTATTTTATTTTAATTATCATTATTGCAGGCTATGAAGTTGGTATCCAAAAAGAAGTTAATGAAGCAGTGTGGATTCCCACGTAAGCAATAAAAATGTACATTTTAGGCTTGTGATGTTCTCTTGTGAAGTTTCTCTGTAGAATATTAATATTAATGTTGTGATGGCTGTGTAGGGCGACCTCCTTCCAGAGAATCCAGTGGATCACAAGAGAATCTTTTAAAGCATTCTGGCCTGTTGGATCGAGTTTATCAGGAAATCGCTATTTTGAAGAAACTTGACCATCTTAATGTTGTTAATTTAGTTGAGGTGAGTCAAACACAGTGTTTTAGTTTTTTGCGATTCATTACCATACAAGTCAAATATGTTACTATAAATTATAACTCTGTGTTATTTTAGTATTATTCATAGTTTTTAATTATTATTCTGAATTAGCTTTTATGTTTTACATTTTCTTAATTTGTTTTTTTTAATCTGTTTTATTTTATCAAGCAATTTTTAATTTAAATAACAACTCTGCCATAACTAACTAAAACGCATCTGTCCTGTGATATTTAAAGGTTCTTGATGATCCGGCTGAGGATAACTTGCATATGGGTAAGAAATTCTGTTAGTCAGCAATCTGCGATATAAAACACTTTGATTTTTACTCTTTGAACTATTTTTTTTTCTCTATTTATTTTGTGTGTCCCTTTCATAGTCTTTGAGTTGGTACCTAAAGGGTGAGTATTTGTAATTATAGGTCTTTACCACACATATACAAATTGTATATGTTTCTTTAGTTTTTTTTTTTTTTCCGGTACTAGTCCAGTGATGGAGGTCCCTACAGACAGTCCTCTATCAGAAGAAATGTCCCGTTTCTACTTCAGAGATGTCATCCTAGGAATTGAATACTGTACGTTTTCCTAGTCTAGGGTATTTTAAATTGTCTTGTATTTGCCAATGTCATTTATAAACTTAAGGATTTGGCTCTAGTTTTTGTTTCATGTTTTATTTTTAGTGCACTATCAGAAAATCATACATAGAGACATCAAACCCTCAAATCTGCTGCTGGGGGATGATGGGCACATCAAGATCGCAGATTTTGGTGTCAGTAATAAGTTTGAGGGGAACGATGCTTTCCTATCAAACAGTGCAGGAACACCAGCTTTCATGGCGCCTGAAACTCTGACTGACCAGGACCTGAGGTTCAGTGGAAAGGTGAGGAGACTTATAGAATATTCTGGTTTACATACAGTGAAGACACTGATTCTTTATTATTTACGAATGACTCTCGTTGGATTCAGGCTCTGGACATATGGGCAATGGGAGTGACGCTGTTTTGTTTCGTCTTTGGAAGGGTAATACATTAAAATTTTAAAATATGAATGTGGTTAAGAGCATCTGTGGATATAATACAAATTTGTTCATATTTCTTTGTGCAGTGTCCTTTTCATGATGAATACATCTTAGGCCTGCATGAAAAGATCAGGACTGCGCCAGTCGAGTTCCCAGACATGTGAGTCACAAGCGCATGATGTGCTACACCATGATGGGAAAACAGAAATAAACAGGATAATGTTAAATTATTAATATTAATAATATTAATTAAATTGTATAATATTTTGAGGAACTGAAACTGACATAGGAACTGTATCTTCTAGTAGAAAATGACACTTAATGAATATTCTTATTCAAATAATGTAATATTAATTTAAAGTAATATAAATATTTTCATCATATAGTAACTAGATAGATATAGACAGATAGATAGATAGACAGACAGACGGTAGATATAGATAGATAGATAGATAGATAGATAGATAGATAGACAGACAGACAGACAGACAGACAGACGGTAGATATAGACAGTCAGACAGACTGTAGATGGTAGATAGACAGACAGATAGATAGACAGACGATAGATAGATAGATAGATAGACAGACAGACGGTAGATAGATAGATAGATAGATAGATAGATAGATAGATAGATAGACAGACAGACGGTAGATATAGACAAACAAACAGTAGATATAGATAGATAGACAGACAGACGGTAGATATAGATGGATGGATAGATAGATAGATAGATAGACAGACAGACGGTAGATATAGACAGTCAGACAGACTGTAGATGGTAGATAGACAGACAGATAGATAGACAGACGATAGATAGATAGACAGACAGACAGACAGACAAACGGTAGATATAGATAGATAGACAGACGATAGATAGATAGATAGATAGATAGATAGATAGATAGATAGATAGATAGATAGATAGATAGATAGATAGATAGATAGATAGACAGACAGACAGACAGACAGACGGTAGATAGATAGATAGACAGACAGACGGTAGATATAGACAAACAAACAGTAGATATAGATAGATAGACAGATAGACAGACAAACGGTACATATAGATAGATAGACAGACAAACGGTAGATATAGATAGATAGACAGACAAACGGTACATATAGATAGATAGACAGACAAACGGTAGATATAGACAGATAGACAGACAAACTGTAGATATAGATAGATAGATAGACAGACGGTAGATATAGACAGACAGACAAGCGGTAGATATAGATAGATAGACAGATGATAGATATAGATAGACAGACAGACGGTAGAGATAGATAGATAGATAGATAGATAGATAGATAGATAGATAGATAGATAGATAGATAGATAGATAGATAGATAGACAGATAGACAGACAAACGGTAGATACAGATAGATAGACAGACAAACGGTAGATATAGACAGATAGACAGACAGACGGTAGATATAGACAGACAGACAAGCGGTAGATATAGATAGATAGACAGATGATAGATATAGATAGACAGACAGACGGTAGAGATAGATAGATAGATAGATAGATAGATAGATAGATAGATAGATAGATAGACAAACGGTAGATATAGATAGATAGACAGATAGACAGACAAACGGTAGATACAGATAGATAGACAGACAAACGGTAGATATAGACAGATAGACAGACAAACGGTAGATATAGATAGATAGATAGACAGACGGTAGATATAGACAGACAGACAAGCGGTAGATATAGATAGATAGACAGATGATAGATATAGATAGACAGACAGACGGTAGAGATAGATAGATAGACAGACAGACAGACAGACAGACAGACAGACAGACAGACAGACGTGTAATTGTTTTTGTGTTGTTTGCACAGGCCTGTGATCAGTGATGGGCTGAAGGATCTCATCATCAGAATGCTGGACAAAGTTCCTGAAACTAGAATCACGTTACCAGAAATCAAGGTGAAATCATATTGAAAGATTGCAGAGAAGTATTTTTAAGTATAGATGTTAGCGTTGCTCTGAGTGTGTGTGTGTGTAATATTGAGTCTGTGGGCAGCTGCACCCGTGGGTCACGCTGGATGGCACGGATCTTCTGCCTCTGGAGGAGGAACACTGCACCGTGGTGGAGGTCACTGAGGAGGAGGTGCAGAACTCTGTCAAACTAGTTGCCAGCCTTTCTGCTGTGGTGAGTACATATGAAGAAAAAAACAGTGCATTTTTTATTTTTCACTACGAATAGTTATCCCTTAGTTTCTCTCTGCCACACACACACACACACAGACACACGATTAAGCACAAAAATGCTACTTAATTTAAAAATGCTAATTAATTTACATTTACATAAATTTTATTTGAATGTATTTTCACCCAGAAATGAATATTCTGTCATCATTTGATCACCCCCAATTTATTCCAAACCTGTATGCATTTCTTTCTTCTGCTGAACACAAAATAAAATACTCTGAAGAATATTGGTAACAAAACCATAGTATGGAAAAAAATAAAAATACAATGGAAGTCAATGGCTGCTGTCAACTGTTTAATATCTGTGGTTCAATATCATGTGTTTTGCACTATATTTTAAGATCCTGGTGAAGTCCATGCTGAGGAAGCGCTCTTTCAGTAACCCGTTCGAGTGTCCCAGCCGCAGACAGGGCAGGTCCATGTCTGCCCCTGGAGTTCTGACTCTGTAAGTCCAGAATGCACATCACAGCATCCTACTGAATACTGATGCTCATAATACCTGTGATTTCACTGACACTGATATTTTGTTCTTTCTCAATAATTTCTGCAGGGATATGTCGCTGTTTCGCCCTCTAAGGTATCTCACAAAAGACCTCACTACCATGATAATCAGCTAAATTTAGTATTTCAACTCAGTGCTCATGTTTCTGTGTGTGTGTATGTGTTTGTGTGGGTGTGTGTGTGTGTGTGTGTGTGTGTTTAATACATATTCATATTTTGGTGGTCTGTGTCTCCAACAGCAGAGGGAGTAACAGTAACAGTAACGGAAGCAGAGAGGGGGAGCTGGAAAACCTTATTGAGGATGAAACTTTTCCTTAAATTTGAAAATATCATTTTTCAGATTGGCCCAGTTGTGTGATTAGACATTTTTTCCCATCTGCACTAGAGTATTTTGAGCATTACCATGATGTGTTACATTTTAAATTCTGTATACTGTACACACTGCATTTGGAGGTACCTTTAACATATAATGCAGAATCTGGTAATACTTTATATTAGAGTATTAGATTATATTTGTGTTTCATTTAATTTACGTGCCAAATTTAAAGTAAAATTGATAGAAATTTAGATTTAAATGCATGTATAAAAAGAGTGTATTTGACAGATAAGCATGTGATCATTTTGATGAGATGCATTAGAAGTCTACGTGTTATCAAAGGTCTGTATTCTGTTTTATTGTCCTTTTGAATTTTTGATGTTGTATTGTGAATTTCATCTGTGGACACACATAAAATGTAAAATAAAAATAATTTATTTTATGTGACATTTTAATCATATATATTTAGTGATGCATATAAATTGATGGGATAAAAATGTTATGAATAAATAATTTAAATTTATTTAATAAATAAACTTTTTTATTAAGTTAAATAAAGAGAGAGGCCTGTTTAATTTTTTATTTAATTTTTTTTAATAATAGCCACTGGCTAAACATTTTTCAAAGTATTTTTGATCATATAAAATAAGAATATTAAGAGCATATTGCCTTCTGAGTATAGGCCCCTGGGCTCCTTTAGTGTGCACTATTATTAATCACTACGGATGTACTCTAGTGCCTCAGTGAGGTTGTTCTCTGATTAGCAACACAAACCCCAGGGACTCTATATGCCACTCTTTTTAAAAATAACCATCTAAGTGAGATAGTATGTCAGGATAAGAGCTCCATTATGGCCCAGACAGAAGTGTCAACATAGTGAACGTCACTGCTGTTTATTTTTAAGGTTATGATGACAGTCCACTTCAACAGTCCACGAATGATCAATAATCTTTATTTGATTATAAACGCACATTAAGTAGCTCAAATAGTAGAGCATGGTGCTGGCAACGCCAAGATCATGGGTTCGATTCCCAGGGAAAGCAAGAGCTGATAAAGTGTAAAAACTGTAACTTGAATGCAATGTAAGTCGCTTTGGATAAAAGCGTCTGCTAAATGCATAAATGTAAATGTAATGTAAATGCATAAGTGTTTTATATGTCATAGAACATTGATTTTATCTAAATAAGTAAATTTTCTGAAGAAAATTTGAATGGTTGTCAACTACTGTGCTTTGATATGCAGTTTCAAGGAGTCTAAACAAACTATGCATTGATACTATAGTTGATGCACATTTATTGGTTTCGCAGGACATTCCAGGATGTTTATCCTTTATCTTCTTAACAGTTCAACAGTTTAGTCCTCAAATACCAGGACACAGTTCTTATCTTTATTATCTGTACGTTGTCAGTCCATAACACTGAAGAGAAAACTAAATTTAACGAACTGAAATGAATACATCACTTTGTCTTACTACAAATGTTATATTGGCCATGACTGGCATGATGAGCTGTAGGTTGGTAAATGTGGTGCTGGGAAGCTGTCTACAGCTGTAAGGAGGTTTGGGATTGGGGTGGAGAATGAAGGAAAATGGGCCATTGGATTTTACAATGTGGCTTTTTATATCGGAGCTTCAGCCTCATGGGTAATTCAGGACACAGGATGCAAGCATATTAATTTGATTCATATTTAGACTCCCACTTTGTGGTGTCTCTCCAAAGTATTCTGCAAAAACCTGGCAAACATTAAAATAGTGTAATTATCATAGAAAAGCAAAGAACAGATAATCCCAGTGTGTTCAATTCCTGATTTTTTTTTTTTTTTTTTTTTTGGAGAAGCTTTTATTTTGCCTTTGTTCTCTAGGGTGAATCTCACAAAATGTGTCCAAGACCTACACACATTTCACCCCATTTAAAATTATTTTTAACAAACTCAAAGCTCAAAATCAATCTCCTCTCTCAAATTCCCATTATTTTTATTGCTGCATATTTTGTAATGCATTAAATAACTCTTATAAGAGTAGGGTTGGGAATCGAAAATCAATTCCAATTCCAGAATCGGATATTTAAGGTCAGGAATCGGAAAATTTCAATTCCACCTATCAATTCCTGTGTGCGCATTTTTTTGTGTTTTGTTTTTGTTGTTGTTTGTTTTAGGTGGCGAAAAGGGGCTGTTAAAAATTTGTCTTTGAATTATTCATTCAAGGGATTCATTCAAAAACACTGATTCAAATCTTGAGTGAGTCATTGAATCATTTCATTCATAAATTCCATGAGATTTTGTTTAGTTGTCTAATATTTTGTCTTCAAAATGTGAGAGAACTACAACCTCCGTTTTAAAAAAAAAAAAAAACGGTCTCAATATATCCAGAATCGTGCAGCTCTATTTTGCACACAAACTGCTCTTACTTGAGTCCAGTTTTTATGTAGCCGACTCATTTTTGTTCATGGTATTCAGTAGCAATTAAATGTTTTGCAAAAACAGACACAAAATAAATGTGTTTGATATCTAAATGCTTGACTTCACTTTTTTTTTTTTTTTTTTTTTTTTTTAAACACATTGGAATCGAAACTGGAAATCAAAAAGAATCGGAATCGATAAGCAGAATCGGAATTGGAATTGATAAAATGCAAACGATACCCAACCCTATATAAGAGCGTGTGTGTGTGTGTGTGTGTGTGTGTGTGTGTGTGTGTGTGTGTGTGTGTGAGAGAGAGAGAGAAATAGAGAGAAAAATGTTCTCAATGATCATAATATACGATTAATTTAAAGAAATATAATTTATTTCTTTTGATTTTGAAAGTGACCTAATAACCTTGAATGAATCTGTGATATTCTCTAATCTAAAACTTGTTAACTTGTTTCTGAAAAACATTGTAGTAAAGACTGTGATAATAACAGAACTGTGCAACACAATGACTGCAAAAATGCACTTTACATAAGACCTGCCTTCAAATCCACACTCAGTTTTCTTAACTAATCTGTCACATGGTTTCCTGTTATATAATTCACATTCTCAACCACTTATAGTGATAAGACAGCAGTCAGTTGACTCAGTTCACATTGTCAATATTCAGATTATTTACTCAACATATGGTAAGCATGCCTGCTGCTGTTATTCCCCTGGGTGTGTGTACCATGTACTTTCAAACATCAAATAATTTAGCACACACTTATAACGTTAAGTTAATACACCTGTACTGTACTCAACATAATGTAAGTCACTGTTCACAGATCACTGCTTGTACCATTTACATTTGTTGACAGTGTAAGAGCCCATAGAGCAAATTATATTACCTTAGGAGCGTGCAGGTATGATTTGTAACTTGAATGTGCGTGGCTTCCGGTGTCATCCACTTCCAGTTATTTTAGCTGTGTTGCTTGATATCGCTGTTATTTCTTAACAAACTATTTTTAAGTATTGCTGTAATTCTAAACACTGGTTTGTAGTGGAAATAGTTGTACTGTTTACTGCACTTTGTTATTCTTGAATCGCGAGTCTCATATATTCAAATAACTTCCGCGTTGGATGCAGAGCCAAAACAACGCAATTCCTCATTCAGAAAACATGATGTTCAAATCACCAGTGTCATATTTCTATACAGAGTTAGAATTGCATTCTTTCCAGGTTGGTATATTTTCATTAGATCAGCAGTTTGTGAAAACCGTGGATGGACAGGTCAAAACCATTGGTAAGTGCTCTTTATAGACATGTTGCGTAATGAAGGAAGCGTTGAAGTGTCCCTTTTCCCTCTGGACTATTCAGAGACACTCCTGCTTATATTACCACTGCACTTCTTTCAATGTTTCAATGTAAAAGCTGTTACAAAAATAACTACCATGCTAAAAAAAAAAAAAAAAATCAATAGAAGCGCAATTTCATCACAGAAATTCCGAAGATTTCCATTAAAATACCATTATAAACCATTAGCTTTTTCCAGTAAAACCATTACAAAATTCCTTTTTGTAGTTTGTTTTGGGCATTTTTCCAATTCTATTTTCCAATAGAATCCATCACATATTAGTAGACACCATTATAGTTTCCATTAAAACCAATACAGTTCCCATTAAAACCATTACATTTTCTATTGTGTTTTGGACAGGGTTCTATTTTTTTTTTTCAGCAGGGTAAATGTATAAGTAAACCTAAAAGACCCCTTTTTATTTAAATTAAGTTTCTAAAATGTAAACATGTGGTTTGTTTTCTCATTTGTACAGCATTATACTCTTTTTTTGTTACTGTAATCTCTCATATCTGATCATACTTGCTGCATTTGTAACAAATTAAGATCATTATCTCATCTTCAGTGTGAAATATTCAAATGCTAATTGTGGCCTAGAGTGAAATTCATGTCCTTTGGTGACTGTTTGAACAGGTAGGCCTACAAGAGCCACAGTCATATCAAGTCAAATCAAAAGTCAATTTTTATTTTATTTTTTGTATAGTGCTTTTCACAATACACATCATTTCAAAGCAACTTTACAGAAGGTCATATTGTCTATAATTCCTTACAATGTCAGTGCAGTTTTCAATAAGCAAGTTAGCTGTCTATACCAGGGGTTTCCAGTCTTTTGCATACATATGATCATCCTGGTGCGATGGACCCCTATCCTAAAATTAGCTATATATTTTCATCTCTTTATACCCAGTTTATGCCCAGACCAAATGTATACTGTGAAAAAAATTCAAAATCAAATATGAAAAATATATGCTAAATATGCATAAAATATTATTTGGAAAATATTTAGTTTCTATTATGTCAAATAAAAAAAAAATTCTAAAAATTATTTTTTTTGGTCAGTACAATGGAAGTTAATGTACACTAAAACTGTTTGGTTGCCAGCATTCTACAAAACTTCCTCCTTTGTGTTCCACAGAAGACACAAAGTCATACAGGTTTGGAACAACATATGGGTGAATTGAAATTTTCGGGTGAATTATCCATCTAAATATGTCTGTAGGTTTACTTGTTCGTCTGTAACCATAAGGGGCAGGATTTATTTACCAGTGGTTTTTAATGAGGTATATCTCGGAATATTTTTGTTATTGATTTGGAAGTCGTTTTAAGCAGATGGGATCTTAGACCAAGGCACATCACAAATCCTTGGCATTCTGCTTTATACAGATGGTACAATGTGTTAATGAATGTTGTCCATTTTTTTCTCCAGATTAAACTTTAAATGTGAGCACCCTTGAGGGGCAGAAACGGACGAATTCCATCCTATTCCAATTGTACGTAAGACAGAATGTCCCTGTTTATCAGATGATCAAGTATGAAATCAATTAAATAAGCCTCAATAGAACAGAAAGAAATAATGCAGCCTCTTTATTGTCACCTCAAATATTCAGCTGAGAACCCATATCTGAACAATTTAACCAGGGCAAGCATATTCAGATCTTTCTATCTTGCATCTGATCATAATGCAGCAGAAAATGGTGGCTTGCTCTTTTTGTCTACATGACGGAGTCTCAATGTGAACGAGGGGAGACAGGTTTCCCTTGAATTTTAATGGTGTCTCTGATGTTCTGATGTTTATCTCTTTGCAGGTTGTTCTAGATGTCTGAACAGTGCCAGTGGGAAAGGGGATGTTTTTTTCTCCAGCCCTAGCAACATGCACTGGATTGGTGGATATGACAGCTCACTGTGCCTGCGATTGGCTGTTATTGTGGACCATTTTGAGCAGAGAAATTCATCTCTTGCTCTACTGGGTGTGGGTTGCTGTAGGAGGCTGCAGCAGAATGCTGAAAGAGCTAGCAATTCAGTGTGTAAGTTTGTTTTACCTCCATAATATGAAAAAGAAATAGATACAAACGCAAAAGGTACTAGAACGAAGCGTGATTTCAGATGGTGCTCGTGCAGTTTAGGTGGCAGTCACACAACACATTCATTTCAGACAACAGGAGAGATCCGAGTTTAGCATCAGTGAGATAATTATTCAAATAATTAGTCATGCTGATAATGAATTCAATTGGAAATGTCTACAGGCATGCAGGTTTGTCATGTGACCTTCAAATGAAAAAAGTCTGCCATTTCTTTGCAGTTTCTACCGTCATCAAACATCAAATGATTTTTAATGCAGGCATGCTGTAACTAAAGCCAATAATACAGTCCTTATCGAGGCACATTCGTATGTCAAGCACATTATTATATTGTGGAGAGGTGAGCTCTGCAATGCAGTGCTGAGCACTAATCATGGAGAGTAGGTGCAATGCAGAGAAGAACCATTTGGTCTTCTTAAATTCAGTTGTGGATTCACCACAGTGTTTGAACCTGTTGGCATCTTGCGCTTTAAAAATTATATATAATGATGCTTAACTGTAGATTGTTTGACAAGAACAGCAAGAATTGGATTTGAGCACACATAGCAGATTCCGTGCTGTAAGTCAGTATTTTAAGTAATTGTTTGCTTGCTTTTTTTTTCTTTTTCAGATGAGTCAATAATGGAAAAACAATACACACGACCAGCATTGATTGACATGATGCATCTATGACTACTTGAATTCTTTTTTTTCTGTCTTTTTATTGTTATAATTATTTTGGCTCTTGTGCAACTGCTACATAGTTATTCACATTCAAGATATTGTCACTCAGGATACAGCTAAAAGTAAAAAAAAGAAAAAAAAGAAAGGAAAAAGGCAAAGAAATGAATTTAAAAATACTGCCAAAGACAATTTATGGTCCATGTTCTGAATCGGTCACGGAAACACTGATTCGGTAACGTCACTGTTGTTTAAACCACACGTTCAATGTGCATAATATGACATATATTGTTCAGAGAGCAAAACATTGCTTAACAATGTCATGGTTACAATTTACCAAGAAAAACACCGGTACATTTAAGTGATCAGTAGTGTTTTTCGAAAGTCAGCCTAGCTAAAGAAAAAACATTCCATGTCACAACGGCAACGCCCATAACAGATCGATTTATTGTTAACAATCACAATTTTGGAATAGCAAATCAAAACGAAAACTGATAAATTATAAATAAACAATATGAAGCCAGTTTACTTTTCAATTATAGGAATACATAACATCCAAGATATAAGTTAATAAAGTCAAGCTATTGTATAAATACATCACCAGCATGCACAATATTGAATCATTGATAGTATCGTTGTAATTATCTTACACTGACAAAACAGTATACTTGGCAAGTGCAAAAATAAATTAAACACAGAAGTAAACCACAAACTTTGAAGCTGCAATATTTTCCTATTTTCTTTTCTGTCTTTTTTTTCTTTTTTTTTAAACCAGATCAGTCTCTGCCTTTTCCCCAACCTGTCCTTCACAAAAGTCAATGGTTCCAGTAGTATCAGACTGTGATGAATATATGTCAGTGACTAAACTTTATCTGTTTTGTGCATTCAAGAGAACTCAATTTTATTCAACGCACTTCCATCTAATAGCTATTTAAATCGAATTTCCAGGTCAGTTAATTGAGCGCATACAGGACTCGTGACTAATACTGGAACCATTTAATACTATTTTTACCCTTCGAACGCCACCTTACCCTCTTTTTGAAATGCTTTTCTACTACCCAAAACATAAATAAGCAGCATCCCTTTGAAATACATCAGTCCATATGCCAGTGTGAGGCTGCCATTCCCAACCAACAACGACCGTTTCCGGCTGATTGACTGACATTTCAGTGGTTTTGGCAAATGTCAAAGAGAACCAAGAAGAGGGAGGCCCATTCAACTATATATATTTCTGTATATATTCAAACTAGGACTTCAGCCCCCCCTTTACCACCCTTGATATTTTTTTTCTTTAAACTCGTGGAAAAATAAAGAACTGCTGCTGCAGAGGAAACCATGGCAAAAGCTGCTGCCAAAGTCCACCAGCCATTTTTATGTTTCTAGATCAAGAACTTGTCTACTTTTAATTGTTGCCCTCCCCACCCTCGTCATCTTGCTGGTCACTCGTCCACAGTGTTAAGTTGTCTCGGAGGAGCTGCATGATGAGGGTTGAGTCTTTGTAGGAGTCCTCATTGAGGGTGTCGAGCTCGGCGATGGCGTCGTCGAAGGCCGTCTTGGCGAGATGACAGGCCTGCTCCGGAGCGTTCTGGATCTCGTAGTAGAAGACCGAGTAGTTGAGGGCCAATCCCAGTCGGATGGGGTGAGTGGGCTGCATGTGCTCTTTGCTGATCTCGTGAGCCTCGTTGTAGGCCTTCTCGGAGGATTCCACCACGGTGGAGCGCTTCTCGCCCGTAGCCACCTCGGCCAAGTAACGGTAATAGTCTCCCTTCATCTTCAGGTAGAAGACCTTGCTCTCGTGCTGGGTGTCGTTGCAGTTCTTGATCAGGAAGTTGTCCAACAGGTTGAGCACGTCTTGGCACACGGCCTCCAGCTCCTTCTCAATCTTCTCGCGGTAGGCCCTCACCATCTCGATCTTCTTCTCGTTGCCATCCGCGGAGGTCTTCTGCTCGATGCTGGAGATGACCCTCCAGGATGAGCGCCGAGCGCCTACGACGTTCTTGTAGGCGACGGACAAGAGGTTCCTCTCTTCGTTGGACAAGGCCTCATTCAACTCGGTTACCTACAAAGGAAGGAAATAGAACGCTGTTTGAGGAAAGAGATGTACATCATCCAGCAAGGTAATAACAAGCTTTTCTTGTTATGCAACTAACTTAGCGATGATATAAACGTGCAACAGTTAATTTTTCAGTTGCATAATGATAATATCCACAGAGAGCTTCATCAGCTGGCTGAATGCATTGTGCAGCCATGAGCTCGAGCTACATGCCAAGTGCAGTTTCCATGGCAATCGTCTCATTTTGTACAGTAGTCCAACTCTATCTAGTGAGATGACAGAGCGCTAGCGCTACACAATACACTAGAGGTGAAATCACTTCAGCCGAGAGTGGGGGCAGGGAGAGGATAGGGGGCAGGGGTGGGAGGCGAAATGTTACCACATACCCTCCAGGGCAGCTGCAGTGTAAGTTAACACGATCTCTGTGCGGCAGTTCATGTGTTACGGTGGCCTTCTCGCTGACCTTTTCTCTTGCCAAACTGGGACGGCTATACTACATATGTAAAACGAGTTTGATTCCATATTTTCACGAGGGTAAGTCATAAATCACTCATGTCAACTACAGATCTCCTTCTAGTCAAAATGTCAGAACCTCTTTGTGGTGCAATTACATAATATCATGGGTTAAATTGTTTTCTGTACTCTCTTGAAAATAAAGGTTTCAAAACGGTGTTTTCGCAGTAATGCCACATTTTGGGTTCCTCAAAGAACATTTTAGAATCTTTGTGTGAAGAACAGTTTAATAATCTAAAGAACTTTTTCCACAATAGAGAACCTTTTTTTGGAATGGAAAGGTTCCATGGATGTGGTTCTTCGTGGAACCGTCAAAGCCAATAAAGACCTTTATTTTTATAAGTGTACCAATGTGCAATTGAACACTTTTCAAATGTCATGTGCTTCAGATCAAGATGTCTTATTTTAGCTACCAGCCACAAAAGCTAAAATTATTCCCTCAAACTCCTCAGAATACAAAGAGAACAGAATTCAAAGACAGCTTAGACAGATCAATAAAGATCAGAGTAGAAAACAGGAACACTGGCTAGGACAGGAATACAGGACTCATAACGAAACAGAGGCAAGAGGATATGAAAGGTTTTATTTAAACAAACTTATTGCTATTTATGTCTGGATACATGGGTTCTGTGCAATAGAAATTTGGCATGCCTCTCACAGACAGATAGTAACAGATAGGCTAGTTGTGGTGGGTGACGGGTAACCTTGTTGCCTTGGTAGCCGTGTTGCAATCGCATGCAAATATTTACATGGAAGGAAGCCTTTCACAAATTTTAAGTAAAAACTAGATGATCTCACTCCAATGTGAAGTTTGAAGCTTGGCCTATTGGTGCTTGTCTCTTTGGCCGGACGCATCAAGATAATGGAGGCCTGTGGGCACTTTCCCATCAGATCTGTGGCTAAATGGGCTTTTATCTATGGGACTGAAGTAACTTTAGAGTCAAACTGCTTTTAAATCTCCCCCACTGATCCATGAAACTAAAATTGCCTGTCCGGCATACACAACAATCATTGCAAGGATGGGAACCTTCCCTTTTAACAGCCATTTGGGATTTAGACCAAGGTAATATGGCTGTAAAATAATACAACCATTTTAGCAAAATTGATCGGGTGGATCTTATCTGTCACTGCTCTATTTTTCAGTCAATGCACTTAATCTAGTATTGCACATTTTGGTATTAAATTAAGTTTTATATTGTAAAACACTGCTAATGAGTGCCAACACATCTTGTCTAGATTGTAAATGAACAGATTTAGCTTTTACCCAGTTGCTTTATGACTCTTTCAATATGAAGATAATTTATTGGAGGTCTAAGAGTATTGAGGCAGACACATCTACATGTCATTTTTAATTAAGTCAGAAACGTATTACCGCGGGTAAGAACCATTCAATCACTCAAGAAATAAGAGATGCTAGACGACACCCCTCCAGAAAAAAAGCATGATGTCAACCCTTGACAAAGCAGAAACGGAGGGGTCCTCCTCAATCTCCATAAGCCTGTGTAAGACTAGTCTCCTATATGCCCTCACTTGGATGGGAATATAGTCAGGATGCTGACGGTGAAGAAGCGTTAGAGATGCAGATGCCCCCCCCCCTCTCGAGAAGCCCTAAGGCCTTGAATGAATTCATTATGGTGCCCTGTATGCTCATCCTCTCAAATACTGTTAAAATTTTCACAGAAATAATATTCACTGTGAATTAACAGTGTTCAAGAGATACACTGCCTTTAATAATATATAAATCGGTGGGTTTGAAACAAAAAGGAATATCCAATCTGAATCATGGACCTTACTGCAATATGACAAGGATGGAAGATTCTAGAAGGAATGCTGCTGCCTCTAACGTTGGTTCAGAGGAAATATCTTAATAACTCCCATATGTAGAGAATGAATATGGGAAGGCATAACTAAATTGTGAGGATGCATGAGTGGGGAAAAAAAGGCAGTTGGAATTTATATATGCTGATGATGGAAGATGAATATCTAATGCATTTATGACAAAACTACACTATGCTTGGGTGATGAACAGCAATGATAAAACGCCTGTTTCTAGTGTAAAAATCAAATCATATACTACACACTGCGTTATGAGCATGAATATGCAGTATGTTACGCAAAGCAACGATTTAAAAAAGAATAAAGTGCAAAATATTGATTTTTTTGTATTTAATTAATGCTGAAAGCGATGCTGAAACATATTTATACATTTGCCATGTGTTGTCTCATTCATTTGATTGTGGGCTCGGGTAAGACAGGAGGCACCGCCCAAGATCCAGACAGTCTACACCCGATCCACTGCACTCTCATTAATAAAGCACTGATTTATCATAGATCATCACCCCAAAAATTATTATACGACACTATATTAAAGGTTCCAGTTGCATGCCATATTTTACTGTAACTCAACCTATATGATCATTCACAACTAACCTACCATTTTTCCGCCAAACGGATCGAACGTTTAGTATGCATAATACGAAAATTATATCATCTTTTTTAAATTCTTTATAAATTATTTTATTTAAAGATAGATAGATAGATAGATAGATAGATAGATAGATAGATAGATAGATAGATAGATAGATAGATAGATAGATAGATAGATAGATAGACTGAATGATATAGCGATCGTTGGTCAAACTAAACCATCAAACAAATAAAACCCCAAGGGTAAATTGAAAGAATGACTTACCGATTTCATGGCTGCTGCCATATCATCATATCTCTCTGCCTGCTCAGCCAGCCTGGCTTTTTGAACCAGCTGCTCGCGGTCAACCATGTTGGATGGTTATGGTTTGGACGATATTATTTGTTTTTTGGGGAAGAAACAGTAATATTGTATGAGCTATGCGGTGTAATTGAATGAACGAGAGCCTCTCTGCAGCTGTTCCTTGCTGTCTGCGCTCGTGCCGACGGGCCACCCTCGCCCCTCCTCACGCGCTGGAGGGCTACGTCAGGGTTCTAAACGTGGGTGCTGTGGCAAGCTGGTACGACATTTATTCCTTAAAACTAACTAGGCCTGTCTATTGGTACTTTACTAGCACTTTTTAAGGTAACACTGTATTTTTACTTACTATCAGGGACGTGCAGAGAGTTCCAGGGGCTCAAATGTAAAAAAGGGGCAATATGAGGAGGAAAAAATTATAGGTCAAAAGATTGGATACATTACTATTCTATATTTTTGCAAGAAGTCACTTATAGTCATCAAGCCTGCATTTATTTGATCAAAATTTACTTATTGCAGTTTATGCTGATTTATTAGCAATGTTGAAAACCTGTGATACTTTTTTCAGGATTCTTTGATGAATAAAAAGTTAAATAAGAACAGCATTTATTTAAAATATAACTTTTGTACCAATATAGCCTACACTACCATTCAAAAGCTTTTTTTTTTTTTTTTTTTTTTTTTAAGAAATTAGTTTTTATTCAGCAAGGATTTGTTAAATTGATAGAGACAGTGATAAAGATTGACATTGTTAGAAAAAAAATGTATTTTGAATAAATACTGTTCTTTTTAACTTTTTATTTATCAATGAACCCCAAAAAAGTAAAATTAAAAAATTAAGAAGCACAACTGTTTCCAACATTGATAATAAATCAGCATATTAGAATGATTTCTGAAGGACCATGCATTGAAGAATAGAGTAATGATGCTGAAAATTCAGCTTTGAATAACAGAAATAAATGAGATTTTATTAAAATAGTATAAATATATTAAAATAGAAAAACATTCTTTTAAATTGTAATTATAATTCACAATATTGGGCTACAGTTTTTTTCTGTATTTTGGATCAAATAAATACAGGCTTGATGAGCATAAAACACTTTCATAATGCTGTATAATTATCAAAAATGGTAATATAATAAAGTCCTTCCAGGCCACCATTTCGCCAGCCTACACTTCACATAATAGGGCTGTAGGTGGCACTTGGGCTTAAATAACTATGATAGTTTCATCAAATAGTAAACAGTGTATATCATACATAAATATAAGTGAATTGAATAGCCTACTGATTACCATTATTGCAACTTTTTAGCGCTGCACGGTTTTGTGCAGTGCTTTTAGCATACATTTTCCTAGCGATGTAATTTGATTTATAAAATGAGACAAACCGCAGATCCAGATCGCTCCACAAATAAGCTTGTCTGTCCTTTTCAACCGATTTATGAATAAGAACTGAAAATAACCGCTCCACTTCACATATTGTCCAATGAAATTTGAACTTCTTGTGCCAGATCATGATTGATTGGTGTATGCTATTATACGACAAACGGGCATTGATGAATTATGCAATATTCTAAAATATATAATATGTGGATTTTTTATTAAATTGACGCACTAGCTTTGATTATTGATGAAAAATGTTAATTTTTCCTTCCGTCGACCCATAGGCACTCACTGAAAGAACCATATATGACTCGAGAGCCTCGGTTTCTGAACAGACTGGAATATATCAGTCAGTCAAGCAAAACGCACGCAACTCATAGCAACGCCTCAGATTGACAGATATGTAAAAATAAATAGGAATTTCCCGACTTTTGAGCAATTAGTTACTGTTTTGTACAAATTGTCATGTTAATTAGAATTCAAATGCATTTTGTTTTATTGACCACAACATCATTGCTATTTGTCCGAGAGGGGCAGTTTTGAATAACTTTGAAAAAGGGCAGGGGCTCGAGCCCCCAAAGTCCTCCCTTCTGCACGTGCCTGCTTACTACAGTAAACTATGTATAATTACAATTATCGGATATAGACTCTGATATTGCGGCAGCTGCAATCAAAATGGGTAATTGACCTTTGGAAGTAACGATACACTTCAAATAAAGATTGTATTACATTATGCCAGTAGGTGGCGAACATTGACTTTTAAGTATATTTGATGTCTGAATCATTCATTCAAGAGATTCAAAAACTCTGGATGAAACTTCATAATTTATTTCAAATTAATAAATATTTTTAAATAGACTGATTTGTAACATTTTAGACATTTATAAATAGCATTATAACATTAAACATTTTGTCAGAAATGTCAAGCAAATTACATATTTTGTTAAGTCGTATAATGTTTTGTTTTTATAATTGTGGGAGGACCCTAGCTTAAAAAAATACATAGGCTGATATATCTGGCATCTAACTAATACCATTAGTACTGTTTCTAATATTAAAATGTAGTTCTGCAGCCCCCGCTTCTTTTGGTTCGTTTTGCGATCCTTGACTAAAACCAAACCCTATAGTAAGTATATATTTCCTATAGTAAGTACAGTAAGTGGTGTTAATTATTATTACTCAGTATTTAAATGTACAGTTACACTGTAACATGTACACCATAAAATAAAATGTAACACTTTTTAATTAGTCCAACATTGATATTGGTATATATTCCAATAGTGACTAATATTTATTCAGTGTACTGTTTAACTAGTACTATTACAATGATGACAAGTATGTTAATATAATTAGTGATAATTGTAATTGTTTTCATTAAATTCATTTAATTATGTGGTACAAATATCATTTCACTTCTGACTAGTTTGTATTTCAGGTGTTTCTGACTATTCGAGCTTTACTAGTGACTAGTACTTATTCTTACATTAACTGAAGCTACACTGTAAAAGTGAAAGTTTACTCAACTTAAAAAAAATTGAGAAAATTTTTTAAATAAATGATAATTAAAAAAATAAGTTAATTGAATTGTCAAGTTCACTTAACTTTTTTTTTTAATTATTACTTAATAATTTTAAGGCAACAGGTTTAATCAATTTTTTTTAAGTTAAGTCAACTTTCACTTTTTACAGTGACAATGAAACGTTACATATAAAAACGTATCACTGTAAAAAGTGATAAGTTGACTTAACTTAAAAAAAATTGAGGAAACCCGTTGCCTTAAAATTAAAGTAAAATTAAAAAAAAAAAAAAAAAGTTAAGCAAACTTGACAATTCACTTAACTTATTTTTTAAATTATCATTTACTTAAAAATTTTAAGGCAATTAATTAACTTTTTTAAGTTAAGTCAACTTATCACTTTTTACAGTGATACAGTGTGAGTCTGAGTATTGGGTCTGAGTCCACCTTGTTGTGACTGAGTCAAGTGCTTCATTTGGAGTGGGAGACGTTTATTAATGTCTTGCCATCTTTTATGTCTTTACTTTTCTCTAAATGCTTATATTAACAATTGAGATAAATACTTTTATGAGTGTCACATAAATATATATTCGTCTAATACTAGTACTATTAAATAATTTACAGTAAAAGTACTAGCAAACTATCAGTAGATACTACTAACAAGTAACGTAAAATAGGAAATATTTAAAGAATAATTGTTAAAATGGCTTGCCATATGGGTGCCTCACTCATGATGTAATAGTCCTTATATGGGAGTCAAGAGGCCACATATCAGTAGCAATGTTGATGGCACATCAGAGGTCTTCTAAGAACAAATGCAATATGGGAGAATGAGTCACCCCCTATTACCATATCTAGCACCCCTCCTGTACGGAGTGGAGGATTTTGGGGATGACACAATTATTGTAACATTTAGGATAATGTGTCTCATGTTTTGTCTATGCTTAGAAAGGTTATAGATATCAGACTGATGGAGCAGACAAGCAACTAGGTTCTTCATATGAGTCATTTTACAAAACTAGCAATTTGTATCCCTTAAATGGGGAGACTGTGGCTAGTTTGTTTGTTTGTTTGTTTGTTTGTTTGTTTGTTTGTTTTTTCATTGCTCTCTATAACTATTTAATAAGCATCATAGATAAAACTGCCAAACATTTGGAACCACCATATGCATTTCCTTTTGGAAACAGTACTAATAAAAGTTTGGAGTAATTAACATTTTCTTAATGTTTTTAAAAGTGTCTTATGCTCACCAAGTCTGAAAGTCTCTCAAAATACTGAAACAAACAAACAAACAAACAAACAAACAAAAACAGTAATTTTGTGAAATATTATTACAGCTTCAAAGAGTTATTTTTAATTTGTTAAAATGTAATTTATTCATGTAATTCAATGCTGCAGTCATCTTTTAGAAATTATTCTAGAATATTGATTTGGTGCTCAATTACTAATAATGGTTCTTCTTATTATAAATTTTTAAAACAGTTTTTTTACATATATATTATATAGTTTTATATATATATATATTAAATGCATTAAATCTTAATGCATTTCAGAATTTCAGACTGACGACTAGAGTAATGGCTGCTGAGAATTTACAGGAATAAACTTAAATTCTAATATATTACAGTAGAAAACAGTTATTTTAAATTGTAATAATATTTCACAATATTACTGTTTTATTATATTTTTGATCAAATAAATGCAACATATATAAAAAATAAAGATGTGAGCATAAGAGAAATGTTTTTTGTCCAAAAACCTGTAAATAAATAAATAAATAACCTTTGACTATTAGCTAGTGTTATGAACACTTCAATAAGTGTCAGAATATGGAAGTGTGAAGAATATGTTAAATACAAATAGAAAATTCTACAATAGAATAGAATAGAATTAATGCTGTTTTACCTTACCAGTCAACAGTAGAACAGTTAATCAAGTTCTCTCCCATAACATGGCATTTGGTTTATACAATATCTCCACAATGTGTTTTGGTTTCCCTAGGTTGACCCATTCAAACCTTTTGTTGACTCCGAAGGATTGTCCTGAAAAGGTGAAAGGGACTTGCAGGGTTACTTCCGTGATGATAATGTGGTTAACAGCTAGCTCTACTTGGCACAGTTCAGAACGGATGGCTCAGCTAATCGGCAGGACTGTGCGCAGCAGGACTGGGCCAAATCCACTGGCAGAGTGTTATTCCAATTCCTCAATGTTTCAAGTCCCTTTCACACCATGATGTGAAATCTCTCTTAAAAAATGGACTTGATAACCATTTGATGTGTCAGGTTTGTAGTTGGGGATGTCTCGGGTAAAACTGATTCATTTCCTCCAAGAGGATTAGTCTGAGGCAGATTAACCTGACTACCGCTCTTAATGCTTAAGCTTTAGTGAGCATATGGGTGTTTGCTAACCACCTGTCTGCCTACCGAGGGGACATCAGTTGGACAGTCGCAGACATAGAGGAAGAAGCCTGGAATGATTGGGCTGGATGTCTATCTGTATCCAGATGGTCTTAGGGTTGCTACACCAGAAGATATAGAGGACTGTGAATCCGAGAGAGAAATGTTTGACCCGAATGTGCGTCTCTTTGTGGCTCTGTTCTCATACAACCCTGCGGTGATGTCACCAAACCCTGAAACAATGGAGGAGGAACTGCCTTTTGAACAAGGACAGATCATTAAAGTAAAGATGTTTATTTCTTGTATCTTACTTAACAGTTACTTAGTACTCCATAAGTCGTCAAACAATGAACCTACTAAATGAAACGCATGATCTTTAGATCATTTCTGTCCTACTTAGCTCATGCTGTGATGTGCTTTTTTTGTAGGTATATGGAGATAAAGATGCTGACGGCTTCTATAGCGGAGAGACGGGTGGTCGCTTCGGTTTTGTGCCGAGCAACATGGTTTCTGAGATTCCTGTGGAAGACGGAGAGCTCAAACTTCATCTGTTCCAGCAGGGGTTTTTACCTGAGGATACGCCATCCATAGGCAAGCATTTATATTTATATCTCTCTCTGTTTGTTTGATTCAATTAGCCGTATATTTACTACATTATTAAAAATAGTACACTTGTATGGATTTAGGGATTGAGTCGTGACTACTTTGTACTTTTCATTTTAGCACCCAGCGAAACTTCTAGTGTGACGGATGGTGTGAAGGTCCACAGGATGGTGGCCATTTTTGATTATGACCCATGGGAAAGTTCTCCAAACATGGATATTGAGGTGAATGCTTTTTCCAGTAAATACATACAAAGTACAAAAATGTTAATTGACAGCATATTGTAATATAATACAAACAATATATATTAATATTTTATAATTATATTATATAATATGTTATACAAGTATGGTCACACTTTATTTTAAGGTCCAATTCTCGTATTAACAAACCATTAACTAAGACTTTTGACTCAATTAACTACTAATTTGCTGCTTATTAGTAGTTCCTAAGGTAGTTGTTAAATTTAGGTATTGGGTAGGGAGGTAGAATATGTTTATGCAGATTATGTGCTTTATAAGTACTAATAAACAGCCAATATGTTAATAACAGGCATGCTAATAAGCAACTAGTTAACAGTGAGAATTGGTCCCTATACTAAAGTGCTACCAAAAGTATTCATACTATATAAGTACTATACTACTTTAATATAGTATTAATAAATTAGTTTATTAATATAATATATTCTTATATATTATATTCTTATATATTATTATATACTTATATATATATATATATATAATATAGTATAGTATATATTACTATACTACTTATATATATATATATATATATATATATATATATAAGTAGTTATGTATAGTATATACTACTATACTATATATATATATACATATATATACATATATATATATATATATATATATATATATATATATATATATATATATATATATATATATATATATTGCTTTACAGTAACAATTAAATTATAGACCTTTATCAAATAGAATTTTAAATTAGTGTGTTTTGGTTGTTTTCTCCTTAAGGATGAGCTTCCCTTTCGTGCAGGAGACATTATATATGTTTTTGGAGAAATGGACAGTGATGGATTTTATTATGTAAGTATTATGACTCTGTCTACTACGCATGCGTTTTTTTAAAGGTCGTAAGTTAAAGAATGACTGTTTTATATTGATCCAGGGAGATCTACATGGTTACAGAGGTCTTGTGCCATCAAACTTTTTGCAACCCCTGCCTTGGGACTAAAGGAAATGAGCATTCAGAAATCAAGAACAGGAGAGTGACCTCAGATTGTGAATAGAACCCACTTTACTGAATTCAACTCCAGCTTCAGCTTTTTTTTTTTTTTTTAAATTTAACCATATAATGTGTCTTGTTTCCTGTAATGTACATGACGTATCATGTCTCTAAATGCACTTGACCTTTCCACTACGTATGCACTATGCTGAGCATCAATTAAATACATAAAAGGAAATTCATTTTGGAATTAATTAATTTTGGAAAGCAGCTAGTGCATTATAGCCTTAAAAGACTGATAATGGTCATTTAAGAATGATTGTTTTATATCTTCTTTTCAATACTGATGTCTTTATATGATTTGAGCTATTTTTGTAATGTCCTTCCTGTATGCAGCAACTGCTCTGGTGTTAGTTTAACAACCACACTATATGTTTTACACACACTTACGCAGTTCAGCTTCATTTTATTACTCTTTCATGAATTCAAATTAGTTTGATGCAAGTTAACGTGCACATATAAAGACGAATGCACTCAAACACGTTATTGCATTACAATCAATCTTGAAACACAATCTTTATTAATATTTAATAAACAAGACATACAGATTCAGCATCACTTGGTTCTCCATAAGATCATCCTTCGCAGCAAACAGTACACTCATCCATAAAGTAGGAAACACTACACCGTGTAGAGACCTTTAGTAGTGCTGTCTACTTTATGAGTGACTGCACTGATGTTCCCGCCTCTTCTCTTCACGCTCCAGTCCTTTCTTTGCACGCTTCCTCTTATCTCCATGTGCTCCGAATGTTCATTTTACAGCTATTTGTTAAACCTGAAATGAAAATTAGATCTAAATGATGTACTTAAATAAGTTAGATCATGTTATAATATGGTTGGATGTTCAGCTGCATCAGCTTCAGTTGTTCAGTGAGTCACTGTAGAACCATAAGGAAGTTTAGAATCATTATTTTTTGCCTGTGCTGTAGGTAAAAATTCAATATTGCATGCGTAATGAACTAATCTAAAATAAAACAATGTATAACGCCTCCACTTTTGCTGCTTTGTATAAAAATGTATGTGAAATGTATTCAGTGTGAACCACTATTAAAGCTTGATCTAGTTAATAAATCTTTTTTTTTTTTTTAAAAAGAACTGATGTTTTAATAAATAATTAGAATGTATTCACTTTTTTTAATGATTCATTTATATTATTAAGTTCTAGCAAATTCACCTAATTGCATTCCCTTACATCAAGCTGTTTACCATCCTTTACCATTTAACCAAGTTCATAAAACCAGAAAAGTAGTCACATTTATCCAATATTTTAGATTAAACCGAAGAGCAGTGACTTACCAGTTCTCTGCCTGCTTGATCCCGGAAACAACAGCGAAAAGAGAAAGAAGTTGTCGCCTTTTAACACTTTTTAGGCCACATGGTGCAAACCACAGGAAGAGGCCCTGCAGTTGCTGTCTTAAAGAAACACAAATGAACGCCTATTGGACTACAGCGAGTTTCGTTCGAAGACGGACTCGAATCAATTCCTTTTAAGGGCATTTTCACCGATAAAAGACAGATCAGAAATGAGAGAAAAAGCCCTTGGTCTTTAGCATACATAAAAATCTCACAAAGAAATAAAGAGGAAGTCTAGTAAACATGTGATCAGATTGCATCAGGCTTCCACATAGTCTGACGGTGTGGCTTTAGAGACATTATATTCCATTAGTTTGAAAAAAAAAAAGCAGTGCTGGTCGGTGAGAAAATATTATCGGTGGAAGATGTTACGCTTGTGTGTGTTTTTATCAATAGCTTCATATTAACTTGAATATTTGAAGCATAATCTTGTTTGCGGCACTTGTAGTGCTCTTTCCTGAGGGGGAGGGGTGGTTGCTATGTTGTGCAAAACCACACTGTTTCATCAGCATATTACATATACTTCAAGTCCAATATGAGGGTGTGGTATTGTGTCAAATAAATGTCATACGAGTGTAATTCAAAATCATGGCTTGCTAATTGTACGTTAGGATGCTGATAAGTTATACAGTTGTAGATCTTTTGATATATTATATGCATACAGAATCAACCTGAAATGAGATTAGCGGACACAATGTCATATCAGACACTCTTTCTTCTGTGTCACTTTCCTCCTTTGCTTGAATTAAACACTTTGGTCGTAGTCTCCCCTGAGTACGAGGTAGTTTGATAAACAGGAGGCCGCTCTCGTATTCTACTGAACATGATGTGCACGAAATGGACTTGTTGTCTAGACAACCCAAACCTCAAACTCTCGTTTGACACGCACAGAAGGAAGTGGGGGATGTGCACACACTTCTCTGTGATGTACAATGATAATGTACCTCGTGTTGTAAAAAATAAATAAATAAAATTAAAAAATCATGATTTTCAGACAACCCATGATATGTAACTGGGTTTGGCAGTTTTAGCTCTGGTGAAGTTTAGAAAGTAAACATTCTACTTTTCACTAGATTATTTAATTTGTCTAATAATAATGTCCAATTGTGTGTGAATTATATGTTTAGTTTAGTTTAATTTAGTCATGATCATTTCCATTGTGTCATTTCCAGCTCATCTCATGTACTGTATTATGTTCAATAGTGCTCTTAACGACTGTTAATGTATTTTCAAACATTTTTGGAGCAAAATGGCCTTTTTCTGCTTGCTTATTTCATGGCTGGCAGTTCACAGTAACACTAGTATAGGGACCAGTTATCGCTATTAACTAGTTGCTTATTAGCATGCCTATTATTAACATATTATCTGTTTATTAGTACTTGTAAAGCACATAATCTGCATGACCATGTTCTACATCCTTAATCCTTCCCGATACCTAAACTTAACAACTGCCTTGCTAACTATTAATGAGCAGCAAATTTGGAGTTTATTGAGGAAAAAAATCCTAGTTAATTTTTTATTTTGAAATATAGTAATTTATTTTTTTTATATATATTAAATTATATAATATTTTATGATTGCACATTCATGTCTGCGCCAAGGGTATAACAATAAAAATTTACACACAAAAGGTATGCAAACATAGTAAAAAAAAAAAAAAAAAAGATTGCGCAGAGATGCCTAAGCTAGGGCCTGCGGGCCAAAGTTGGCCCATGATGAACTTTGATTTGGCTCTCCATGCCATACAAACAGGGGGAAATGTCCTCTTCATTTCTGATTTCTCTTTGTGTTTTAAGCACTTTTTGTTCTATTTTTGTATTGAAATTTAGAGAATATACTGGAAGTGAATTAGATTTTTTTTTTGGTCACACTTTATATTAGGTGGCCTTAACTACTATGTACTTACATCAAAAAATAAGTACAATGTACTTATTGTGTTGATACTGTATTTACAAAACATTATTGCTGCTATTGAGGTGGGATACGGGTAAGGTTAGGGACAGGTTTGGTGGTCTGGGTAGGTTTAAGGGTGGGTTAAGGTGTAAGGGATGGTTCAACAGTGTAATTATAAATGTAATTACAGAAATTAATTACAGATGTAATTACATATAGGTATTTTTAAAAATATAAGTACAATGTAAAAACATGTATGTACACAATAAGTGCATTGTACCAAATGATTCATTCAAATGTAAGTACATAGTAGTTAAGGCCACCTAATATAAAGTGGGACCTTTTTTTAAAAAAAATAATAAAATTAAATTTATTTGGATATAATGCAACACTTAGATTTTTGGCCTTTCATAATGCAATGTTTGGGCACCTCTGTGATAGTGGCATGATTACAAGTTTAAGCCAGTTCATTTGCTATAGGTGATCATCTTATATCACAAAGAAAAGAGTTGTAATTTGAAGATCTATCAGTTGTAATAAAAATCAATACCTGAGACATAAAAGTAAATCACTTTATTTCAAAACGTCTGCCGCAGCTTGCATATCCGGCATTTGTGTGTGTCATACACTAACGTCAGAGCTTACGAAAGCTGAAGGTTGCATCTAAAGGTCATATCTGGAAGACGTTGTTTGCCTCCCTTTTATCAGACACACAAATCACTCATTATGCAATCCACTGAGACCAATGGATCCGTTATCAACTCCACCATGAACTTTATAGTGTTTTACAACTGTTTCGGTGCTAACAACTGTGTCCTATAAAATTTATTCTCACTGTTCAAGCAAGAGGGGCTGAGGACATGCATTCTACACCTATTTCTGCACAAAACAAGATTAAGTCCTGAAATAAATACCATGGTATAGATAGCGTCTTTTAACTAACTGCATTAAAAAAGATGGGTATTATCCAGACAGGTTTAGATCAGGGTTAATTCAATTATCATCTTTGCCTTTAGCTTGTAAGACGAGCTAAATGTCTTCATTGTTGCTGCATTTTAGAGTCATTAAATACACTTTTTTTTTTTACGAAGATTCAGTCAAAGATTTCAGACATTTCAAATACAATCAACATCAATCAATAAAGTCATTTAAGTTCCCATAAATTATGTTTGAACAGAAAACGTTTATATATCACTATAGCTTAATCTTCACATCACTGTTTGTTGCTGTATTTTTTATAGGGTCGCCACATATTTTCTCACTACATGGCCGGGATTTCTAAATGGGCTAAAAAGTTTGGTTTTGTCTTTGTTTTCCTATCCTTTTCGTGCTTTGTGATGGTAATGACTGAAAAGTAGTTTGACCAATAGCGTGCAGGTATTGTATAGGCCTATAATCAACCCATTGTGGCGTGCGAGAAGGTGGGATCTACCTATGATCAAACCATTATAAATACACCTACAGTATGAGGACTGCAAAATGAAAAAAAAAAAAAATTACATTTTTAGGCAATTTAGAAATCCTGGCCAAGTCAAGATTTTAAAGAGATACTCCACCCCAAAATGAAAATTTTGTAATTAATCACTTACCTCCTTGTCGTTGCAAACCCGTAAAAGTTCGGGTTCAAGTTTGTAACTCGAGCAACCCGTAAACAAACCCGTAACAAACCCGTAAAAGTTAGAGGACGAGTTCGTCCTCAGAACACAATTTAAGATATTTTGGATGAAAACCGGAAGGTTTGTGACTGTCCCATTGACTGCCAAGTAAATAACACTGTCAAGGCACAGAAAAGTATTAAAAAAACATTCCCAAAATAGTCCATATTCCATCAGTGGTTCAATCTGAATTTTATGAAGCGACGAGATTACTTTTTCTACGCAAATAAAATAAAAATAATTACTTTTATTGTCAGCGTAGCGCCATTTTGGAGAGCATCCGATGGGCGCAAAGTGCGTACGCTATTCTCTGTCATCAGTAACGCATGGATACGCTGTTTCCATTCAAATCAAAGCGTAAATAAACATACAATACATATCCATGCGTTACTGATGACAGAGAATAGTGTACGCACTTTGCGTCCATCGAATGCTCTCCAAAATGGCGCTATACTGACACAGAGAAACAGAGAAGAGACGAATTGTTGAATAAATGTCGTTATTTTTATTTTCTTTGTGTACAAAAAGTATTCTCGTCGCTTCATAAAATTCAGATTGAACCACTGATGGTGGATGGACCATTTTGGCGATGTTGTTTTATACTTTTCTGTGCCTTGACAGTGTTATTTACTTGGCAGTCAATGTGACAGTCACAAGCCTCCCGGGTTTCATCCAAAATATCTTAAATTGTGTTCCGAGAACGAACAAAGCTTTCACAGGTTTGGAACGACATGGGGGTAAGCGATTAATGACAAAATTTTCATTTTGGGGTAGAGTATCCCTTTTAAGTGGAGTCTAAATGTTGTATGACCCCAAATATGCTATCTCAGAGTCACCACTAGATGGCGTAACTATTTCAAATCAGAGTCAGTAACTAGCGATCTGGGATACATTTTATTCACAGGTGTATTTAAATGTTAAATTATGCTGTAGGCTATATCCATGAATCAAAACCTTTAAACAACGGTAATGAAATGTAACGTTTTTATTATGTTGTCAGTCACTTGCTGCTCTAAAGGAGGAGAGCACATGATCCATTAGTTTGTAATAATTGATCATAACTGATAATATGTGTTATTTGAAAACAAGTGAAAGTTTGTAAAGGGCGGAGAACATGTTTGTCACCATGACTAGATTGATCACGCTAAATTACTCATAAGTAACAAGAATATACATTCTAACAGAAATGAGTTTTATGGTCACTGGGTTTTGTGCAGTAAAACGTGAAAGGGAGGGTCATTGTGCTGTTATAAAATGCACCTCCAAAGTATCCTGTCATAAAATACATTCCCCTGTTCCTTAGCTGGATTGATCATTCAGGTGTTTTTTTTTTATTTAATTTTTTTTCCGATCCAAATACTAAGGATGAGTGTGCTCTGTTTTTCTGTACTTGCTATTTTATGCAGGTTTGCTTCAAGTGCAGGTAAGTGTGTTAAATTGTGTAAATGTCATCTTATTGATCATAAAAACAGATTTACTGTTAAACCTCATGCTGTGGTAGTCCATCAATATATCATTTTAGATGTTAATTTTAGTAGCCTACTGTATATTATAGTGGAAGGCCTGCAAGAATGACAAGTTTACGAAGTACATCGAGATTTATGAGAATCTGATAATGAAAGTTGTTGATTTTGATTTGTAAGACTGAAATTAATACAACATTATTGCATAAAATAATAAATACGTAGATAAGCAGATTTAAAACATGCAATTAAACACCTTTGAAGGTTTTAGATGTCCAGTTAAAATCTTCTTAACTGAATGACCTGAATATAGAAAACATACATTGGTCATTGTCTGTTTTCATGTACATGTAAGTGCAATCAAATAAATGCGATTATATTTCATTATCAATATCTCAATTTTGTTTGCTTTCAGATTGGTGCTATCAGTCTCAAGTGACATCTTGCTACAGTCAGTCATGCACAGGTGACCATGTGCCTTTTTCAGTGTTTTATATTAAATTATTCGAGAAAATATGGTATTTTTTGGGTTATATATTTTTTAATTAAACACTTTTATTCAAAAAGGATGCATTAAATTGCTCAAAATTGACAGTGAAAAGAAAACAGTTTTAAATTTTAATAAGTCGCACAGAGTTTCTGTTTTGATTTTTTTTTTTAAATGCATCCTTGATGAGCAAAAGAGACTTCTTTGAAAGACATTAAATAATCTACACTTTTGAACAATAGTTTATGATTTATTTTAACATAGCATGACTTTTTTTTATAGGACCGGATGACTGGGCATCATTAGCCGGAGCCTGTGGAAATACAAAACAGTCACCCATTAACATTGTAACAAAGAAAACTGTCTTTGACAGTCGTCTGACCCCAATGCAGTTTACAGGCTACCAAAATACAATCAATACTGTCATTACAAACAATGGACACACAGGTAAGTTACACTTAAGTATAGCCTACATTTAAATGGTGAATATTCTTTACAAATTATTGGCAACTGTATATAAATTTCTCTTAATAAACCATTTTTGCCATATATTTTATTACCTGTAGTGCAAGTTCATCTGCCAGACAGAGCAGCAATTAGTGGAGCCAATTTAGGAGCCAATTACAAAGCTCAGCAGCTTCACCTGCACTGGGGCAAGAACGGTGGACCTGGATCAGAACATGCTATAGATGGAGAGAAGTATCCTATGGAGGTAACAGGCTATTGAGATATCATCTTATTTTTTAATGTAAGCGCAGGCATGTCCATTTGTACCTAGAGTGTGCGTGGCTTCCGGTATCATCAGCTTCCTGTACAAAAATAATCGCTTATGCTGCTTGATATTGCAAAGTGCTATTTCTTATCATACTATTTTAACTGATTAACATATTTATGGTTTATAACGGAAATAGTTACTGCACTTTGCAATTCTTCTAGGCTACTTGTTAGCGGCTAATAAATCGCATCATAAAATAAAGTGGACAGACAGGTTTTATTCCTATATTTATCTATGAATCGATAATAAACTAAGCATGCATTTTGTATCTTTAACAGCTTCACATTGTACATATAAAAGATAATTACAGCTCTGTAGAACAAGCCATTGATGACCCTTCTGGAGTTGCTGTTCTTGGATTTTTTTATGAGGTAAAACCACATTTTCTATATGTTTGTTGCTTGCAGATAATAAAACAGCGTTTTATCACATGTATCTTATCTTACAGGAGTCGCAAAGTGTCAATAAAAAATATGATGGCGTCATAAATTCTCTGAAAAATATTACACATCCTGGTAAGGTTATTTTATATACCTTCACGGTTTAATAAATATGTTAATTTGTAGATTTTTGTTTGATATACAGCAGTGCTAAGCATAGTCACTCAAGGTCACCATATCTCTAACATAGGAGGAGTCTGTTTGATAATGTATTATTATTCAGATATAGGCTATACTTAGAACAAAGAACGGGAACTTCAACTTGTAAAACATCTTTTTTAGGCACCAATGTAACACTGTCAGCTGTATCATTAGACATGCTCATCCTCCCCCATAATGAAATGGAGAGGTACTTCCGCTACCAGGGGTCTCTCACCACACCAGGCTGCTCTGAGGCTGTGGTCTGGACAATATTTGAGAAAGCCATACCGCTCAGCAAGGAACAGGTAATTTGTTGTGTGTATAAGCAAGTGAAACTTTAACACATCATAAAAATAAAATAAAACCATTTTATCTTTTGTCTTGCAGCTTTCTGCATTTTCAAACCTGATGTTTTCTGACGGGACTGCCATGGTAAACACATACCGGCCCATTCAGCTGCAGTATAAACGTGAAGTGTATTATTCTAGGAGTTATGTTTTTTGTGTTAGCACTGCCTTATTGGTCAGCTCTGTTTTCACATCCCTCTATATTCTCACTGTCTAATTTATTGTTATCTTTTGGGTTTTACTCTGAAGAAAGTTATTTATCATTCATCAATAATGCATGGCAAATCAAACTTCATTGTCGTTGTGGCTTCAAAATGTAGGCCTGTGTAACATAAAATTATCTAGTAAGAAAGGCAGGTAGTCAAACATATGTGACCCTGGACCACAAAACCAGTCTTAAGTGTCAGTTTTTCGAAACTGAGATTTATACATAATCTAAAAGATGAATAAATAAGCTTTCCATTGATGTGTGGTTTGTTAGGATAGGACAATATTTGGCCGAGATAGAACTATTTGAACATATGGAATCTGAGGGTGCAAAAAAATCAAAATATTGAGAAAATTGCCTTTAAAGTTGTCCAAATGAAGTTCTTAGCAATGCATATTACTAAACAAAAATGAAGTTTTGATATGTTTACGGTAAGAAATTTACAAAATATCTTGAACATGATCTTTACTTAATATCCTAATGATTTTTGGCATAAAAGAAAAATTGATCATTTTGACCCATACAGTGTATTTTTGGCTATTGCTACAAATATACCCCAGCGACTTAAGACTGGTTTTGTGCTCCAGGGTCACATATGCATCCTCTCTACATTCCTTCATCTGTATCTAATGAAAATTCATTCTAGAAAAATCCTAATTTTGCCATCTGTTGAACTGTCACTGTATTTAACTGTTGTGAAAAAAATATTTAACTGTTTCCCAAATTTTGCGTGCAACCGTTACAGCACAATATTCCCTGTTACAAGAATGTAGAATGCTTGATTTGTGGAAAGTATAAATTAACAAGCGCAAAAGGACATGAAACAATACTTTGAGAACTGGTCTTGGTGATTTTTATAATTGTAATTACTGTATTCTTGTTTTTATGTATTTGTAAATGTTCAATCCAAATGATAAAACAATAAAAAGAAATTTGACAAACAAACACATGGTCATACAATGATTGTTTGTTTCAGTGTATAATGAACACTTTTACTTTCGCAACTGTCACAGCCTTATGATATAAGAGGGAAGTGTGTTCTCATTGGCCAAATTCTCAGAAGACAGATTATTCATCGACATTACAAATTGGGTGAGTTCTTACTGGTATCAAAATATCTGGCAACCGAAAGGAGAACCGAGATGGAGAGAAGGAAATGGGAACTATAAAAATTTTAAATTCAAAGAAGAAAAAACTTTATTTTGAGAGGGAGACAACTTCATAAAAACTGGGAAAAGCTAGCATAACAATTCATTCATTCATTCATAAGCATACACATACCACCTGTACCACTTTGCATTACATACTATAAAACAGACTATCAGTAATCAGACTTTTTTTTGTAATTTATCCAAAACTTGCATGTTGCATGTTTAATTCAAATTAATTAAAAGAGAATTTAAAAAAAAAATCAAATTGCAAAAGAGAGTAACAAACTTCATACCAAATAAAATAAATAATAGAATATATAATATGCCTATAGTCAATTAGGCCTAGCTAAAATCACTAAAAAAAATCACTCAAATAAATAAATTGATAGATAAATTGACAAAAACAGAAGAAGAAAAAACAATGCTGAACGTGTAGGCCTACTGTACGAGGGTGTGTTTGGGCGTAGTGAGCAGATTTTAAAACAGCTTTGGACTGGAATGTTTTGCTGGACCTGGCAACCCTGATCACTGTGACCACACAGTCAGCTGTCCAGCACTTGATCTTCGTGACTGAGAGTAACAAGTAACATGGATCGCTGGAAAGGCAGGGTTGCTCTTGTCACTGGAGCTTCAGTGGGAATCGGAGCTGCAATCGCAAAGTCCCTTGTCCAGCATGGCATGAAGGTGGTCGGCTGTGCCAGAAATGTGGAGCAAATTGAGGTAATGCACCGTTAGCATACGCTTTACAGCACACACTTGCGGCTGAAGAATCGTGTGTTCTTCTATCTTGCAGAAACTGTCTTCAGAATGTGTCAGTAGTGGATTCAGCGGCACTCTGATCCCATACAAATGTGATCTGTCTTTAGAGGACGATATGTTATCCATGTTCTCCTGGATCAAAGTTCAACACCAAGGCGTTGACGTGTGCATTAATAATGCTGGTTTGGCTCTCCCAGAGCCTCTGTTGAGCGGCAAAACCAGTGGCTGGAAGACTATGATGGACGTAAGTAACAATGTAGCGACTCATTTTTGCGAATCGGTTCCTTCCGATCATTTCCCATCAAGTGATGGCTGTTTTCGAATCCCTGTTTCATGAAGCTTCGAAACTTTTGGGAATCATTTGTTTCGAACCGAAGGTTCGGAGCGCGCATCAAACTGTCAAAATCACGCGATTTCAGTAAGGAGTGCTCTGAAATGTTTCAAAAGTTCAATGTTTTGCCTTTGGGAAGCGATCTCTGTGAACCTGTGAATGAGATCGCCCCCTAGCGGCAAACTCTTGAACCAGTACCTATGGCGGTTTTAAGCCATCCATAAAACAAAACAAAACAAATGAAGACCACACAGGGCCTATATAGGATACAGGCTCTTATTTAATGGTATTTGATGATTTGTTAATTTGCATTAGCCTAATTATACTTTCAAAAACAAAACAAAAAACATTTGCAATGGGTTTGTAAATGCTGTTTTATGCATATTTTGACCAGCAGGCGTCACCAGCTTGTGGTGTTTTCAGAGCTTCGAAATAGTGAATCATTTTGCGAAGCAAATTGATTCTAAGATTCAACAGAGGTTCTTTTCTCCCATCAATCGAGTCAGTGATTCATTTAAGTCAGGGGTGTCAAACTCAGTTCCTGGAGGGCTGCAGCCCTGCAGAGTTTAGTTCCAACCCTGCTCCAACACACATATACCATCTAGTTTTCAAATAAGCCTGAATGATTTAATTAGCTGGATCAGGTGTGTTTAAAGGGATGGTTCACCCAAAAATGAAAATTTGATGTTTATCTGCTTACCCCCAGGGCATCCAAGATGTAGGTGACTTTGTTTCTTCAGAACACAAACGAAGGTTTTTAACTCAAACCGTTGCAGTCTGTCAGTCCTATAATGCCAGTCAATGGGCACACAATCTTTGAGAGTAAAAAAAACACACAGACAAATTCAAATTAAACCTTGCTGCTCGTGACGATACACTGGTGTCCTAAGACACAAAATGATCGGTTTGTGCGAGAAACTGAACAGCAATTATATCATTTTTTCTTCTGATACACCGCAATGTCCAACTCTCCTGAGCTAATCCACAACATCCGGCGTGTGACGCGTCAACGGCTCTGGAACATAGATGTATACGTAGATCCTTACCAATCTCAGCCCATAGAAACAGTCGCTAATGAGGCATCTATGTATATTTATCTATGTGCCAGAGCAGGTTGCCGTATGTTGTGACAGTCGGACATTGAGATTTATCAAAGGTAAAAAATGATATAAATACTGTTCAGTTTCTCGCACAAGCCGATCGTTTCGTGTCTTAGGACACCAGTGTATCGTCACGAGCAGCAAGGTTTAATTTGAATTTGTCTGTGTATGGTTGTTTTTTTCTCTCAAAGATTGTGTGCCCATTGACTTGCATTATATGACTGACAGACTACAATGGTTTGAGTTAAAAATCTTTGTTTGTGTTCTACTGAAGAAACAAAGTCACCTACATCTTGGATGCCCTGGGGGTAAGCAGATAAACATCAAATTATCATTTTTGGGTAAACTATCCCTTTAATCAGGGTTGCATCTAAATTCTGCAGGGCTCCGGCTCTCCAGGAACTGATTTTGACACCCCTGATTTAAGTCATCACTTTCTGGCATCTTGACGTGCATATTACATTGTTGTTTTTATTAGAGATTTTTAAATGAGTGTTTTTTTTTTTTTTGGAATTGCATGTATGCTGTCCACATTTTAGTTTAATTTATATATATATATATAAAAAAAAAGTTAACCTAAATATAATTATGTGATAAATATATATTGTTTTTGTATGTGTGTTGTTAAAACTGTTGAAGAATAACATGTATTTGTTAAGCAACTTTTCACTGTATCAGTAAAGAACTTGGTTTACTCCAATGCTCCATAATTTCTTATTAACAGTTCACTCATTGGTTTTGAAAGAAATGGATCTTGAGTTCAGAGAGACAGCGAGTTGCTGAAACTGCTCTAACACTAAACCAATTTATGAAATAAAGAGTTTTACTTTTTGTTTAGGTGAATGTCATTGGCCTGTCAGTGTGCACTCGTGAGGCTTACCAGTCCATGAAAGAAAGAAATATTGATGATGGTCATATCATTAATATTAACAGGTACAGGAATGTTTTATTAGACTTTTTTGCCTGTATTCAGATTCCAGCCTGTGCCGGGTAAACAAAACATTTAATAAGTTTGTGTGTTTTAGCATGAGTGGACACCGGGTCATCAACAGTGCTGATGCACACTTCTACACTGCCAGCAAATATGCAGTGACAGCTCTCACAGAAGGTTTGAGGCAAGAATTACGAGAGGCCAAAACCCACATACGTGCTTCAGTAAGAGCAGGAGGATCAAGATGTGCATCTGTTGAACACTTTATTTATGTAATATGATTACTGCATGTCCTGTTGCAAGACTTGTTGGCACTAAGTGTACTCTTTCTTTAACAGTGTATTTCTCCTGGTTTAGTGGAGACAGAATTTGCCTACCGACTCTTTAGTGAAAACCCAGAAAAGGCTGCTGCTACTTATAAAAGTATAAAGGTATAGACATATTCTGATTCCTTTCTATACAATGTTGTAGATCATCATTAAATGTTTAAATATTTAAATATCATATTTACAGTGCCTACAAGCAGCTGACATTGCAAACGCAGTGGTGTATGTCCTGAGTGCTCCTCCTCATGTTCAAGTAAGCATCATCCATCACTGGAGAAAACAATATTGTGCTGTTAGTGTTTGCTGACATTGTTCATTTATACAGGTAGTTTACAATCAGTTTGATCAGTGTATGGTAGGTATTTACTTAAAGATTTCATGATTAGATTCTCAATGGTTTTCCGTTCCCTCCTCTAGATTGGTGACATTCAGATGAGGCCTGTGGAGCAGCTGACATAAACTGGACCGAGAAACACAATGAAGCATCTCTGACATCTTAATAGCTTGTGAATGGTATAATATGAAATGCAGAGCTGACAAAAGCCACAAGAATGTGCCATACACAATTTCTGCTCTCCAAATCTTTGAAATGCAAATAGCAAGAACACAGAACACTGCTCTGTCTGATCATGAAGTTTATATTTTTATAATTACTATAATGACTATTATTTTACATGTTGTAAAAAGACCAAATTAGTATTAGAGAAATAATTTAATAAGCACCCATGGTACTTTGCATTAAGTATTGAGGCAGAATCAGTGTAATTTATTTTGCTTGGCATCATAATGATTGAGTGATTGAATGAACATCTACAGATAAACAAATATTTTGAGTTAAGGAAATTTGATACTACTTTATTAGTTTCTCTTCAGTGCTGTGCCTGCAGTTGTAATGTACTGCAATATTTTTAAATGAGGTATTAACGATTAAAAGGAGGGAATTATGTTAATGTGGAATTATGAGTTTTTGATGAAACTATCAAATAGCTCTTTTTCAAGTTAAGAAGAAACATAAATGATTTTCACAAACATGGCTGAGGACTCAAGGTATATTACAGACCGCAAATAAATGAATTTGCAACTGCTTTTATTAAATAAAAATAAAAAGCTGTGATGTATGCTTTTATATTATTTGATTTTTGTTTGTCATTACAGGAACCTATAAATATTTTAGTGCATAAAAACTGAATACCGCTAACATTAAGGTTTCAGGCAAAATTATATCATTTCCATATTCTGCATTGAATATTGATATTTATGTTAAATTTACATGCATTTCGAATAGCATTTTAGGAACGTCACGCTTCGAAACTAAAGAGAGTAGGCTATGCAGAAGTGTTTTTCGTATCAACAATAACGGTTAAACACGTTTTACTGAACTGAATTTTACTGTTACACTGGAAAATACGGAAGTAGAACATAATAGCATGCTATTGCAACCCATGTTTGAATTGCAATAATTTCTTGTGACTGCAAACCCTCGGAGGAACTGACAGGATTCAGGTGCGCTGATGTAGCACGGTAGCAGAATCGGGAGTGCTTTCCTATTGGCTACAAGTAGCATTGACAGAAGGGGATACAGTGAAGATCACTGCAAACTGGAGAAGCTCTTCTGGAAGAGTTTTGTGAACTTGTAACCTGGATCGCTGGAAAGGCAGGGTTGCTCTTGTCACTGGAGCTTCAGTGGGAATCGGAGCTGCAATCGCAAAGTCTCTTGTCCAGCATGGCACGAAGGTGGTCGGCTGTGCCAGAAATGTGGAGCAAATTCAGGTAATTTACAGTATGCATTTGTAGCAATGGAATAAATGTTTTCCTCAGATGTTGTCGGAACACTGACAGACAAATACGCGAAACACTGACATACAAAGTGAAGATGCCTGTATAGAGATAGTCTAAAGTTTGTGTTGGTCACCATTGATTCATTATAGAAGCTGCTTTACTTGACTGCACCTTGTGAAATGCACCGTACTTCTAATTATTTTGTCTATTGCTATTTACTTCTTTCAAGTTTGACAGCGCTAGTTAATTAGTTAATTCTCAATGTTTCAAGCAATAAAAATTCGTAAAGGTTTGGAAGAACATAAGGGTAAGTAAATGGTGTCGGAAATTACTGTCATCATTTACATACTGGTCACTGAGATCTCTGTTTGATCACAAATTAATAATGCAATCTTAATGTTTGAAATGCCTTACAATTTCAATATGAACAATATGTTGAAATATTCCCACATGAAAAAATACTATAGTAATTTATAGGTTAGTACAGTGTTTTTGAACCATACTATAGTAAAGTACTTGAATTAATTTGTTGTGGTAGTTCTATAGTTGCTGTGGTAATATAACAACTATAGTAATATAAACAAATTACTTTACCCAGTGCTGTACTAAGTTTTCTACAAGGGTATATTATAGTACAATACAATAGTTTACTGTAGTAAAAACTAAAGTATACTACAGTATTTATTACAGTTTATCAGTTCACTAGTTAGGTGTAATGCTACGGTATGCTGTAGTGTTCATTAACAAAGTGTTGTAAATACTGTAATATATATATAATACATTTTACTATAGTATGGTTCAAAAACACTATAGAATTTACTATAAATCACTATAGTGTTTTTTCATTTGGGTTGGTATAATAATTAACTTAATTATACCAACGTGGCAGTGTCAGTTTCACAAGTTTTGCTTGGTCAGCCATTACTTACTGCCCTGCTGCCAATTGTTTTGAGCTTTGTACCCTTCATGAAATGCAAATCTCAAAGTGTTCTTCCTCATTACAGAAACTGGCAGCAGAATGTGTCAGTAGTGGATTCAGCGGCACTCTGATCCCATATAAATGTGATCTGTCTGTTGAGGACGACATGTTATCCATGTTCTCCTGGATCAAAGGTCAACATCAGGGCATTGACGTGTGCATTAATAATGCTGGTTTGGCTCTCCCAGAGCCTCTACTGAGCGGCAAAACCAGTGGCTGGAGGACTATGATGGATGTATGTGAATCACAAAATCAATAAGTATGCATTTCTAGAGAGATTGTGTGATGGTAGTTGTCTTCAAATTTTTCAGGTGAATGTCATTGCCTTGTCAGTCTGTGGCCGTGAAGCTTTCCACTCCATGAAAGAAAGAAAAGTTGATGATGGTCATATCATTAATATTAATGGGTGTGGTAATGTTTTATTTTTAGACATAGTTATATTGCTACCTGTGCCATGAACCAAGCAATTCAATATCTTTAAATATCTTACTATGTTTTAGTATGTGTGGACATCGTGTCCTCCCCAATGCTGATTTACACTTCTACACTGCTACCAAATATGCAGTGACAGCTCTCACAGAAGGTCTCCGGCAAGAGTTACGAGAGGCCAAAACCCACATACGTGTGACTGTAAGAGCTGGAGGATAAAGTAGTAATATGATTATTCAAAATAAAACGTGTCTAAACACTTGTTGGCACTAAGAATGCTCTTTTATTACAGTCTATATCTCCTGGTTTAGTGGAGACGGAGTTAACCTATCGGCTCTTTAGTCAAAACCCAGAAAAGGCTGCTGCTACCTATAAAAGCATAAAGGTATAGACAAATCCTGTTTCTTGTCTACAGAGCATGTTGTAGGTCATTGTTTACCTTTTTTCATTTAAATATCATATTTGCAGTGCCTGCAAGCAGCTGACATTGCAAACGCAGTGGTGTATGTCCTGAGTGCTCCTCCTCATGTTCAAGTAAGCATCATCCATCGCTGGAGAAACTATTGCGCTGTTGATATCTGCTGACTTTCTGACTTTGGCCTAACCATGAACTTTTTTAGAAATAGAAAACTGACTTTCCTTTGCTCTCTGTAGATTGGTGACATTCAGATGAGGCCTGTGGAGCAGCTGACATAAACTGAACAGAGAAACAGAATGAAGCATCTCTGACATAACGTCTTTAACAAACATTGTAAAAGTTTGTAGACAATCAAAGATCACAGGAATGTCCAATATAATCCTATGTTGTAAATAATAATTGTCAAGTCTTTAAATCTTTTGAAATGCATTTTGTAAGAACACAAAACACTGATCTTTTTCATTATGATGTTTACATTTTTCATTGTAGTGACTGAAATGATTTAATGTACTATTGTTAACTTTATTCTAAACTTTAAAAAAAAAAAATCTTTCTCTTTATTTATTCCTTCCCTTGCTAGCTTGTACTTATTTGAACAATGCCTGAGACTGGTGTTACAAGCACTTCGTCTGTCTGATTGCCTCTTCAAGATAAATCGCTTTATGTATTCCCCAATTGTGAGTTGCTTTGGATAAAAGCGTCTGCAAAATGACTAAATGTAAATATAAATGTATTTTGAGACAATACTTTAGGTGTTTAATAGCTCTTTCTGGTTTTATGTTTAAAAAGTGCCAACTATTCAATAGAGAGTTGATATAATAGAAACTAAAAAGCCACTTTTTATTACTCACCAAACATGGCTTTATGTATTGGAACCTGCATATCCATATTTTTATTTCAAATGTATAGGGATGGAGGGATTTCCACAACGTCAAATTGCTCCAAACCTGTACGTATTTATTTTAGCTGTTGAAGATATTCTGAAGAATGTTGGTAACTAAACAGTTAACGATAGCAACTGACTTCCATTATGTGTCCCTGGACCACAAAACCAGTCTTAAGTCACTGGGGTATATTTGAAGAGTTCAGATGCAAAAGCCTCTATGTGCCATCTGAAATTTTCCTCTAAAATTAGCATTTTTATCAAGCTCCTATATTTATGTTCAGTTATTTCACTTTAATTGCATAGAAAAGGACCTATACATTGCCATTAGAGTAAAATTACTGAACCTAAACATGGGAGCCTGATAAAAAAAAAATGCTCATTTCTGCTGAAAATTTGCATCTGAACTCTTCATTTGTAGCAATAGCCAAAAATACATTGTACGGTCAAAATTATCATTTTTTTTTTATGCCAAAAATCCTTAGGATATTAAGTAAAGATCATGTTCCATGAAGATATTTTTTTAATTTCCTACTGTAAATATATCAAAACTTAATTTTTGATTAGTGATATGCATTGCTAAGAACTTTGGACATTTGGACAACTTTAAAGGTGATTTTCTCAATATTTATTTTTTTTTTTTTTGCACCCTCAGATCTTCTAATAGTTGTATCTCGGCCAAATATTGTTCTATAATAACAACCCATACATCAATGGAAAGCTTATTTATTCAGCTTTCATATGATGTATAAATCTCAGTTTTGAAAAACTGACCCTTATGACTGGTTTTGTGGTCCAGGGTCACATATATGGAAGAAGAAAAAAACCTTGTTTGTTTACCAACATTCTTTAGTATTCAGTGCTAGAAAGAAGCTCATACAGGTTTGAAACAAGTGATGGGTAAGTAAATAATGACAGATTTTTTATTTTTTATTTTTACTATCCCTTTAAAGAGTTCTTAAGTAGCCTATTAACCCAGAGGGAAAGTGGAGACTGGGCCTATTAGGGTAATTTCAAATAGAAGTACACTGTAAAAAAAATAAATAAAAAATAATTTTGAGCAAATTTAAAAGTTTAAGGCAACCAGCTTCAAAAGATTTTTGAGTTTTCTTAACTTATTTTTTAGGAGATTTTTGAGTTCTCTCAACTTTTAAGTTTTATAAACTTAAAACAAAAAGTTGAGAGAAAACAAAAATCTGCTAAAGCTGGATGCCTTAAAAGTTTAAGTTCTCTCAACTTTTGATTTTTTACCTAACCATTGTCACTTAGAATTCACTGCAAGAATATCTAAACAC
Organism: Acrossocheilus fasciatus; assembly: GCA_036784905.1. Lineage (NCBI taxonomy): Eukaryota > Metazoa > Chordata > Actinopteri > Cypriniformes > Cyprinidae > Acrossocheilus > Acrossocheilus fasciatus. The sequence goes on from CM071952.1 coordinate 11,045,854, forward strand.
GCCAGAAGTGTTTTATTTAAATTTGCTGTTATTTATTTTATTTATTTTTTTGTTTGTTTGTTTGTTTCGTGATAAAACCAAATGAAAACTCTTGCAAATAATGCGGGCTCGTTGGATTTTATGCGACCGCGAAATCATGGAATAAAAAAATCAGGTGCTCTGATGCAGCATGTAGCTAGTAGAATAGGAAGTGCATTGCTATTGGCTAGTTTGTCAGGGAGTGTTCGTTTACATAGGAGATCGCAGTGAAGATCACTGGCAGCAGATTTTCTGGAAGAGTTTTGTGAACTTGTAACATGGATCGCTGGAAAGGCAGGGTTGCTCTTGTCACTGGAGCTTCAGTGGGAATCGGAGCTGCAATCGCAAAGTCTCTTGTCCAGCATGGCATGAAGGTAGTCGGCTGTGCCAGAAATGTGGAGCAAATTGAGGTAATTAATTATAAACATATGAGGCGTAAATCGTAATAAATAAATACATTTAAAAAACGAAATCATGTGAGGAAATCGCAGGTAATTTATGTAGCACCTCGCACGAAACACGAGCAGACTGTTTTAACAGAGAGTACACAGCCTGTATTGTTCAAGTAACTGAATAATAGTCTATTATTGTCATGTTAAACGAAATCTGTATGTTTTCTTGGAAAACAAAAGGAGATATTCAATTAAGTTTTTGAGATTTTAGGGCGTCATTTGCAAGTGTTTTGGATGGAAACGTCTACTAAAAGAAATAAATGTAAATAATCTTGAAGCAGTGAACAAAGCGTCTATCCCTCTGTAGCAAAAATGTCAAAAAATATTAAATAAATAGGCTAGTTCACTAAAAATAAAAATAAAAATCTGTCGATGTTTACTTACCCTTCAGTTGTTCCTAACCTTCTTTTGTTGAATATAAACGAAGAATATGGCTTACAATGATGTTTGATGGACCCCATTGACTTTATTGTAAGGAAGAAAAAAACTTTTGAAGTCAAATGGTCCATCAACTGTTTAGTTCCATTTTTCGAAATATGTTCAACAGAAGAAGGAAACTTATTTTCGACTTGAGGGGGAGTAAATGATTATATAATTTTCATTTTGTGGTGAACCATCCCTATAAACAAGAATGATGCAGTGTATATTGCGTTCTGACAAATTATGATACAAGAGCAATAGCATTTTTTAATTTATTTTTATATATCCCTCTGCCAATGTTTTTTGAGCTTTGTACCCTTGATGAAATGCAAATCTCAAAGTACTCTTTCCTTTCACAGAAACTGGCAGCAGAATGTGTCAGTAGTGGATTCAGCGGCACTCTGATCCCATATAAATGTGATCTGTCTTTAGAGGACGATATGTTATCCATGTTCTCCTGGATCAAAGGTCAACATCAGGGCATTGACGTGTGCATTAATAATGCTGGTTTGGCTCTCCCAGAGCCTCTACTGAGCGGCAAAACCAGTGGCTGGAGGACTATGATGGATGTATGGGTCACACCTTATATTAGGTGGCCTTAACTACTATGTACTTATATCAAAAAATAAGTGCAACGTACTTATTGTGGTCATATTGTATTGCAAAACACTTTTGCTGCTATTGCGGTGGGATACGGGTAAGGTTAGGTGGTATGGGTAGAAATGAATTACAGATGTAACTACATGTAGAAATGTAAAAACTTGTATGTACACAATAAGTGCATTGTATCAAATGATTAATTTAAATGTAAGTGCATAGTAGTTAAGGCCACACTATATAAAGTGGTATCGATGTATGCAACTCAAATAAGCAGTTTTCCTTATCTAACATGCAGAATTAGTCAATTGCCAAATTTTCACATTTTGCAGGTGAATGTCATTGCCCTGTCAGTGTGCACCCGTGAGGCTTACCAGTCCATGAAAGAAAGAAAAGTTGATGATGGTCATATCATTAATATCAACAGGTACAGGTGTATTTTATTGCACCTTTGTTCTGTGTACTCATTTTCCTGTATATGTTCAGACACTAAAGCATTCACTGTCGTAAAATACATGTTTTAGTATTTGTGGACACCGGGTCGTCAACCGTGCTGATGCACACTTCTACACTGCCAGCAAATATGCAGTGACAGCTCTCACAGAAGGTTTGAGGCAAGAATTACGAGAGGCCAAAACCCACATACGTGCTTCAGTAAGAGCAGGAGGATCAAGATGTGCATCTGTTGAACACTTTATTTATGTAATATGATTACTGCATGTCCTGTTGCAAGACTTGTTGGCACTAAGTGTACTCTTTCTTTAACAGTGTATTTCTCCTGGTTTAGTGGAGACAGAATTTGCCTACCGACTCTTTAGCGAAAACCCAGAATTAGCTGTTGCTACCTACAAAAGTGTAAAGGTATAGACAAATTCTGATTCTTTACTATACAATATGTTTAAGGTCATCATTTATGTGTTTAAATATATTTACAGTGCCTACAAGCAGCTGACATTGCAAACGCAGTGGTGTATGTCCTGAGTGCTCCTCCTCATGTTCAAGTAAGCATCATCCATCACTGGAGAAACTATTGTACTGTTAATGTCACTTAATCAGTGTTTTGATTGACACGAATGGGATATTTTTCAGAAATTAGAATAATGGTTTATACTGATACAGAATCAATTTGAGAAGCAGTGGAAAACTTCTGCATTGTATTGCTGCAATGTCTGAATTGTTTAATATGATATTTTTTTCCTTCCTTTTGTGTAGATTGGTGACATTGAGATCACGCCAGTGGAGCAGTCGATGTAATCTCGACACACTGTAACAGTGATGAAGTACTGAATTTGAAGTACAAAAATAAAGAAATCTATAAAATAATTATTGTTAAATTTACTAATACATTTACAAATAATAGTACATTTACTGGACTACATTTATTGTACTTGGGATTTTTAGAAAAAGTTCTAAATACTCCTGGTGCTGTTTTACTTAAATATAAAAAAAAAAATCAGCTTTGAAAAATGCGGAATTAATGTCATTTATTTTGCTTCACATACTGACAAACATTTACAAAGAATCCTTTAGCTCTGAATTTGCAGCTCTGCATTAATGGTTTACATTGCATCAATGGTTTTAATCAAACTTCATGATTAAGTAAGTTAGTGACTTCTGTAACAAAAGTATAACACTTAATTTACTTCTAAAGACTTGAACTATAGTGCAGTGTTTTATGACGTGCGTTTATAATGCTTTTGTGTTATTTTGGAGCTTGACGGCTTCAATCCTTATTCACTTTAATTATAAGAACAGCAAGGATATTCTTCAAACATTTACCTCTGTTTCATGGATAAAAGAAAATCATTTGCATTTAAACTGATATTTTTGAATTGCCAGTATATATGTATAATAGCTCTTCTGGTTTTTCTGGTTCCCTCTGAAATCAAGGCTGACATCTATTGAATATTGAAACGTAAACTACTGCCATCATTATCATGCCAAGAGTGGAAAACAATACCTTAATAAATGATCTTGTCAAACATGGTTGAGGTTAGTAAAAGAGTCCTCCAAAAACATAGTGTAGAAATGAAAGGTATTAAAAAAACAAGTGTTACCTTTCTGTGTATTTATAGTGTAAACGACAATCATTCAACTGGTTTTTGCACTTGTTTTCAATTTAAGACTCTATAGCTGCTCACGGCCCAATGTTTCCTCCTTACGCATGATTGGAATCTCAAGGAAAACTGCCTAGCAACCAGAAATGTTCAGCCCCGAGTATAAAATGTGTGTTAATGCTGTGAGGGAAGCAATGTTTTGCCATTAAAATATGCTGCTTAAAAATGTAAAGCTCATTAACATTAACTTGCTTTAATCCAAACAGAGTCAGATTAGTTATTTAGCCACTTTTCATACTTTTTACCCGCTTGACATTCATTGGAGTTCCTCTGTGGTCTTAGATGACCTGACACGTCTCGTCTCAGCATGCGGACAGAACGTGCAGTTACTCAGCAAAAGCCTCTTGTTCTCATGGGAACATGGTCCCGCCCTCTTAACCCCATTTCCATGACCGTAACAGCATGAAACGCTGCGGAATCAATCATGAATTGTCTTTTATGCTTTGTAAGTGATACTATTGTACTGTTTTTGGAATGTACGTTATTTCATAACATCTACACCCTCTGAATGCTGGATTATTATTCCATGTCTGGGAACCAGAGAGCTTGTATGAGACTCCACATTGTTTTCACACACTCGTTTTGAAACTGCTGAGTACAGCAGGGTCACAGAGGAGGAAGTTGGTGTGATGCAAAATGGTGTGATGTTCGACTCAGGCCATAATCTTAATAGATTTGGGTGGTCCCTCATTTGAATAATGGAAATCCCACATTGGGCTCTTTTGAGTAGTGTATATTCCAAACCCTGTTGAAATATATATTCAGTGGCCCCAACTTTAATTAGGAGGTCAGATCCCCCAAAACCCATAATTCACACACTGATTAATGATGCATGTCCAAACTTCTACTTTAAGTAATTCCTACTTAATATGCATTATTGTAACACCGTGGCTTGAATCAGAACTTCAGGCTGTGATTCTGCAAAGGCCTTGCTTTCTAACAAGAACATGTGAGGGTCAGCTGATAGGAGATTTGAGTCCAGTGTTACAATACTCATTTAATGTCGGACGGTGGGTGAGGTACCTAAAGCAGATTATCCTTTGAGAAGAATGTGACCCTTTCTGCTTAAGTCCACTGGCAAAGGCCTAAAAAGGCCAAAGTCTGTGCTTGAACAAAGACTATCATAAATGGACTCAGTGCACTGCAGATACATGGCTAGGGTTTTTTTATACAGAAGGGAAAATGCTGTAAATAATCAGGTTACCTGGAGGAACACTTAACTTTTTGTTTATTAAAAACAAAACCCATACTGTGAAGAAGAGGATTGTTTTCTCAAACCATGCTATGGAAGGACCACCAGTGCTCTTATTTACTTTATTCAGCAATCATGTCGAGAAACACATGCTTCATAAAATTGATCTGATCTGTCATTCTACTATCAACGGAGCTATAAAAACAGAGAAGGTAAAAACATGCTGCTTATTAAAACAATATCGTATGGCAGCCTAGTAGATATAAAAACCATTTGGTCGCACCATGTGGAGCTTCTTGAGTTTCATTCTCTCTTAACTTTTCCACGCTTTTCTCGATTTCCTCGCTCCCTGGTTCTCTTCATTTTCGTGTTCCTAGGTCTGCGGGATGCCGTGGATGGAGTGTTAGTCTGTAGGAGTGGAAACATTGGTGCTGTGTTCATCTCAGGATCCTTCAACTGAAACTCAGTGTCCTTGTCGATCAGAGTCGGGAGGGGTGTCGTGTCTGCAACGTCAGGCAAAACTGCTTCATAGCAGATTTTGATTACACGCCTTCCTTTGTTCTTTCTACCATTGGTGTCCTTCAAACCTTCTGTCGGGTTTTCAAGTCGGTCCAATCCCAGTCGCTCTAGTACATCAGTTGGCCTGACAGTTGCAGAACCTGTGAACAATAGTGGATCCTGAGAGCTGATATCACGAGGAGGTTCTTCTGTAGAGGAAGCAATGATTTTCCTCATTCTCTTTCTTCCTTCTCTCTGCCTTGAACTTGGCCTTTTGGTTCTAACAATGGGTGTTTTTTGTGTAGTAGTGACTACAGGTCCCTTTTCTTCCGTGTGCATTGTACTTTGCGTCACTTCATTTCTTACAGTGGCAGATGGACTCTCGGGTGTTGATGTTACGAGGCTGACACCTTCAGACGGACTAGTCGAGAGAGCTTCTTCCTTGGCTTCTGTGGAAGGGTTGTTTTTTCTTTGCTTTTTCTTTCCGGCTCTTTGTCTCAGCTTAGCTCTGGTCTTATCACGGACAGCTGGGGTAATGTGAGCTGTAGGTGAGGTGGAGACTAACTCTGTGTCGTTTACTGGTCTGTGCTGTAGAATCTCTGATCCTTTATCTGTCTTTATTGAGGTGGTAATGGTTGCAACATTCTGATTATCATTCACTGTCCTCTGAGGATCATCTCTCATCATCTTATTAGAATTTCCTTCAGAGTCTAGCTCACTGTTCATGAAATTGTTTTCTTTTATCCTAAACCCATTCATCTTTGATGATTCCTCTGCAAAGTTGTTCTTACCCATGACCTCCTCTGTTTGACCGGTCGATGGCACTCCGGTCGTTCCTTCATCGACCTTTAACACAGCATCGAGCTTTTTATTCTTCTTCCTGCCTTTACCCTTTCCTCGTTTCTTCTTGTTCTCTTTTTTCTTCTTGCTGGAATTTTTCTTCCTCTTCTTCTCTGACGTCTGAGTTTCTCCTTTACCTGCGTCTGCGGACGAGCTTTGAGAGGTGGAGACTGTGGCGAGCACTTTAATGAAATCCTCTGCAGCTGTCACCACGTTTGTGAGCGAGGGCTCTTCAGGCGCGGTGGTCTTCGATTCAGAGAATGATGATTGTGTTGTGCTTTCAGAGGTTGCCGTGTTCTGCTTTTCTTCGTCTGATTGTTTAGGAGGAGCGATAGTCAAAACATCAATGACATCAATGCCTCCAAAGTCATAAGGGATTGATTCTTTAATCACTGCAACAGGAACTCTGTCATACTTTTTACACCTTTATAATGGAGAGAAGAGTAAAAACTGCATTAATTCGGCTATTAATTTGGCTACTGTACGCCAGAGTATAAGGAAGGAATTCGATAGAATTACATAGAATTTGATACTTACACCCCATACCAGTGACGCTCAACACACTGCTCTTCAAATGAAAACTCGAAACAAGGCGCTTCGATTACATTAAAGAAGGCTTGTCCAACCACTCGGGATGAAGTGTCATTGACAAGTCTCAGGCATTCCTTCAAGCTGTAAGATGCAGATGTAAGCATATAAATGTTCATTAGCTTAAATAGATTTGGAGATGATTTTAAAATGTCTATTTTTTTCAGCATTTAGATTTTATTGCAGGTCTAACATCAGTTAAAAAAATAAATAAATAAAAACTTTTTGAAAACAAACAACCTGCTGCAAACATTCACTTGATTTTTTTTTCTACCTGATCCAAGCCTTAAATTTAGTTCTTCTTATTATGGTTCTATAAAAAAATAATTTTGAGTAAAAATTAATTGGTGTTGATTATTGTAACATCTCCAAATGAAGCACATGTCAATGTTTTGTAGATAGCTGACAATTATTTTGAATTTTTTTTGCATAATTGTCAAGTTTTTCCATCATTTTAGTCCTTCAAATGAATAGAATAAAATAAAAACACTAAACTTCTCATAATAAGTGTCTCACAATTAATATAAAGTTGAAAAAAAAAGGCATATAGACAACAGTAAGTGTTTTTTAAGTGTTTAAAGTAGGCTAGTTTTAAATGAAGTATTACATGTCATGCTGCTGTCATCTATCATACTTTTATATCTGGACCACATCAAACTTACGCATTGTCGCAGTCGCAGTGGCTAAGGGAGTGCCATTTAAAGTTGGTGTATCCATAATTGGAGGAGAACGCATGGATGACATACGGGCAGTAATCGTGAACGCGGCAGCATTTGTCGGTCTCTTCGAATTCGCCTGAAGGGGGAGAAAAATCACATGCACAAAATGCCTAAACACCTGCTATAGTATGAGAATTAAAAATAATAGGCTACTCAAGTCAGTAAATTATTAAAGTCAACTCACCTAACTGGTCATAATGATCTGCGATGTTTCCTGCACCACACCAAAGTGTCCCGGGATAAGTGAAGCCTCGCTTGGTTCGCGTCTTTTTATTGTTCGCTGCATCAGAGTTTGGCTCTTTTGCTTGTTTTGTTGTCGTGATCACGTTCCTGTCGCCTTTTGACTTCAGCTGGTTACAGTTCGCCTTCGCTTCGGACACCCCATTCAAACTCATCTTCAAATCAGAGCTCATTTGGTTTCTTAGCCCAAGTCTGCACACGTGCATGAAGGATTTCACTTGCATTTCGTTTTGGATCACAGAGCAGTCGACCAGGCGGCCCTCAGAGTCATGCACGGAGCGAACCTCTTCAGCCCCATCGGTAACCTGATGGAGGTGATACTCTCCCACAACCGAACTTTTGGCGCAAAGAGTGTTGTTAAGCATGTAAAAGAGCTCTTTGCTCTCTTTCTCTGCATCTAAAGCTTTGCTTAAGAATTCGCCTTTAACAAAGTTCCTGTCTAGATAAGACAGAAACACGAAAAACACGGACCACATCGCGGCGGGCGGCACTTTCAGCACCACGGAGTCTCAGACAGCACCGCAGCCTCTCCTGTCCAACGAGTACCGGCTTCTTTCACCGGCTGCCGTGGGTATTAATATATTGCCGGTCAATAATGGGAGGGGTCTGTCATTTAATTAACCCTTTCCTCCTCCAATGAACTTGAATACCCTAATGTGCATCTGTTTCCTCCTCCTGGCGTCCCTGTGGCAAATGAACAATGTGCAATGATTTCCAGTGGATTGTCATTTAAAACGGACCCTATATATTTGCAAAGGCAAATTCGTGTTCTCTGATTTGCGAGAGGGAAATGTTGCAAGGCAAAAGCTAACAAACAAAAGGGTATTCTTGTTTTCTTTCTTTCTTTTATTAAATAAATTCTTTGCCAACCCACATTTTGCATCATTGTTATTTTTATTACATTTTAGGACAATAGAAGGCATGGCATTACAGTTGAAAACAGATAAAACAGAATTACAAGTATTTAAGGCAAATTTAGGAAGGCCTATGAATTCTACAAAAACGTTCCAAACAAAAGATTGGAGATTGCATATGCAGCCTAATCTTTTTAGATATAGCTTAGCCTAAGTAAAATACTTTGTTTTCAAACAACGTCAAATTAATCGCAAAAGTCAGATTACAAGCAATTCCTAAATAAATCTTCAGTTTGTTATACTAGCTAAATAAATGACCCCCTCAAAGTCACCTCACAGAGTAAAAACAATACAAAGTTTACATCATGTCTACAAATACAATAGGACTATAGCATATTTTTCTTAAATGTGGATTCTTTTATTCAAGACGTGTTTGTTGTGTGCACGCGCACCGGAATTTGCAATCCTACATAATGAATGTAGGGTGTAATGGATATGTGTGTTTTGACCGCAAGTAACCCCATCTCTCCCCACACCTCGAGATTTACTTTGGTGACGCAGCAAGGAGGAGGTTCCTTTGGCGCTCTCCATAGTAACAAGAGATGGGGTGATTCTTCCGACCCAACGAGATTGGGCATTCTAATTTCACAAAAGGAATGGGTAGTGACCTAATTTGGAACAGTGAGCTTTTTCAATGCAGACCAATGATGATCTCCACGCAGTTACTGAACATCAGTGTCTTTTCCTATGGTTACATGGATCTGGACTTTGGGACTTTAACAGACGCCAGTAAAGTGAAAAAGAGTAATTTGAGAAGAGAACGCACGTTTGTCCTTGTCCATGTGTAAATAAATTTGCAATTGTTCGTGTCTATTGCTTTCAGGCAATTAAATATGTAGCTTTCCAGTGCTGTATTTCTAAGAAAAATATCATATGATTAAAATCGTCCATCCCAGCTTAAAATTATTTTTTAATAATTTTTAGTTATTAACAAAGGCTATTTAATAGTTGGCACAACATTGCTTAAAAGGGTAGGCTACAAACAATGAACTAACAAAATAACCAAACAAATCAGGTAGGCCTATTGGGTATGTGAAAGTCCAAAAGCAAAATATTTATGGTCGGCTTTCAAAGAGCCCCCGTTGAGTCCAACAGTGGGCTTTGGCAAAGAAATCGGATTGGTGGGGGAGGAAACAAATGATGTAAAATCACCAGAGGCAACATGCGACATTGTTGGAAAATCAATCCGATGTAGTATTTAATACTCGTTAAAAACCTTTGCCAAGATATTAATCACTGCGTGATCCACATAGGCTACTTGACGAACTGTGCCTACTTCATCACAGCGCACTGTAATTTAGGAAAAACTGCCTTTTCTTTAAACTGTTTATGATCTGCAATAGCACATTTGGATCATAAATCTGAAATACAACAGCCTGAGGTGTGAAAATATAAAACGTTGCATGTGCTATCTGATATACAGAGGAACCCATTATCCTAAATTGCACATGATTTTCGGATATGTCAAAAAGGAACCCTATTATAGGCTATTAAACAATGAAATAAATTAGTCAGCTGGCTCAATCAAAGGGTCACTATGAGAAATCTCTGCAGAAAATAAAACGACCAAATAAAAAAACCCAAAAGATCCAATAATAATATGGTCCATATAATCCGATTTTTTGTGGATTGTATTTAGGTACTGTATAGGCGAGTCCTGCATAATGAGGCGCAATTCAATGGAAACAGGCTCCTGGCACCTTGCACATAAAGACGATAATAGTCGTCTGCTTAGGCTTTTTTTCCCCTTCTTTTTATTTATTTATTTGTTTATTTGTTTATCGGTTTCCCTGTATTTTTCCATAGTAGTTAGCCTACTGCCGTTCATTCAGCAATTAATAATAATAAAAAAATCGGTCTATCTACTACCTGAGGGTCGTCCCCCCTAAAAAATGATTAAAAACCAAGCTGTGTATACTAAATAATGTTTTAGACTTTAAATAATTGTGTAGCCTAAAGTAAAACAACACAAACGGGGCAAAGGTGCGTTTTAAGTTTAGAAGAAACATTGTGAGTCTCCCCCTTCCTTGCCTCACAGTGCTTTGGTCCAAATGCCTGCATTCCTCTTTTCCACACACAAGTCTGGTGAGAGAGAACAAAGTCAATAGTTGTGGAACTCCAGTAAGTAAGGCGGTCAAGGCTATTTTATCCACTTAAACATCGGATGAAGTGATTATTTTCTCTTTATTACAGGCGATGCCAATGTATTTTTCGATGAGTCCGCTATATTAGCAATAATAACGTTACCTGCTTGACAGAAAGGGTTGCCAGGTTTTCACAATAAAACCCGCCCAATTGCTACTTAAAACTAGCCCAAAACCAACCCAAATTACACGCGTTTCGAGGGGGTCCCCCGGTAAAAATCGCGTTCCGGAGGCTAAAATTGGGGTCGCTTCAACCCGCTGACATGAAAATTATGGGCAATCCTCGCTCTTTCTGAATCTCTCATGAGAGATATGAATATTTCTACTTGGCTGTCAGCTGTCAGCGTCACTTCAGAGTTTCGGCTGATATCGCGGAGGGATATTATTCTTCTTCATGTGAGACTCCGGTTCTGGACACACGCCGCACAAGCGATAGTGCGGATAGATATCATGATAAGAAGAGCGCATTTAGCCCCGGGTTAGTCCTAGGAGTCAGTCACACTGTATCGCAACGTGACGTTACTGAGCATTTATTAAAACATATCCTGACTCAACATTAGGGGTCCTTTCGTTCTTTCTTTCTCTCTCTCTCTCTTTATTTATTTACTTACCATAGCCCAGCCCAAGAAACATCCCGCAGAACATAGTTGCTGCCACACACTAGACAGCTCAACCCCCTTCTTTGGGCTGGACACAGTAACTGACCATATGCACGGAGCGCTATTTAGAACTTCCGGATAAAGATAAGCCAGCTAGATATAGGTAGAGACTCTCACAGAAACCTCTCCTGCCTCATTCTTATCAGAAACTGAAAAACAAAATAATTGTAACACCGTAAATAATGATTGCGGATTGATTAATTAATATACAGTTTCATGTTATTAAAGAACATATAATTTTATATGCAGAGTCTGGTAACCCCAGGAAAGTACCCACGTAAGTATAACTGTGCATTTAAATGCTGACAAATAAACACTATCGTAACTGTTTAGGCAGTTAGGCTAATCTTAAATAACGTCTTAATGGTATTCTCGATAATCAATATCTTACCTTCAAAGCCATGAAATCTTATAAAGTTTTAAGGCATTTATTATTTCTCAACTCTGTGTGGTAAAATTCCCATTATTAAAGGTTCAGTTTTCATTCATGAAGACGGCATGAAGAAATATGCTAAAACGTGTCTCGGCGAAAAAAATAGACTTTTTAAGATGAAAATGAAATTACCGTTATAACCAAGAGATGGCAGTATAGGATCTCTCATTAGCTGCAGCTGCTATTTCAACTTAGATTTTCACATCTTTTGATTTATTATAAAATAAATATTATAACAAATTTAGTAGGCTACTTTGTCGCACTGAAGTATAAAGAATAGCAAGTGCAGGCCTATAATGCTGAATTATTTAAATACCTATAATCAAATACAAATTGAATTAAAGCTGCAAGCAGCGATGAACGGGCCCTCGCACCCAGGCTCACCGCCAACGGTGGCTTCAGAAAGACAGGGAACGGTGAGCAATATGCATTTAAAAAGCCAAATATAGAGGAAAATGTTGAAGTCATTTACATGTGCCAAACCTGCTGCCAGCTGGTGGCGCTATGTCTATAACTTAACATTGGCCTGTAGATGTCTTCAGATCAGGACTCTTATCAAACATATGAAGTTTTGTGCAGATTGGACATTGCATGTTTAAGTTAGTGTAAAACAAGTCATTTCCTGTTGCCAACAGGTGGCACTATCACTATAAATGAATATTGGCCTTAAGATGTGTTCAGACCAGGACTCTTATCAAACAGGTGAAGTTTGGGGCAGACTGGACAATGCATGTTTAAGTTAGTGTAAAGCAAGTCATTTCCTATTGCCAGTTAGGTGGCGGTATGTTTATAACTGAATATTGGCCTTAAGATGTATTAAGACCAGGACTCTTATAAAACGTGTGAAGTTTGGGACAGATCGGACATTGCATGTTTAAGTTAGTGTGAAACAAGTAGATTCATGCTGCCAGCTGGTGGCGCTATGTCTAACTGGAACTTGGCATGTAGATATCTTCAGGCCAGCACATTTATCAAACATATGAAGTTTGGTGCAGATTGAACTTTGCATGTTTAAGTTAGTGTAAAACAAGTCATTTCCTGTTGCCAACAGGTGGCACTATCACTATAAATGAATATTGGCCTTAAGATGTGTTCAGGCCAGGACTCTTACCAAACATGCGAAGTTTGGGGCAGACCAGACATTACATGTTTAAGTTAGTGTAAAACAAGTAATTTACTGTTGCCAGAAGGTGGCAGTGTGATTATAACTGAATATTGGCCTTCAGATGTGTTAAGGCCAGGACTCTTATCAAATATGTCAAGTTTGGGGCAGATCAGACATTGCGTGTTTAAGTTAGTGTGAAACAAGACATTTCCTGTCACCAGCAGGTGGAGCTATAATTTTAACTAAATATTGGCCTTTTGATGTGTTTAGGCCAGGACTATTATAAAAGGTGTGAAGTTTGGGGCAGATAAAACATTGTATGCATGAGTTACAACAACTTCATGTTTGATGGAGTTAGTAGCATACTTTAGCACTTAGCTAAGTGTTGCTAACATGTTTGAGCATGTTGCTAACATGTTTAGCACACAATAGCATATTTTACTGTGTTTCTAATAGTGCATCACAGCCTAAAACATGTCACTTCCTGTTGCCAGCAGGTGGTGCTATGACTATAACCAAATACGGGAATGTAGATGTGTTCAGGACAGGCCTCTTATCAAACTTGCAAAATTTGGGGCAGATTGGACACTGCATGCCTGAGTTACAGCAACTTCCCGTTTCACTGCATTACTAGCATGCTTTAGCACTTAGCTAAGTGTTGCTAGCATGTTTTAGTATGCTTGTAGCATGCTGCCAGCCTATTTATCACTTGATGATACTTTTTAATATGCACCTAGGAGTCCATTACAGTGTTAAACATGTCACTTCCTGTTGCCAGCAGGTGGCGCTATGACTATATCTGAATATGAGCATGCAGATGTGTTCAGGACTGAACTCCTATGAAACGTGTGAAGTTTGGGGCAGATCGGACATTGTTTGCCTGAGTTACAGGAACTTCCTGTTTCATGGCGAAACATCAAAATTTGTCAGGCCGCCAGGGACACGCCCCTTGACGAAAACTCTAGATCTTCGCAATTTAACATCGCAAAGGCCTTATGATTACACTCAGCAAATTTGAAGGCGATCCGATTAAAACTGTAGGAGGAGTTCGTCAAAGTACGACGCCTGGAAATTGCAAAAACTGCACAAAAATTGTACAGGAAATTCAAAATAACGTACTTCCTGTTGAGTTTTGGATTTTGTACCTAGAGACTTTTTTGTAGGTAATGGTGTGTTACACGTGTGTACCGATTTTCGTGCATGTACATAAAACGTAGCTCGAGGTGCACTCTTTTGAAATTTTATAGGTGGCGCTATCGAGCCATTTTGCCACACCAACTTCTGAAACCCATATCAGATGTAAATTTTCACCAGTTCTGACCCGTGTGCAAAGTTTCATGAGTTTTGGAGCATGTTTAGGCCCTCAAAAATGCGATTCACTTTGGTGAAGAAGAAGAAGAAGAAGAAACGGAGCGATTCCAAGGCCGTTTCTCAAACGGAAGGCTGCATCCTCTGGAGGTCGCATTTGCAGGCTGTATACGTCATCAAGCCTGGTTTATTTCAGTTAACTGAGCATTACATTCGTGAGTAAAAAGCATATTACAACAATTTACACTTAGCTAAGAATAATGGTCAAATTTATAAATGTTAATATTCTAAAATAAGATCATTTTTATGACGTATGCAGCCTACAAATGCGACCTCCGGAGGATGCAGCCTTCCGTTTGAGAAACGGCCCAAGAGGGTCCTCGCACCTCGGTGCTCGGGCCCTAATAAGTTGGTATAACAATTAAATTTTGATTTTTTTAAAATGTTTAGATTTAATTTAAATAACTAGGCTACATAGTTTAAGTTTTATCCAACACAGACCTGTAGTTTTGTTAGTCTGAATTTAGTCTGAATCACTTAATGCGCAGCTTTATTTTAACATCGGCTCGTCAGGTGATTCGTTCCGTTGCCGCTGTCAATCATATGACTTGCGGCATGATTTAACCGGATTCCCTCGCGTAAGTTTAAAGGGGTCATATAATGGTACATGCACTTTTACAAGTTGATTGTACTGAAATGTGTGTTAGTAGTGCCTGTACACAACCATCATAAAATGATAAAAATCCATCCAGTGTTTTTTTTTTAATCTCCTTATTTGTTTTACCCTGTCTCAAATCAAGCCGTTCGACCGTGTGACGCCACACGGTCGGACGCGCCTCCCACGATGGTTGATTGACAGCAGTGTTTCAACACAGACCCACCCTTGCTCGTGAGCGAGCAGTCAATCATAGTCCGCGCGTCATTGTTGATATACGCTGGAGCTGTCTATGAGCAGAATGGCGTCTAAGCGATTGTGGTGTTCTGTTCTCGGGTGCAATAATGAACACAGCAGTCATTTTGATGTTCCTAAGTCCGAACCGCTGGAGACACAGTGGCTGATTTTTGCTTTTGAAGGGAATATTCCCCACGAGCAACGTCAATGTTTTCATGTTTGCGCGAATCATTTTTCACCAGACAGCTTTATAAATGAAGGTCAGTATAAAGCTGGTTTTGCTAAGAAGCTGCTCCTGAAAAAAGAATCGGTACCAACTATTCGTGTTCCTGCTGAACCTCCAGAAGAAGTGAGTGTAACGTTTAATTAACCTTTATATTAATCTTTATATTAATCTTTGCAAATCGCTAGCACGCTTCACGATGTATGTGGCTAATGTTTACATTCAGGGTACATGCATGTTTTCTATTTACGACGTTCTCAATATAATTAATAATCCCACGTTTATAATGAACAAAACGTTATGGTTATTGTGTTATTACAAACTGTGTATGCAGGTATTAAAGTTAACATGATAACACTACACTAAGCTTACTTTTGTAGATGGTTTATAACGGTGTCTGTTAAGAAGTAATGTAAAAAATTTAAATAAATAAAAAACAGTTATAACTGCATGAAAATTAATGGTAACACAATACCTGCAAAATACTGTTTATATCCTGCAAATGCATATGATCCAAGACTATAAATACTCTAATTGATGTTTTTCAATATTATGCCAGAATAAGTTATGTTATCTGATCACATATTTACTGCCATTCTTCAAAATATACCCTCAACTGTTGTCAAGGCAACACTCCATGTGTGTTGTGTCAAAAACGCCCCACAGAACAGAGGGGCGGGGCGAGCAAAGCTCACTAGCATTTAAAAACACAAGCACTAAAACGGTGTGCTGAAAACAGAGCTGTTTTTGAGCAGGTAAAATTAGTGTTTTCTTACAATACTAATTAGAATTTTTAATTAAAGTATATTACAAACTTTCAATTTAGACCCTAAAGAATCATATTAGCTTGTACAAAAATGGCATTATATGACCCCTTTAATATTCGCATTTTGTCATTCCTGAAACGGAATATGTGGACGTTTGGTCATCTTAGACAAACAAAACTTTTCTCCTAATTGTGAATGGATTATGTAGAGAAACCGAGTAAAAGACGCTCGTCTTACGGCACAGTACACTTGACCGGAAATTAATGAGCTGGCTTATCTACAACCAGGAAGTAACCATGCATAAGGTCAACTGAATAAACGCAAACAGTCTCCAAAGCTCTGGTTTGTGGCTAATGGTTTGCGTTATCCAAAATTTGCATGTGTCTCTTAATTAACACAGGTGATTCAGATCATCAGCTACTTAGAAGTGAGCTACGTGCAATGAACTGTGTGCCAATTGACATGCTCCCTACACAGTGTTCATTGCTCCCTACTTCCTGAGCAGGGGATCCGTTGAAGTCTACTTCACTTCGGAACATTCATTCCCGAATTTGCGATGAAAACTAGACGAAACTAGAGAAGTGTGAAATGTGGCAATACTTCTGTAAATTAGGGGTGTTCGATATGACGATTTCTGATCGTGGACGATAAAAATCTCTCCACGATCTGCTTTTGAAGAAATATCGTAGTATCGCGTTACAGCGCACATTCTATCAATTACAGTTTCGGCGCGTCCGTCTCTATATACTGTACAACACGACATACAGCGGTAGAGTTACTCTGACAGGACACTGCACTTATTCGCGATCGCAAAAATACATTATTTGCATACAAGCCTTGCCAATTAAATGTTTCGTTCGCGCGCTGGTCAGACGTGCGCTTTTAAAGAGCGCATACACCAGAAGCACGCGCGCTAAAAAGCCTGTCTAACAGCGCCTGATTACTGAACTAAGATATCTCTTGCGCTAATACTGTCAAAACACAAGGTTTACAGTTGGTTATGTCTAAAATTAAAGTAAACAGACGATAGAGAAACGGATGCGTGCCTGTATAGATGCGTTCAGGGTCTTAAAGGGACAGCCGACTGTCATTAAAGGGATAGTTCACCCTAAAATTTAATTTCTGTCATTATTTACTCACTCACATGTTGTCCCAAACCTGTATTAATTTCTTTCTTGTGCTGAACACAAAAGAAGATATTTTGAAGAATGTGGGTAACCAACCTGTTGCTGGTCCACATTGAATTTGATAGAAGGAAAAAAATCATATGTAAGTCACTGTGGATCAGCAACTGTTTGGTTTTCCCACGTTCTTCAAAATAGCATTTATGTTCAGCAGAAGAAAGAAACTCACTCAGGTTTAAAACTAATTTTGAGTAAATGATGGTGTAAAAATAAAACACTTTGACAGAATTGACAGACAGATGACAGAATTGTTATTTTTGGGTGAACTGTTCCTTTAACGTTAATAAAACAACAAAACACAAAGAGAAAAATCACTCACTACTCCTGACTGAAAAACTTTAATACAGATGCTTTAGGAATCAGTCTATATAGTGTTTTATTTTATATTTGTTCATTCATGCTAAATACCCCTATTGTACCTGAAAATAAAGCACTGTTTGTTTTATTTGTATTGTATGTGTATTTGTAATGTGTATCTTTTGTTCTTATTTTTTTAATAAGAAAGATAAAATAATGACAAAGATTTTTATCTTCACCCACTTTGGCCTAAATATCTACCATTCTTTTTTTCTTCTTTTTTTTGTTACCTTGAAAGGCTTTGTCTTTACGATAGGTAAATTAGTTTGGCTGTAATGCTCAGACAACTTGCAAAATTGTAAAACCGACATGACAAAGAATCGTGATAAAATCGTGAATTGTGATATTGCTAAAAAAAAATCGTGATATGATATTTTTTCCATATCGCTCACCCCTACTGTAAATAAATACTATTTAAATTCACGCCTCTCACACTTTACTGCCCTTTGCATGGAACATATTATATGCTTGTTTCGAACTGGAATCACGGCGGAATATCCGGTGATGTCCACTTCACAGGGCACTCACGGTCGAATATAACAAACGTCGTATGTGATGGGAGATATATGGAATGTGCAGAGCGGGGGGCGCGAGGACAGGGGTTGGGAAACGCTGAGTTAAGCGATTACTCTGGGGAGACATGAAAACGCCCACTTTACAGTAGTTGCTCTGACACCAAATACACGCCGTTACCGGGGTGAGTTTTCAGACGTCTTTCCAGAATGGATGTTTTAGCAGTTCCCCAAAAGAGAGAAGAGGGCTGGTACTTGTCTCTTATGGCACCAAACACAAAGGGTCCAAAGTTTGCATGGCTTGATCCATCAAGACTCTATTGCAATTCACAGGTAAACAATCAATCTTGCACGTCAAACTTTACCCAGTAGGCCAACCTTACTTAGCTTTAAAACTATGCATCTTGATGTCTGAAAAATAAAGACATGTTATGGAGTTTCTAGTCTCTGCTCACTGTTTTCTGTCACTCTTGGCTGATCCAGGCACTGTCAGACTGCGTAAAAGATCTTCTCAAACCATTCCAGAATGAGACCATTGACCTGGTGGCTGGAATAGATGCCATGGGTTTCATCCTTGGTATAAAACTATCTCTTTTTTAGCTGGTGCCAGTCTGAACTCATGAGACAGTATTTTTAACTCAGTTCACATGTTGCAGTGTATATATAACGCCTCTGCAAACAGGCTAAATATAGCCTAGAATTGGATATAAACTTAGGGACCATCTCTAAAGCCTGATTTAATGAAATGCAAATCTATGAAAAATCGATTATATGTATTGTGGATTTCATTTTTTACTTTCTCCTGCAATTTCAGGGTCAGCTGTGGCCAAAACTTTACATAAAGGATTTTTGGCCATTCGAAAAGCAGGACACTTATGTGTTCAAACCCGCACTCAGGACTACAGCGACTACTCTGGACGAGAGAAACTGATGGAAGTGCGTGTTGACGTGTTAAAGCCAGGTACTGACGTATGTCAACTCGTATATTGTCACTATAATGGCTGATAACGTTGTTGAAGGCTATATTGGAATGGAAAAGGGCATTTAAAGTCTTCAATCAAGCTCAGATGTCCTATCTCACTACATAATCCCATTGCATTGCATAATGACTGCAGAACCATTCAAATGTTTTTAACAACAGTTCTACTTCTTAGTAAGACAAAAATGGGAAATTATAGGTATGTTATGATGTATTTCAGGTCTGCGGGTTCTTATAGTAGACCAGTGGATTGAGACTGGAGGAACTATGAGAGCAGCTATCAAACTGGTGGAGAATCAAGGAGCTACTGTTGTAGGTAAGCATAAAACAGCTAATATAATAAAAGCAAAGAAATGTTTTGAGAGATAGTGAACTTATCCACTGCCCCTCTCCACCTGAAACCTTTATATCTTTCTTTGATGTTGATTCTCCCTTTAGGGCGCTATTAAAATAATATAACTGGTGTATGACTGGTGAGAGTTTATTGGCATTCATGTTATATTAGTTGCTGCAAGATACAACACATGGGATTTGGACAGCTTCTTTCTGTGAGAGGGTGTAATAACTCTTGTTCACTTATCAGTAGACTTGATTAAGATGGTAAAATTAGTGCTATTCTTTCTCTATTCTTTGTAGGCATTGCTGCTGTGGCCATTGAAAACAGTGAGGGAGGAAAGTGGCTAAAGGAAAACTATAAATATTCCCACTGCATTCCAAATGAGCTGCAATCTCAGATAGACAATCAGTACCTGGAGTCTTTTAAGAACTTTAGTGGTTAAATATTAACAATTCAGGGAAAAAATATTCATGTGAAATTTAAAATTCCAAGGTGAATCGGCCCTTGAATCATTTGCAGGTTGTGACATGTATTATTGTGTGTGAAGAGGTATGAATATTGTGAGGACTGATCTTTCTAAGCTTTAATGAAAGTGATGCAGTATATTTGTCATGTTTTAAGCATTTATCATATTGGTCATGAATACTACTGTTGTTGTTGTTACACTAAAATACCAATAGAGGTCACTATCAGGTTGTAGCTCAGATTTTTAACTTATTACTAACTTAAAAATGGTAAAATAATCAATAATGATCAATTTCATGTAAATTGGTATTTAATCAAAATAACAGTATTACTATGATATTAACACATTTGGGAAAAATACCTATTGTATTGTGAGAGGTTTTAAAATAATTAAATAAATGGCTCATTTAAGGAAAAACATTTTATTTAGAATAAAAATGTCAGTCACAGAAAACAAAGTATATAAGCCCTAATACTTCAAAAAATCTTTACAGCAAGAATTTGAACCTATATCAAAAATATTGTGTATAACTTCAAGGAAAATGACCCTTTTAAAAAACAGTATTTTTGATATAGAAAAATATATTTATCACTGTTTATTGCTTTTTGTGCAACTCATGCATGATCCTCCTGTGTACCTTTTAAAATCACTACTGAATGTAAACTAAGCGAAATGTGAAATAAAATGTATTTTTAATTAACACATTGTTGTAATCACTGATAATCATTGTGCATAAATTGCGCATATAACTCTTTGTGGCTTTGCCACAAAATTGCAAACCTCAAGTTTTCCAACAAAGGAATGTTTTCTTTCGTCCAGCAGATATTCAGTTACACCCTATGAATAACAAACCACACTGCTCTCTGTCCAGTCACATAGTTGGAATATTGTCCATCCTACTGTTCTTATATTGTAGATTATCACTATGTACGTGCATGTACATTTGTGTGTATGTTTTGCTTTGGTACCATTATAATGTTTGCTTTTTCACAAGGCCAGTTTTTACTGACAACAGTTGTTTTGTTTCTTCTTGGAAGTTGCATATAAGTTATTTGAGTTGCTGTTGATTTCTGTGTGGAGAAAAAAAAAGTTTCATTTAAATTAAAAGACAATATGATCATATATATATATATATATATATATATATATATATATATATATATATACTGTTTATCAGTGCATCTTATTCTACAGAAAATCATTACGTCATAATCTTTTATATGTAATGACTTCTAACTCTGAAATGACTTTTCTCTATTAATGAATTCAGGTCACTCAGGCAGGGGAAATAATATAATTACCTTATTTTATTTTATTTTATTCTTTTAATCCACTGCAATAAAATTCCAGTGGATTAAATAATGTTGAAGGAATGGTTAACTCAAAAATGAAATATGGCTGAAAATATATTCACCTTCAGGCCTCCCAACATGTAGATGAGGTTGTTTCTTCACTGGAACAGATTTGGAGAAATTTTGCATTACATTAGTTACTCACCAATGGATCCTCTGTGGGGTGGTGGGGGGGATAATGGAATTATATGTTCCACTAATAATTTAATATTAAAATGTTTTTAAATCAAATGCTTAACAATGCCAAGATAAGGCAATTAAATAAAAGTGTATTTGACAGTAGTCTACCAGGGCTCCAGATTGCGATGAAAATACGTATAAATATTACGCCAAAAAAAAAAAAAACGAAAACTTGTGGTATTGATTCGCAAAAATGGACTTTGGCGTGTCTATGCAACGCGCGTTTTTGGCGTGCATGTAATACGTAGTTTTCACGTGCATATGATACGAAATTTGTTGGCGTGCATATAATACGCAGTTTTCACGTACATATGATACGCATTAATCCAACTACCACAACACTAATCCTACCCGTCGCGTAGCATAGACACGTCCATTTTTGCATATCAATACCACGAGTTTTACAACTATTTATACGCACTTTCATGAGATCGGGTTGACTAAACGGATATTTTGCGACCTTTTTTTCTGCCGGTGACAACTTTGTTAGAGGTCGCGCTGGTGCCACTACCAATCTGCCTAACTGATAAGCGTTAACATTCTGTTGTGCGTGATGAATACGCATTAAACGCCAAAAGCAAAACGAAACAGGACCTTTTATCAGCTCAGCTCAAAAGAAAAGAGAGCACAGTGTGAGCTAAAGCGAATGTATTTACTACACTGACCAGTCACGATCACCAGTGTCATATATGTACATAGGGAGGGTCCCAAGGAAAAAAAGGTTGGGAACCACTGCTCTAGTCTATTAATTAACGTCTTGTGAAGTGAAAAGCTGTGTGTTCCTAAGAAACAAATCCATTAAGACATTTTTAGCTTCTGACTAAAATACAAATCCTCATATCTATAAGTCCGTAATATGGCTTTCTCCAGCAAAAAAAAGTTAAGAAATATGCACAGAACAAGAACAAACACCATTTACATGCAAAAACATTCTAAAACTGGTGATGTGTGTCACAGTGCGCGCGCGCACACGCACACACACACACGCACACACGCACGCACACGCACGCACACGCACGCGCACACACGCACGCGCGCACACACGCGAGGGAAGCGAGGAGATGAGGATGAACTCAAAATAACAGTCTTTAATAAATCCAAACAGGGCAGGGCAGGGCAAGGCAGACACACAGGAACACCGGGAGTAACGAGAAGACCAGACCAAAAAGAACTGAACTGGCAGGAACTATATACACAAGATAATTAAAAAACACAGCTGGACGAAATCATAATCAAACTTAACAAGGACAGGAAAAACCATATAAGGACACAAGAGGGCGGGAAACACATGACAGAGGACTCACAATGTGAGAGGATGACAGGGGATGAACTTTTTCATCAGAGGACGCATTATTATATATAAGTAGATTATGGATTGAAATTTTGGTTTCAAGTTAAAACGCCTTAAAGGAACACTCCACTTTTTTTGGAAATAGGCTCATTCTCCAACTCCCCCAGAGTTAATAAGTTGAGTTTTACCGTTTTTGAATCCATTCAGCCGATCTCCGGGTCTGGCGATAGCACTTTTAGCATAGCTTAGCATATATCATTGAATCCTATTAGACCAGTAGCATCGCGTTCAAAAATGACCAAAGAGTTTTGATAGTTTTCCTATTTAAAACTTGACTCTTCTGTAGTTTTATCGTGTACTAAGACCGGCAGAAAATGAAAAGTTGCGATTTTCTAGGCCGATATGATTAGGAACTATACTCCCAGTCCGGCGTAATAATCAAGGAACTTTGCTGCGGCAGCAGGCGCAGTGATATTACGCAGCGCCTGAAAGTAGTCCCCAGCTATATTATAACTAGTTACCTAGCTGGGGACTACTTTCAGGCGCTGCGTAATATCACTGCGCCTGCTGCGGCCATGTTATGGCAGCAAAGTTCCTTGATTATTACACCGGAATGAGAGTATAGTTCCTAGCCAAATCGGACTAGAAAATCGCAACTTTTCATTTTCCACCGGTCTTAGTGCACGATATAACTACAGAAGAGTCAAGTTTTAAATAGGAAAACTATCGAAACTCTTTGGTCATTTTTGAATCGGATTCAATGATCTATGCTAAGCTATGCTAAAAGTGCTATCGCCAGATCCAGAGATCAGCTGAATGGATTCAAAAACGGTAAAAACTCAACTTATTAACTCTGAGGGAGTTGGAGAATGAGCCTATTTCCAAAAAAAGTGGAGTGTTCCTTTAATGATGGATTTGTTTCTTACAGACACACAGCTTTTCATTTACAAGACATTAATTGATGGACTGGAGTCATGTTGTGGATTATTGTGATGTTTTTATCAGCTGTTTGGACACTCATTATGACGGCACCCATTCACTGCAGAGGATCCATTGGTGAGCAAGTGATGTAATGCTAAATTTCTCCAAATCTGTCCCCAAAACTCATCTACATCTTAAGAGTACATTTTTAGCAAACTTTCATTTTTTTGGCGATCTTTAATGTACTTACGAACAACTTCCCCAATACGTCTGGATCCACTTTTCTCCAGTTCTGCCAGTACATTGGCCTCAAATGTTAAAGATGCCACTCTGAAGAAAAACTCTCTCACATTCTCCCCTACAGTGACAAAAAGAGTAATTAAATGACATAAACAGTAGCAGCTTCTGTCTAGGGTTTCCCAAATACTTTGTGACTTTGTAATACATTACACAAAATTGCTACAAATCCCATTAACACATAATACACTATAGCATTATCTCTAGTCAGGAACTCACCAGACAAGGCAGACACAGCCCAGTACTCTGCTTTCATCTGATCTGCCAGTTTAATGGCGTCCTGCTCAATTAGTGTATACTGTGCAGGAGACTGGAAGACACATTGGTAGGACATGTATAAATATGTACAGTATATGGAAGGAGATTGTAC
Source organism: Acrossocheilus fasciatus (assembly GCA_036784905.1). NCBI lineage: Eukaryota > Metazoa > Chordata > Actinopteri > Cypriniformes > Cyprinidae > Acrossocheilus > Acrossocheilus fasciatus. The sequence continues at coordinate 11,070,226 of CM071952.1, forward strand.
TGGATTGTGCATGGCCATGATTGTAAGTATAATGTCAATTAAAAATAATAAAAATGGTCACTCACACTCAGATCTTTCTTTGTGCCAACTAAGAAGAGTAATACACTGGTAGGATCATTCTCTTTCATTGCGTCCTCCAGCCATTGCCTTTAAAAGGGGATGATTCATTTCAATGTGTGAAGCATGCTGTGTATTTGTTAACCCAGAGGGCAGAATTACAGTCATGTCATTTACCTTGTATGCTCCAGTGAAGCCACATCAGTCAAATCAAACACAATGATTACGGCTGTAAAACAGGAATGGGAAAAAAATAATACTTTTAAAAATAATAATTAAAAAATTCAATTTAATAATCTAATTACACAATGATTATACTTTTATTACAATTACCAAATTTTAGACATTATAGTATATTGAAAAATTTATTTTATCTATTTGTTAGACAAAACTTGTACAGTATACCAAAAACTATATATTTATTTGCATTATTTAATATTATTTTCTGGTGAGTCATATACCCTGGGCTCCTCTGTAGTATGTAGAGGCAATGCATTTAAATCTCTCCTGTCCTGCAGTGTCCCACCTGACAATTTAAAACAAAAAATTATTTAAAATAACTAGAAATGACTATAGTTGTTTATAAAGAGTTAAACTCTCATAAAATGTACTTACAGTTGTAAACTGAAAGGGACCCCAAGAACTTCAAACCTCTCCATTTCAAAGTCCACACCAATGGTGGCCTTGTAATTTTTGTCAAAGACATCTTTACAAAATCTAAAAAAACAAACCAATAAAATAAAAAATGACTATATTCAGCCAAACAATAACTAAAAAAACAAGCTAAATTCTTTAATACAGCTATTAAACATTAACCATTTAACTTTGCAGATTTGCTCACCTATTAATCAAACAGGTTTTCCCCACCGCCAGATCACCCACTACAATGACCTTGGAGATTTTAAACCTACTGGACAAAAACGAGAAAAGGCACTGTATAAAATAATGCTGGATGATCACTCCAAACAGTTCCGAAGATCTCCCGAAACCACTGATTCATCAAAAGCTAACACCTCACCCCACAGTTCCTGTCCTCTGCTGCTGACAGGCCGTCTTCACCTTGCTGTGGAATTCATCCTCTGTGTTCAAAGCAGCACCTTTGCTGAAGCACTACAACAGGAGTGAATACTAACACTCAGTTGAGGAAACAAATGGATTTCAGATGGTTTGGTTTGGATGGGTTTCAGAACAAACAATATCTTGAGCATCAGTGCATTGTGTGTAAAGCATGTACCTTAGGAAGCTGGCCGATTATGCGGTCTTTCCGTACAGGGGGCAGTACGCTCATGATGATGCTTCTGCAAGAAAAACACAAAGTTATGAATCACAGCTTGGCATTTTGTAACATGGCACACAAGATTAAGGAAGGAATGAGTAATGGCTGCTCAGGATGAGGCTCTAGCTAGAGACATGCAGGAATAAAATAATGGCCTGTCTTTCAGTTTAGCATGTTACTTAGGCCTATGTGTTGATGCAACAGTCATGAACATGTAGGAACGGGTAAGTTTAAATAGTTGCCTACTTGGTCACTAAAGAGGCATGGGTGATGACTCACTAATCTGCATCTGTTAATCCCAAAGTAAATCTGAGAACAAAGAAAAGTCCCTAATTTGTGGCTAAACCTTTTTGTGATGCCTCTTTTTATCTACTTTTGGTGCAACGTGTGCGTCTTATACACGTACATGGTTACATTAACAATATAAGCATTAAGTAAAGTAGTTTTATGACTAGTATGACATAAAACTACATTTTAGGAACAAACGACAGTCCATCCTTTCTAGTCGATCTCAACCCGTGCTTCGTAACACTGTAACTCTGTTGCTACAAACAAACGTGTGCTTCTTACCTCAAGACGTTGTTTCTGTAAAGCGCTAGTTTCCTGAGACAAAGACGTTTGAAACGCCTTTAAGGAAAGGAGAATATAAAGGAAAATAAACAAAAAGGAGGGGGTATGAGGCGCTTTTAGCATTCATCCATTGCGTACAGTTTCCAAATTCCAAGTTTCTGAAGAAAACGGCAGGATACTCCGACCGACGGAAGCGCTGTGAACTGCATACAGATGGATTTGTCTCCCACGTCTCTCCCCACCAAAACCAGGAAAGAGGGATAGTAAACGCCCCCTACAGCCCCCAGAGTTTTGACCGTTCACAGAGGATATAATACGGTTGTTACCGTACTTCTCTTTTATTATGTGGTATTAATACTGATGTTATAACCGGGTTTGTTGGTAAAGTTCGCAAACGCTGCAGATTAGCAAGAATATAGATTTTTAGGTCATGAATATAGTCTATGTTGTGTTTATAAATTATACAAATTGTGCTCAATAATGTATTATTATTATTATTACTTCATAAATATAAGAAATTAATTAATACATTTATTCAGAAAGGGTGTACGTGACGATAAAGACATTTATATTAAAATTATATTTCAATTAAATGCTGTTCTTTTGATCTGTTTGTCAAAGTCACCCAAACCAAAAATGTCTCCACAGAAATATTATCTGTTTTCCACAATGATAATGATATGAAATGTTTGTTGGGTAGCAAATCAGCACATTAGAATGATTTCTGAATGATGACACATGAAGAGTGGAGTAATGGCTTAAAATAGGCTTGATTTAGAAAACATTTCTTTTAAATTGTAGGCCTAATAATACTTTATAATGTTACAGTTTTTGTTGTAGGCCTATAAAAAATAAACAAATGCAGCCTTGGTGAGCATAAGAGATTTTTTCAAAAACATAAAAAAAAATCTAGATCAGAACTTTTCAGAGGTAATGCAGGTTTGTCATACTTTGATTTGAGTGTAACCCTTAATTCATCATTAGTTAAAAACAGAAAACAACAGAAATATGGCTTTTATAACTGATTTCATCTTACTACTACAGTAGGTGTATTTACTGTAAAATCAAACACTTAACAACAATATTAACTTTTTATTTACACCTTTACTAAAAAAAAGTTTGTAATAAAACACTACATGTTCATAACTGCAATTAGCCGTATTTCTAGTGTAGAGCTGTGCACCCAGCCTATTTTGTAAGTGACTTTTCATTTTGTTTTAAATATGCTTTCTTAGGGTTGTTTAATTACTCAAAAGAGAATAGCCTACAGGAGAGAAGGTTTACATAATACATTTGTGTTTCCTGATAGCTACATTTCATATTCATTAGCAAAAGTTTGCTGGTTCTTAACCTCTCTTTTCATAGTTCAAAGTTGATTTAAGTATATGGCAACTATCCAAAGTTCTGTCTATGAAAACTATGTTTATGTATTCTTCCTTTGTGTGTTTAAGGTGTTTATTTATTTATTTATTTATTTATTTATTTGTGCTTGCTTGGTTGGTTTGTTACCCTGGCAGTACCTATCTGTGTTTACTTGTATTTGTTTTGTATGTATGTCTATATTTGTAATAAATAAAAAATAAAAATGTGCAAAGAAAGTGCTCAGGAAAAAAAAAAAATCTGTGCAGTAAAGCATGTTGTTTCTCCTCAGATACCAGGGGGCGCCATATTGAGACAAGTTCTTCTCCACTGTTCTGCAGATAGTTTGTTTAATCGTAAGCTTTCACACTACACACTAGCTCAGGCATGTATCACAGTCACATAAGAAATGAGAAGAATTTGTCAGGAGTTTTCATCAAAGCATGAACAAGGCTGACAAAGAGGTTTATATTCAGGTAACTGAATGCTTCAGGGGTGACATTTTTGTAGGCCAGTCTGGAACTTATCATCACCCTGACGATATCATAATAACACTTTCAATCTTTCCTTAAAATTTACAAGTTTGAAAGTTTGAGTTAGAGCAGTTTATGTTACCTTATTGTAGGACTGTTTCTATTTTTTTTATTATACCGGTACTTTTATTCTATAAATGATAGACCTTATTATCTATCTTTTAAACCTCCAATGGGCTCATAACAAGGCATTTTTGTGAAAAGTGCCACTGCTGATGTGTTGTTGCACATTTGATGTGTCAAAGCTCTGTAAATCTTTTGTATTGTCTTTTTGTGAATCTCTGCTAAGATCGTTGCATTTTCTCCACAAGTTTATGTAGATATTTGTCCTGGCATACCTTTCATGAATGAATCAAGCAGTGAGACGCTGTCCTCACTCACCATATCACAACCCAGTTTCCTGCAGTGAAGTGGAAGTCACCATGTTTCACCACTTTGGGTAGAAATATGATCTGAACCAATCCATGAACTAATGTCAATGTGAAAGAGAAAGCACACTGATGGCAGGGTACCACTGCCACGCAGACTCCATTCCATCCATCCATCCTCCTCGCTGGGTTTATGTCCCTTTTTGTAATGAGTGTTTGTTTGCTTGTAGCTATTGGCAGAAAACATCTGTTGTGTGGTCTTCCTCACTTGTTGTATTGATTGTCAACAGTAGGGAGTTGTTTCGCATTACTGAGTGGTGAAGGGGGTTCACTCTCTGGCAGGCCCATTTCAATTCCACAAATATTTTCAATACTATTCTTTGAGCATGCGGTTGCTGGACAACCAGTGTCAGTGTGAATTGGTTGAAGTGTAAAAAAGAGTAGAACAGTTGAGGAGAAGAGGAATTGAAAGATAACAGTCTGTTTGGAAAACACAAAGATGGAGCAACTTAAAATGTATTATATATAGGCCTATATGTTCTTTTTGAACGAATAATTTATAAAATAGAGGCAGCACGCAGCCCTTGTGATTACAATGAAGGTTAAAAGGGAAAGAGCAATCGAGGGATGCGATTTCTTCTGTTGTCATTCTCTTTCGCAATGTCCATGTTCAGTTCAAGCTCTGAGATCGTACCCCCAGTCAGTTCGCAAGCTGTTCTCAAGCTCTTTACCGCCTTTTCTTAAGGGGTTCCCCCGGTCGCTAACGCGCAGGTTGGCGCCGTGGCTTAGTTGGTTAAAGCGCCTGTCTAGTAAACAGGAGATCCTGGGTTCGAATCCCAGCGGTGCCTTATGAAATGTGTGCTTTTCTAGGAATGGACAACTATCGAGAAACGACAGGCATGTATTGCAATCCATTTCGACAGACGTAAAGTTCTGCTGGGGATTCAGTGTTCCCCTCTGACTTTGCTCTCTGTGTTCGATCTTGGACAGAAGCGACAGTGCCTCCCCATTTTTAACCGGGCTTCATTTGTACAGACACTACTGGGCCTGTTTTTCCTGACCACAGGGCGTACAGCCTTGCAACATGACGCCAAAAGCTATTATGAGTTCCAGGCAGCTGTGTTGCCAGGCTCTGTGGCGCAATGGATAGCGCATTGGACTTCTAGATTATGAATGAGGCAATTCAAAGGTTGTGGGTTCGAGTCCCACCAGAGTCGCAGCTTTTAAAATTACGTTAACCCTGAACTATATAACCCTGAGTTTCCCACGAGCAACATACACTTTCAACCCATCTTATTTCAACATGCGCACTGAAGTAATTTCAAAATTGTTTTAAACCCCTTTCAAGAATAGTCCAATGAGTTTAAGTGAAATGCAAAAACTTTTCACACATTCTAAAAGATTAACAAAACCATTCACAATTGTTTAACCTAAATCAATATCATTCTGTAAAAAAACTGAATTTCATTGATGCCATTGATTTTTTTCCCCAACAGCCACAAGAGGGCAGCACACACCCACAGAAAGAAAGAAATAATAATAATTGATATCACCCTTAATATCCTAAGATGAACCGTCATGGTGAGAGCTCTTCAAGCCCTAACAGACATCTGATCTGAACAATCAAATGCACTCAGTGAAGGTCAAATATCTCCTATGTAATTCTTTGATTCTTTGTGTTGATGTGTTGAGCAGTCTGTATGCGCAGGTGTTCCAAACCTTAGTCTTTTAACAAATCTCAAGGTTAGCTTGAGCTGAATGAAGGATGTTGAGTAATCAGTGCTTCAGACCTTGAGGAAATACCAGTTGCTTGTTATTACATCTACAATACCTGCTCAGTTATTGAAAAATATTTTTGAAATATTCTCAGTAACCTCTTAGTTCCTTCTTAAATCACATGAAATTTGATATCTCTGTGTTATGAAATATCTTGTAGGAGTATGTGTTGCAATGGGCTATCAATTATGATGAATCTGCAAAAAAATAGGGCATGCAGTTCATATTCAGTTAACACATAGCCTACAGGTTCATGAGAATTTCCTCTTTCAATGTAATAGATTATTATTTCTTCAAAACAGTTATTATTATTTTACATAATGCTGTATTGTTTATATGAAACTATTTCATAATTCAGTCTCGTACAGTTTCTAATATACTGGCAGCCTGAAGCTGAGATATTTAAATAATAATTTAATATTTAAATGTCAAGACGTACAGCACATAAAAATGCACTTTAATGTGTCAGGCTTCAGCAAATTTGAAAAGGTCATTTTGTGAACTTTTCACCTTTCAAACAACTTCTTATTCTGTTAAACAACAGTCTCATTGTTCTGTTTAGTAATCGGCGCTTTCATGTTTATGAATGAATATGTTACATCACTACATGCAAATTTATTCAGATTTATACTTTATGTTTTAAACAAGTATTAGTATGACGAATACTCTCCAGTTGAAAGGTTTATTAAAAATATTACATTTGATTCATAATGATGGTGTTAATTCAGTCTAATTCATTCAGATTAACCACATTCACTGTTCTAGCAAACTTGTATGTCTTTGAATTTTGTAAATCTGTTTGATTCTCACTGAAGCGTGAGAACTGAGAAACTGCTCAGGGCTGATACTACAGAAATTCTCAGAGAAACTAACCAGTAATTTGCATGACAGCATAAACCTCCAAGGCTGCTTCACATCAGTCAGTGTATTTTGTAGTCCTCCTCCATGCAATCATTCTGGTCAGTGGTGCTCAGCCTGAATTATTTGTATGACGTGGATACTTTTTGAAAATATTAGTCATATAATACAGCAAAATTATGAACTTTTTAAACAAAAGAACCTTAGGCTGTAGCCTATTTTATTCAGTCTTCACTGCTCTGAAACACTGCTTTTACTTTTCCAGAACTAGCTTGGTTGCATATTTGGTTCATCCCATAAACCACAGTGTAATCCATGTTTGAAATGTTTCTTGTCTCAAAATGTGACAGTCAGTGATCAGGAATGTTCAATGTTCACACTCACCGGAACTGTTTGTAATTAAACAGAACAATATGAGCCGAAAGGGCACTGCCGAAACTCATTCTCACAGGCGTTGCTGATTCTTTTTAACATAGCTATTAATATCTTGCTATCCTTGTGGGGACTCTCCATAGGCGTAATGCTTTTTTTCTGTACAGACCGTATATTCTGTCGCCCTACACCTAAACCTACCCCTTACAGGAAACTTCCTGCATTTTTAGATTTTCAAAAAACGTCATTCTGTGTGATTTATTAGCTTGTTTACCCGTGAGGACCTCAATTTAGGTCCCCACCATGACACGAGTCCCCATGAGTCTGTGTATTCAGGTTTAAGTCCCCACCAGAATAGAAAAACAGGTACACACACACACACACACACACACACACACACACACACACACACACACACACACACACACACACACACACACACACACACACACACATACACACACACACACACACACACACACACACACACACACACACACACACACACACACACACTCACACTTCACTTAGTTTAAGCTGAATTACTACAATAACTAAAACTACACTGAACCAAATTATTAACGCAACACTTTTGTTTTTGCCCCCATTTTTCATGAGCTGAACTCAAAGATCTAAGACTTTTTCTAAGTACAAACAAGGCCTATTTCTCTCAAATATTGTTCACAAATCTGTCTAAATCTGTGTTAGTGAGCACAAGATACTCCATCCACCTCACAGGTGTGGCATATCAAGATGCTGATTAGACAGCATGATTATTGCACAGGTGTGCCTTAGGCTGGCAACAATAAAATGCCGCTCTTCAGTGTATATAAACTAAAACTAAAACTATAGACAAATAAAAAAAAAAGAATAAAAAAATACAAAAACAAAACAAAATTACATTTTTTTAAATCTAAAATGAAAACAATATAATTTAAAATATTAACAAAAACTATAATAGTATATAAATTATACTAAAATAGCACTGAACTTTGTCAGCATTAACAGTGTGAACAGCTGTGAAATGTGTCAAAAATAGTTTTCTTTGCTAATTTTTGGACTTTTACTATATATATATGTCCTTTTCAGTCAGTCATACCAGTTTACAAAGATGTTAAAAGAAGTTAAATTTTGGAGTCAATTATTTCTTCAACTAAAAAATCTAAATAAAAAAACACAGCAGAACTATCACTTTAACATTTCATCAAATGTTTCATCCAATAAAATTGTCAAACAAAATTAAAATGAAATATTATTAAATTATTAACAATAAAACGATTCTGAAAAAGAAACAAGAAGCATTTTGCAAACAAGGGTCCTTTATGTGTTTCTGAAATTTAAACCTCTCATCTACTGAGGTCTAATCAAGCCAAAAAGTCATTAGGTCACCAAAAACATACTTTAAATATTTTGTGTCTCAGTTGTAGGCCATCAAATCACCACTGACCAATCATCTTACTGAGAATGAATTTGACACCATAGTTAGTTGGTGGAGAGGCGGTCTAAACTTTAGTCCACTGGTCACAGTTACTGGTTTCACATCTATTATGTGGTGTTGAAAAGAATCTGTGATTCAACCCACTTTAAAGATCTAGTCTAGATAGGCTTACAAAGCATAAAATGAAGTCTATTAATTGTGCAAACACTGAGGAAAGAGTCAATGACAGGACTTATCCTTAAGATTATTTATCTATATATTTGAGAGACAGCATTAAAAAAAAAGTCTGTTCAGCATCATAGAGCAACTGATCACAACAAACTTCACTATTAAGACACTCTCTGTCAATGCCTACTTTGTCAGCTGTTGGCTTTGAGGAGTTAATTCAATACTTCACTTTCAGTAGTTGAATCACTGTACTAAACTCAGTATTAAATGTGTCCACATCCTTGATTAGCATAACCCTTGACAAAATGATGGGGTCAGAGTCAGTTCTTCTTGCTCACTCGCTGTATTTTGTCCCCTCTAGAACTCTGTAGGGGTAAAGGAAGTGTTGCCTAGTGACGGGGCGCGTTTAGAATCCAGCAAACATGGAGAAGTACGAGAAGATAAAAGTGGTTGGGAGAGGAGCATTCGGGTAAATACGATTACAAACGCGTTATTTAGTTCGAGAAATTGTTTTAGTGACGTGTACTTGTTTGTTTGAGTTGGCTGCTTTACAAAATGACTTTTGACGCGTTTGAAATCGGTAAAACTTTTACTTGAGAAACTCTGAAGAACTTGAAATCTGCAGCGCTCCTCTGAGAATCAGAGCGCGAGCTAACGGAACATACGGAGCATCACTTTCTCGCGTTTCCGCATTCCATCAGTATAGTTGTTACAGAGCCATTATCACCCTATTCAACGAGTTACAGTTGCATTAAGAGGTGGAATAAGATTTCAACACTTTTCCTTTCAAAGGGAACAGAACTGTTGAGCAATGAATAGCTCGCCCTACTCTTTTTAAAACTGCCTGTTAAAACAGCAGTGTTTACAGCGTTCTCATTGGAATTTCTGTCGTAATTTGGAACCTTTTGAATGTCCAGAAGCAAACAAGAGGGTGTAAAAATTTGCTGAGAAATTAAACTTTCTCACTTAGGCTTGTAGGTTAAAGTATGGGTTCTCTGTGTGAATTTTTTTCCTCAAAATTCAAAGTTTCAAGCTTAAAACACTGTAACAGTCACGAGAGTAGACTTTAAGGACTAATAACGTCAAATTAAAAGCTTTAGGTCTGCTTTAAAGTACATTTTGAGTCTTTGTTTTATTAATATTTTGTCGTGATTTAAAGAAGTACACTTATTTTGATGTGTTGACTAACACTGAAGCACATGTGAAGTACTTAATTATAATTTTAACTCTGGTGTTTTCTTCAGTAGCTAATATTTTACTTAAAGTTAAATTGCAACTTCTTCAAAAGTGTAATTACAAATATTTTTACATTTATGACGTACAAGTTTCAATAGTAATGGCATTATGACAAAATGACTGTATTTCTGTTAACCAAGATTTCAAGCAAGTATATTCAGTAGTACTTTTACATTTTTCAAAGACAATAGAAATAATTATGAAATTACATGTAAAGATGTAATTAAGACCTACTTAAGTGGGTCAAAAAGCAGGCTAAAGTTTATGTAATTGCATTTACTGTCAGTTTAAACTACAATACATTTTAAATATATTTGCAATTAACTTGCAATTACATGTCTGGAAAATTATATTCAGTTTATACTTAAGAATATTCTTTTAAAGTATGTTATTTCCACAAAAAGTGCACATTTTAAAAGTACAACTGAACAACTGAATCTGTAAAACTTTAAATTCAGCTGCTGAACTTGAAACTCTTACATTTTGTGAATGTAACAAAGTGACTTGTATCCTGATTTCTGTATCTATCACAGGATAGTGCACCTTTGTCGCAGACGCACTGATGGCGCGCTGGTGATCTTGAAGGAAATCCCAGTCGAGCAGATGACCCGTGATGAACGTCTCGCAGCCCAGAATGAATGCCAAGTCCTCAAGTTACTCAGCCACCCCAACATAATTGAATATTATGAAAACTTCCTTGAGGACAAGGCGCTAATGATTGCAATGGAATATGCTCCAGGCATAGACTTTCTTCACTCATTTTTGATAGTCACTTAATGTGTTTCTATAGTTTAATCAGGAACAAAATTCATAATATTTATTTATTGTGATGCTAAAATAATTATGTATTATTTTAATTATAAGGTATGGTCACATTTGTTATACAGAACTTAATCTTTGCTGATTTTAATACAACTACTTTTGTAAGTGTTTTGAATTATGAATCAAAACAATATGCATGTAAGATCTGTAATCATTTGTCTCTTTATGATTATTGTAGGTGGAACCCTGGCCGATTACATTCAGAAGCGCTGCAACTCCCTGTTAGATGAAGACACCATATTACACTTCTTTGTTCAGATCTTATTGGCCCTTTATCATGTGCACAATAAACTCATCCTACATCGGGACCTCAAAACCCAGAACATACTCCTAGACAAGCACCAGATGATAGTCAAAATAGGAGACTTCGGAATCTCAAAAATTCTTGTCAGCAAGAGCAAAGCTTATACTGTAAGTACCACAGCAATTATTTGAATTTGACAGCATGTGATTTCGTTACAGTTCAAATTCTCCTTTTCATGACAGGTTGTGGGGACACCATGTTATATCTCTCCAGAACTGTGTGAAGGAAAGCCATACAACCAGAAGAGTGACATTTGGGCCCTAGGCTGTGTGCTTTATGAGCTTGCTAGTCTCAAGAGAGCTTTTGAAGCAGCAGTAAGATGTATTTCCTTATTGATTTGGCTGTCTTGATCTTAAAGAATCTGAACATCACAAATATATTTTTTCCTTAAATGAATTTTGAATGACAAGCAAAGCTACTTCTCTGTTATCAGAACTTGCCAGCTTTGGTGCTGAAGATCATGAGTGGCACATTTGCTCCCATTTCGGATCGTTACAGCCCAGAACTGAGACAACTCATTCTCAACATGCTGAATCTGGACCCATCCAAAAGACCTCAACTCAATGAGATAATGGCTCATCCCATCTGCATCAGACCATTGCTCAATCTCTACACTGACATAGGCAACGTCAAAATGCGCAGGCACGACTAGTTTGTCTTATTTTATTTTACTTTTCTATTTCATTTAATTGTACTGTTTGTGACTTGTGTTAAGTACTGTAAATGCATTTTGTTTGGCCACTAATTATTTTATTTTATTTTATTTTATTTTTACTGCATTTAATAGTACTATTTCTTTCATTTTTGGGCTTGTATTAATTATTGCAAATGCATTTTGTTTGCCCATTAATTTTATTTTATTTTATTTTCAATTTTTCTACCTTATTTAATAGAACTGTTTTCAGATTTGTGTATTCTATTTTATTAAATACAGCTGTTTTTAGACTTGTGTATTTTATTTTATTTTTGTACCACATTTAATTGTCCTGTTTGGGACTTGTGTTAAGCATTAGAAATGCATTTTGTTTGCCGACTAATTTTTTGTTTTGTTTTGTACTGCATTTAACTGTATTGTTTTTGGACGTGTGTTATGTATTGCGAATGCATTTTGTTTGGCCGGTAAATAGATACTATTTTTGTGCATGTATCTATTATACTAAACAATATATGTATTTTTCTGGTCTTCCCTTTTTAATTCAATTGTTCTCTTTTTTAGAATAGAAAAGCCACTTTCTGCTGTACAAACAGGCCCTCATGGAAGACCTGGGCGTGTAACCGGTACCAGAACCAGGGGTGAGATGTTATTTTCTTATGTAGTCTCTGTAGTCTCTTATTTACTATTTATAAGTTTTAAAGCACCATACATTTTTTTTGTTAGTACAGCCATGGATTTAATAGCAAATTAATTATCAGTGTTCATTTAGCTCTCTTGGTTTTACTGTCTGCATGAAGCTTTTCTGGTGTGGTTTATTTCTTTAGGAGGGCTGTCCAGTCTAACTTCAACAAAGATGATGCACCCATTGCCGTTATCGTCCGTGTACACCTGGGGCAGTGGCATCTCCACTCCTCTGCGTCTGCCCATGTTAAACACAGAGGTTATTCAAGTGTCCCTGGGCCGTACCCAGAAGATGGGCATCACCAAATCTGGGAGGCTCATCACATGGGAGGTGTGATGATCATTTTTCCTCATCCTAATTGAATATCACTGATATTTTATTTCTGTTTTCAGTGTTATTTTGATTTGACTCTATGCCAGGCCCCCTCGATTGGATCCAGTGAGCCCACTCTGCCCGGCGCTGTTGAGCAGATGCAGCCCCAGTTTATCTCCCGCTTCCTGGAGGGACAGTCTGGTGTCACGATCAAATCGGTCTCATGCGGTGATCTCTTCACCACCTGTCTAACAGGTATGCTTCTTACAATCCCGAATTTTCCATGCAGGTCTCAGCATATTGTCGCGGCGTGAGATTTTTCATCCCTAATGCCATATAAAACCAAAACAAAGAAAGCCGACACATGTCCATCAGATGCACTTTTCCTGCCTAAGTAGGCAATTCTTGGCCTGAAGCTGCAAAGTGGACCTTTCCATGAGTAATTTAAACATTTGCGATAAAGTTTAAAATGGATGAAAGGAGGATGTAATCACCCCTTTTACTATCCTTCCTACGGAGCTCATTAAGCACCATTTGTTCACACTGCAAAGGCTAATCTCTTGTCCCCTGACATTGTAACACAGCGGTGTACATTTGTCTGCTCTAAAGTAAAGGATATGCATCTCTGCAGGGGAATCATTAGTCAGAGGATTAAAGGTCCTCACTTCCGGCTCAGTTGCTCTTCTCGTCCAGCGGTTTGCACTGACGGAGGAACAGTTGTTGTTTAATTCTTTGTTTATCAGCCACAGCAACTATAATTTGCTCAATTTGATACGGTTTTGCAGACAGAGGTATAATCATGACGTTTGGAAGTGGAAGCAATGGTTGTCTTGGACATGGGAACTTCAACGATGTGACACAGGTAGGTTTAGATGATCTAATATATTGAGATCTTTTGTTTTACAGTGGCACATTTTTTATGCTTGTGAAGCAGGCTAAGGATTTAAACAAACTAGTCTTATAGCTTTGACATCAGGGCTCAACAATAAAGATGACCTGCTGGCCTGGGATCACTGTGATATGGTGCCCGGGAGGAGCCGTCTTCGGTTCACTTAGTTTTGTCGTGGCTACGAGATATTAGGCTTGTTTGAGATGAGCAAAATCTGCGCAGAACCGATCACCGGTCACGTGCAGTTACTCTCCACTGACTGCGCCGATCAAAAGCCTGATGGGAAACGACTGACTGACGACACAGCTTAATGCTCATTGGTTCAGACAACCGTGATGCTGCCTTCTCTTCTAAAATGTTTTATTTTTTTTAATCTGATTTCATGCTATTATGTATTTAAATTGTGCATGAATATTCCCAAACACTATGACAATGTGATCTCTGTGTGAGATATGTGATTGTTGTCATATTTTCTATAAAAATCTAAAATACATGTTTGAATTAAAATAAAAATGGAGGATAAATACGCCTTTCGTATGGAATTAAATAGCAAACACTTTGAGTGATTTCTTCATCATATTTATATTCATATAAAAGCAACAGAACTGAAATTATATCATGTTTATCAGCAGCACAGCATATGAGTGAGAATAACGCGATATCCTCCTTTGATCTCATAGGTATCTGTTCCACTTCGAGAGGGCAGAACTGTCCGTCTTGACTGTGTTTATTTCACTCCTCCCCTCACTGCAGCCGCCTGCTCTCGCCTACATTTCAGGCGAGGCGAAGCGCATCTCAAACAAGCCTATTGTTAACTAAAACCTTTTTTTTTTATTTGTTTTGTTAACTGAAATAAAGCTGGAAAAAGTTATGAATATTAGATGAAAAACAAAATTAGAAATGCTGCTTTGGCAAATAAATGGAGTAAATTAAGTTTAAGTTGAAGTACTGAAACTTAAATATTTCTATTTCGCTTTCATTTATTTTTATTTAAGTAAAACATATAAATTACAAAAGCTAAAAATATTTACATAAAAAAACTAAACTTAAAACTAAAAAAAAAATGTAAAGCTGAAAATATAAAATAAAGGCAAATTTAAAATATGAATATATGCCATAATATTATAAAATTAATAATAACAATAAAAGAAGAGTTTTGGGCCAGTTGACAGAGCTTTCACTTGACCAATAGGGTCTTATATTGTTTGATGTACAGGGGTGGACTTAGTGATTTGTGCCCCAACACAATAACTATGTGCTCTTTTATGCCTAACCCTTATTTTGCTCACTCACTCGCTCGCATAGTTTATAGTTTATTTATCCCTTCACAACCAGTAATTAGTCAACCTGATGCTGTTCTAAAACCATATTAGGCTACCTTATTATTTTTTTTCGATCACAAAAGAAGATAAAAAAAATTCTTGCACTTGTCCATTTAATAAATTGTAAACTTTTTCAATCTTTTTACAAACATGAAATTATCCCATGAAACTCATTCCATATTCCAAGTGTACTGAAGGCATACGGTAGGGTTTGCAGAGACATGTAATCTATTATACAGCGAAAATCTCCATTGCATTCATGCATATATACGAGTGCGCAGCAGTTAATAAGGTCTCTCTACACTGCACAATGAATTTCTAATTTACATCGTATCAACACTTTTTTATAATCAGAATCAGAATCAGAATGAGCTTTTATTGCCAGGTATGTTTACACATACAAGGAATTTGTTTTCGTGACAGAAGCTTCCACAGTGTAACAGAAGGACAGCGACAAGACAAAACACAGATAATAAAAAGAAGAATTTTAAAAAAAGAAAAAAGAACAAGTAAATAAGGAATAAAAATAGACAAATTGACAATTGTTTGTACAGGTAGACAGTTTTACAGGTATATTATGTGCAAATTAGACTAGTATGTGTTGTAGATAAATAAGTGTATAAGTGTATAAATAGTGTGTGTTCCACAATCATTGTCAGGTGTTCATGAGATGGATTGCCTGAGGGAGCAAACTGTTCCTGTGCCTGGCCGTTCTGG
Organism: Acrossocheilus fasciatus; assembly: GCA_036784905.1. Classification (NCBI taxonomy): domain Eukaryota; kingdom Metazoa; phylum Chordata; class Actinopteri; order Cypriniformes; family Cyprinidae; genus Acrossocheilus; species Acrossocheilus fasciatus. The sequence continues at coordinate 11,085,940 of CM071952.1, forward strand.
TGCTCAGAGCTCTGTAGCGTTGACCAGACGGCAACAGTTCAAAGATGGAGTGTGCTGGATGTGAGGGGTCCAGAGTGATTTTGCCAGCCCTTTTTCTCACTCTGGATGAGTACAGTTCTTGGAGAGTAGGGAGGGTTGTACCAATGATTTGCTCAGCGGTCCGGACTACCCTCTGAAGTCTTCTGAGGTCAGATTTGGTAGCTGAGCTGAACCAGTTATAGAAATGCAGAGGATGGATTCAATGATGGCAGAGTAGAACTGTTTCAGCAGCTCCTGTGGCAGGTTGAACTTCCCTCAGCTGGCGAAGGAAGTACAACCTCTGCTGGGCCTTTTTAACAATGGAGCATTCATAAGAGCAATAATAAGAGCATTCCCGAGCTTGCAGGACTCAGCAAACTCAGCATTTTGAGCGGCGCCTGAATTCTAATTTAAACACTTCTGGTCATTGCGTTCAGGAAATTAATAAATATGTCTGTGATTGGCTACATTTTTCAATGCTGCAAATATGTTTCGGCAATATCAGATGGGCCCCAAGCAGCCACTTACCTCGCTTATTGGTTAAGTCCGTCCCTGTGTACAAGCAATTTATGGTTTTCTTAAACTCTTAAGCACTGAAATTTGGTAGCTGGGAACAACTGATAAAGTTTTCGCGACATTGCAAGGATGTCGCGAAATAGGTTGGAAATTACAAAGCAATCAATTAGGGGTGGGCGATATATGGGTAGATACGATTAACTGGTAGAAATTTGTCAACCAGTAGAGATTTTGGACTACCAGCTCTATTGCGGTTACATGGTCACATGACATTGCTGTGCCACATGATCACAAAAACATATAATTTGCATTGGGGTTTAAGAAACAAGTGATTTTAAGCTGTTGAAACACAATCAGCAGTAAATGAGAACTCATTTTGCTATATGCGTGAGAGTATTGAACTATTTTTGCTGCTTTATAGCCCTCGAACGGTTAAATACACACACTTGTATGTGTCAAGATGCCTGTCTTTATAAGTATCCTCGTAAACACAGTAATTTAGGTCTTAAGTGAAAGCAAACAACTGAAAAAGAAAACACATGTACAGGGTTTCCGCGGGGTCTTAAAAAGTCTTAAATTTAATTATATCAAATTTAAGGCCTTAAAAGTCTTAAATTGTACAAGTCTTAATTATGATTTCAAGAGGTCTTAAAGTTGGAGACGGAAAGACAAGAATTGCAATATGGCTGAATGTGACAATTAAACTTCAAAAGACTATGATTTCATTAAATAAACATGAGCGCTGCAAGTTCAAAGTCAGGCGCTGCGCTGCTTTGTGTTCTGCCGTTACCGGAAAACCATTATATTTCTGCCAAAGGCGACACCTGCTGGCAGAGAATGAATCAGTTAACATAGGTTAAACTAGTGCACGTGCGAGTTTCACTGCATGATTCAGTCTATTAAAATACATTTAGAATGATCACATACTTTAAGATATGGGCGCAGAAAATGTATAGCCTGTATTTATATCATTTTATATAGTTAATATCACATGAAGAGTGCCATTTTTTTTTCTCCAAAAATCAGCATGATTACAAATGTGATATTGATTTTATGCAACAGTTCAATAAACAAGAAGTTAATATTAAGAGACATACTGCCTGTTTTTGCTCTATTTCTACCACAAAAAAATAATTCCAAACACAGCCACAGCGCTGTTTTGCGTCTCTGAGCAACATGACAGGGTTTCGTTCCTGAATGAATCAACCGTTTAAATGATTCGGTTCAATCGCAATGACTCCCTTATTAACGCTGACTTACTGCCACCTATTGGCGGTTTTAATTCCACATTTAAAGTATCTTCATTTTTTAAAGTAATTTTAATCATCAGTTTTGAACATTTTATGTTTCAAATATCAAAACATCATTTATGCATTTGTAACTGTGCAGGTTAGCATTCTATGTCCCTCAGAGCTGCATTAAAGAGTGCGTAAATACATCTAAATGCCACTTCAGATGTATTGGAAAGATAAATTTTGTTGATACTGATTTAATTTGCTTGGTAACAGCCCAAATGCAAGAATTTGACTCAAAAAGATTATGCACACTTTTAGAAAAAATGGCTTAAAGGTAAAAAAAAAGCCCATAAAACTAGTTGGAAAATACTCATTTCTATCACTGCTGTGAACTGACCACACAGAATATGAAGATGAAGAATATCCAAAAAAATCAGGAGTCAGCTGTCCACGGTAATCTTTAAGATACCAGCACAATAACACACTCAGCAAAATATCATCTAATTATCATTATCGATAAAATCCCAGAAAATATCAAGATATCATCTTTTGCCAATTTCGCACACCTCTAATTCATGTTATTTAATTTATATAATAATTTATTGATGATAATTGTTGAAATCAATATTATTAATGCTTTTGACCTATCCATTTTCTTAAAAATGGTTTAAAGGCTGAAATTTTTAGTTTTTGTGAAAACTTGTATCTTGAATTGTAAATTATGCTTTTTACAGTCATTTTACAGTTTAATATGGTACTATAGACATTGCCCTACCCTGCTCATATGGTATTAATTTTATTTGTGCAGGTCTTAAAAAGTCTTAAATTTGAGAATTAAAAAAAAAAAAAGTTAAGCGAACTTGACAATTCACTTAACTTATTTTTTTTAATTATCACTTACTTAAACATTTTAAGGCAACGGGTTTCCTCAATTTTTTTAAGTTAAGTCAACTTATCACTTTTTACAGTGTACAAATCTAGTTTTAATTGTATTCATGGTTCTTCATGTTCCTGTCTTTGTATTCAGCCCAAGATAGTGGAGGCTCTGCTGGGTTATGAGCTGGTTCAAGTGTCTTGTGGAGCATCCCACGTCCTGGCCGTGACCAATGATCGAGAGGTTTTCTCCTGGGGGCGAGGAGACAACGGTAAATGGGCAACATCACTTGTCACTCCAACACTGTGTTTCTTTGGGTTTCTCTTTGTACACAGCAGCAGCGCCTCCAGGCAGACTTGGCATTTTGTGCTCCATCGTCTTCCTCTCCCTCTCTTTCTCTCTATCACACTCACTCTCTGTTATCTCTCTGTCCGACAGGCCGACTGGGATTGGCCGCTCAAGACTGCCACAACTGCCCGCAGCAGGTGAGTTTGCCGGCTGATTTTGAAGCCCAGCGTGTGCTGTGTGGGATCGACTGCTCCATGATCATCAGCACACAGCACCAGATTCTGGCCTGTGGGAACAACAGGTAATCAATATGTCCTCTGACAGTTCATTATGAACTGCTCGGAAAAACAGGGCTCACAGAAAACCCAGATTTCTAATGATGACATCATGTGCATTAATCTCATAAATATGGTTATTCCGACATGACTTCCGACAAGGCAACATAATTTACTGAAACTTCAGACAGCATGTGGCTGACTGTCACAGATTTCCAAACGAGGCTGGATTTTGACATGTGTTGCTGGTTAATGAGCCTCAAAGTGGGTTTTTAAACCTGCTATGAATCTAATCACAATTATAAATAATAACGAATCCCAAAATGTAAAAATGTCTCAATTAATTTCTTTCTTAGCTGCCTAGGCAGTTTTTCACAGATTGCCAAACCAGTTTAGGGAGTTCACACTCCTCATTCCTGCTCAAGCATTTGAAAGGACTGTGAATGTTGAACACATTTCATCACAGGAAATGACCAACACAATGTCCATATTTTGAATAACAGTCACACCATCCTACTGCCTGTGTGCTAAATAAAGTTTTTATCATTCTTACAGACGTGCCAGATGTGAAAAAGAAGTACACTTTAGCATACAAAATAGTGTTTATTACGGAAATAATATATGTGTATGATATAAAAAAGGGATAATTCACCCAAGAATGAAAATTATGTCATCTTTTACTTACTCTCATGTCGTCCCAAACCTGTATAAATTTCCATCTTCTGCTGAACACAAAAGAAGTTATTTTTAAAAATGTTTGGAAACAAACAGTTGCTGGTCCCCATTGACTTGCAAAGTATGGAAAATTGCAATGAACTTTAGCTTTTTGACCCACTTAAGTAGGACTTAAGTAAATCTTTATATGTAATTTCCTAATTACTTCTAATTTCTATTGAAACGTTTGTGTAATGTATTTAGATTTGTAATAACACTTTTGTAATGATGACATTGCAATTTAATTTATAATATATTACCTTTAAATGTAATACAATTATAATTAAGCTCTTAAACAACACATCAAAAAAGTGTACTTTAAATCACAACAAAAAATTATTAAAACAATGATTTAATTTTTTTAAATTTATTTAACATTGTACAGTTTTTTCATAATCAATAATTACAAACAGACAGAATTTTCATTTTTGGGTGAACTATCCCTTTAAGTGTTTTTGAGAAATATAGTCATGAAATTCCACTCTCTTTAAGTGCACTTAAGTGGCATTTTATTTCATTATTAATATGATATCATCTGCAAGTACAACTTTATACTTTTATACTCAAAAATATACTTTTAAGATTTGAAGTACATTACAAGTGCACATTCAGTACAATTAAGTGCATTTCTTTTTCACATAGGGCTGCTAAAGTGATATTTGAATGAATTAATAACCATCTTAATTGCAGGTTTAACAAGCTGGGTTTGGATAAGGTCTCTAGCACAGAGGAGCCCCCGTCTCACTGTCAGGCGGAGGAGGTCCACACGTTCCAGCCCGTCCAGTCAGCTCCTCTCAATGTTGAGAGGATTGTGTATATAGACATCGGCACAGCACACTCTGTTGCAGTCACAGGTCAGAGAACTTCATTTACACTGTTGACAATTCAGTGTGCTGTTTTTGGTTTAATCTTAGGCCCGACTCACAGACTATAAATATGTGCCCTAAATGCAGAGAAAGGTCAGTGTTTCACCTTTGGCAGTAACCAGCATGGGCAGCTTGGCTGCAGTTCCCGCCGAAGCAGTCGAGTGCCCTATCAAGTGTCAGGACTGCAGGGTATCACCATGGCTGCGTGTGGCGATGCCTTCACTCTGGCTATTGGAGCAGGTAAACAAGACACGTGTTCAAGTGAATCTGGCAAATCAGGTCACATTTCACTCCAAAATCAAATGAAATGAAAATGTATATCATTATTGTAATGCATTCATGATGATCCGGATTTTTTCAGTGTTTATTGTAATATAGTGTTTTTATCTTATTATAGTAAAAACAAATAGAAAAAAATAAAATAGTAAAAACAAATCTACAAAATGCAATATTTTTTAATCTCTACCTTTAATTCTTCATGACTCTTGTCTCTATGCTTTGGTTTTTTTTTTTATTACTAACAGTATACATTTAACAAAAACCTGGAAAAAATGAACCAGGTACTGTACGTCTGTACTATTTACTATTATATATTGCAGTAACTAAGTAACTAATATATAAATAGGCCTACATGATTTCAAGGGGAAAAAATAACTTGTTTTAGTTTATTGATAAGATTACATTAAAAAAGCGATTACTTTGAAAAATACTAATTTTTTTCGCATTATGTTATTGGCAACTAGAGGAAAATAATGTCTCAGTACAAATTTAATAAAATACAAATTTAATGGTCCTAAAAATGGGCAGAAAACAAAGTAGAATAATATAATATAATTATATATAATATAATAATATAATAAATTTATAGGTTAATGACAATTAGTGGAAAATAACATCACAATACAAAGAAATGTAATGGTCAGAACTTAGAAAAAAGCTAAGTATTTAAGATAGATATTTAAAATATAATATTTGTTATGTATATGTTTATTACAATTTGGAGAAAAATCAATTCAAGATAATTCAAAAAAGGTCTTAAAAAAGCTAAGTATTTAAAATAGATAATATTCTTTAATATAATATAATATAATATAAAAATATATTTATTTGTTTATGACAATTTGGAGGAAAATACTGCCACAATACAATAATATTTAATGGCTTTAATATTTAATGGTTCTAAAAACAAATAGGCATAAAAGCAAGGTAAAATGTAATTTTAACTTATATATTACTTATAATTCTTCTTCTTCCTTTTTATTCATTTATTTATTTAGATTTTGGGATGAAATTTGATCTGGCAACCAAACTATAACAAACAACATCACTTAAATGAATGGCAATGCAGTTCAGACAAGGCTGCTATCACGCTATTAACTGCTTCAGTCACAGAATGTGCTTTAGTGGGGGCAGGTAGGTTAATTAACGTGACATGTGGCTAAAGGTCAGCATGTAACCCCGACTGTGTCCCAGAAGGCTTAGAAGACTCTGAAGACCTTTATTGTTTCATGTTGTCTTTGTTCATTCATGATTCTCACAGGATCTGACATGCAAAGAAACAGAAGCACAAAGATGTTATTCAGCCAAATGATATTCAGAATTGTGAGTAAATGTTCTGCTCCTTGATGCGGCAGAGGGGGAAGTGTACACCTGGGGTAAAGGGGCACGTGGTCGGCTAGGACGGAAAGAAGAGGATTCTGGGAAACCAAGGGCAGTGCAGCTCGATGAGAACCACCCTTACACTGTCACGTCAGTGGCTTGTTGCCATGGAAACACACTGTTGGCTGTGAAACGTAATGTGCAGCTAGAATTTCTTTTACAAATGTTAACAGATCTTGAATCTAAAGTATTTATTGTAATTATCTATTGTTGATTTGGCATTACAAAGGTTGTTGTCATTGTTAAAACACAGTCACTATATTCTCGCTTATCATTTCTCTCCTCAGCATTTTTTGAAGAGCCTGCTCCGAAGTGACATCACTGCCCAAATGACTGCACACACTCGGCAGAAGAGACACTAGTGTGTGTTCATTGAGAATTTTAAGCCATGCAGTTGCATTTATAATGTAACATGATTTCCATATATGTAAAGCTTTTTTGACCAAATGTATATGCCTATTAACTTATGACAACAGAATTGTTCAAATTCTATTTGCAGTATTACATCTTTTTTTGTGCAGAAAATTAGACTGAATTATGTCATTATTGTTATTAATAATAATAATAATAATAATAATAATAATATAGCATTGTAAATAATGCCTCGCTGAGGTCAGACTGTCTGGAAGGGGAAAAAAAGTAATAAAACATTTTTTAAGAAGATAATAAAGTGCTGCCACATAACTTAAAGATGAAACATATTTTCTAAAGTGTATCATAAATATGCCTCAAAATTATGACAGATCCTATGTAAACATTCTTACTTGTGGACAAATATAAATGATTAAAAAGCTTTAGTAATCAATATATATATTTTCATTGTCTTCAATAATATATTCGCCATATTGCTATATGAGAATATATATATATATATATATATATATATATATATATATATATATATATATATGTATGTATATATATGTATCTTAAATATGTGCCCAAATATTATGACAGTTCATATGTTAAGACTTTTCTTTGTGGCCAACAATAAATTCTTTAAAAATATTTAGTAATACATATACATTTATAATAATATATTATTTATATCACCACTACTGCTGCTAATATAAATAATAGTTTAATTGTTAATGTAATTACAATTATTGAGAATGATTAACTAGGGTGACATTTTAGAGTCTCCTTGTTACACATTTACTGTGGTAATAACAGTAAATTGTGCATAATTACGTGCAACTAATCCTAAATACATGTTAATTATATTACTCAGCGCTTAAATATACTGTAGGACCTTAAACAATGTAACCACTACTACTATTTTATAGCTAGAAGAACAATCACAATAAATATTAATATTAATGCATGTCACAAGGCATACTCATGTTTTATCCTCAGATGAATTCCATCATCAGCACTGCAGGATGCACAGAGCTCATGCGTCCATCATGCTATGATGTAATTCTCGTGCAATACGTGATGCTCATAACGTGTCACTAATGCAGCGCACGCTTTTCCATGCAAAACATATTTAACATTGACGAGAGTTTCATGTTTAAATGAAGGCAAACTATTAAATATTCTAACTCTAATAAACTATATAACTCAAAATGTCATCTTTTGTGCTGTTGTTGTTGACGTAATGTCTGCTCTTGCACGTATCGCGTGAGCTTCTCGCCGATAGAGGGAGGCGTTTGCCTTACAAATATCTTTCTGCAACCTTTTGTTACCAGCAGTCCAGTTATTGCCTTTGTATGGACGTTTTTAACAATGACAATGTTTTAATATGCATGCACGTTTTATATAGTTAATTAGTTTACGTTCTAAATTTGCATGTCCCTGCTGAATAAATAAATAAATAAATAAATAAATAATAACAAAACAAAACAGCTAAATCCAGCCTAAGCTGGTTGGCTGGTCTTAGCTGGTTTAAGATGGAAGTACGTTTTAGCTGGTCCAAAACCCCTCTTTGTTTTTACATATAAGCACATATACGTTTTCATACAACCTTGTATTAAGCACAAAAATTATAGTGCCTATTTAAATAAATAAATAAACAGGCTGCATGCTTTTTTAGAGGGTATTTGTTCACTTCTTTTGCTGGTCAGACTGGGAAAAAAGTTAAAACCAGCCTATGCACGTTGGGTGGTTTTAGCTGGATTTAGCTGGTCTCCTAGCCTGGCCAAGCTGGTGTTTAGTTGGTTTAGCTAGTCTCCTATCCAGCTAAAACAAAAAGTGTTCAAAACCTCTCTAAAACCAGTCTGCAAACCAGCCAGGACCAGGCTGGAAGACTATCTAAAACCAGTCAACCATTAGGCTGTTTTCAGCTCTTTTTTTTAATTCTATGCATTTTTAATTTGATAATATATGTTCATATCGCAAGCACAGGCTACCACAAAAACGTTTTGTTAAAAAGTTTCTAAGACCATTCAGTTGTGAGAAGAACCTCAAGAGAAATCCTGAAAATGATTTACAGAAAAGCTTTTAAATAATCCCCTTACTTGGTTACATTATAATGCGCACAGATAGCATTACTGTACATAACTGTAAATAAGCTTGCCTGTCTGATTTCTGCGGGGCAGAGAGAGATTTAAATTAGGCTCCTCCCTCGTGCATAGTGGGTGGGGCTTTATATACCTAAACAGATGGGATCCGAGCTTTGTCTCCAGGCTGTCAGTGTTATTCTCGACAGGCGCTGTGAACGACTCTCATCGCGTTTCTCTCCATCTCCGTTCATCTCCGAGCACCAGCCCTGCATTGACAGCCTCATGCCACAGACAGGTCTCTGGGTTTAAGCTGTCACCCTGATGCTGGATCGAGCCGTGTTGCTCGAAAGAGAAAGCTGAGACGGAACAATACCGACGGAGCCTGTGTATCGTTGGCAAGTGAATATCAGCTTTCGTGAAGGACTCTGTCACCGCGCCTTTCCAAGCGGAGGACAACAAGCGACAGTTCCTATAGACGCTTACTGTAAACACCAGCAATGCCGGGGTTTGACTACAAGTTCCTGGAGAAGCCCAAGAGACGCTTTCAGTGTCCTCTTTGTAGCAAAGCAATGAGGGAACCCGTCCAAGTTTCCACATGTGGACACCGATTCTGCGATACCTGTCTGCAGGAATTTCTCAGGTAAAGAACCACAAATGCATACTGTGTGTTTTGCAGGAGGAACGAAGCGTGACAACAACAACAACAACAACAACATAGGATACACATAACCAGCATTTAAAGCGGTGGAGGCGGCGGTTTAAAACACCGAAGTGCGTTCAAATGATAAACAGTTTCGTCAATCATCGTTTCAGCACAAGACAGTCACTCATCTGCGCTATATTGATATTTTTATATCTGCCCATGGGCCTTGAGTTCATGTGGCATCCAATAGGATAGCAGGGATGCTTGTATGCAAATATATTGCAAATGAAGTTAGTTGCTGTAGCGCCGGGAGACTAATACTGACAGAGAAGCTACATGTGTATGCAAAGGAAATGCACCATTATAGTTAAATGAAATCATAATATCTAAAAATCTGCACTTTGCAGTAGTAATATAAGAGCAGTTTTTGTTGCACCATCACAGCGGAGCTATGTACCATCATTAGCCTACTGTCATTAACTTAAAGTGCACTGACAAGAATAGTAAACTAAAATGGTAATATATATATATAAATATAAGTAAAAAAAAAATATTATTTAACATCACTGAATTAATCTAAATCTATTCATTTATACCAAGAAAACTCATTTTTTTGGGTTAAGTCAATAGCTAGTAAGGTCACAGGTTATCAGTGTACTTGTGGAGAATGTAAATATTTTTCGTCAGGGCATCCAGTTGTGGTCTACCTTCATAAATGCGGGAGAAAATATTTTCAGACCTGTGTGTGTGTGTGTGTTCAGGCTCTCAGCTCTGGCCCTGTCTGTCATTTTGACCCGAGGCTCTTTGAGGGGGGCGGCCTCATGTGGGATTAGGAAGGGAATCCTTTATTGGAATCGGTTTGCTGAAAGACTGGCGGATCGTTTGCTCAGCAGTAATTTGTGTTATTTGTAATTCATTTGCTTGGTTATGTAGGAACAGCGTGGCAATGCATGGAACAAAGATGCTCAAATTGAATAACAAGTCATATGAACAAAAATCTTTAAGCATGCAGGCCAGCAAAAACTTTTCAGATAGCAGTTCTGCAGTACAGTGTAATGTTTATTGTCTGCATTGTAAATAATGTATCAGTTTATTAGCTTTCATTTAGCAGGAAATTCAAAACAAGTGCATTTACAATGTCAATCAAAACTGCTTTACAAATTGGTTTATAACCGAAAGGGTGAATCCTATCAGCTATGAAAAGTAGTGAACGGCTATAAAACAGGAGTGCACTTCAGTACTCGGTGTATAATGTAAGTATCATCCAGTCACTTGGATAAGAAGTTGCTTGGAGAATGACATGATGGCACTGTAAACATGGAGCACTGATTTTAAAACTGAATGATTGACAGCTGATATGCACATTCTGTGATGTTGTAGTCTTAGAGCATTAGTCATGCCTAAAAATAAAAAAAAATAAAAAATCAAGGAAATAAGTTTTAGAAAAATAAACTACTGTATTGGTACTACATACATTACCGTTCAAAACATTAGAGTCGTAAGATTTTTAAAATGTTTTTAAGTCAGTTTTGCTCACCAAGGCTGCATTTATTTGATTAAAAATACAGTAAAATCTGTTTATATAGTGAAATATTATTATAATTTAAAATAACTGGTTTCTATTTTAATATATTTTTGAAATGTAATTTATTCCTATGAGGGCAAAGCTGAATTTTCAGCATTATTACTCCAGTCTTCAGTGTCACGTGATCCTTCAGAAATCATTCTAATATGCTAATTTGCTGTTCAAGAAACATTTCTTATTATTATTAGGGGTGTGCGATATATATCATCTGCTATAATATCGTAACTGTTGTTTTAACAATGTGCAATTTGACAATTTGACGAGTATTTTGCAAAAACCAAACAAAACACCTACAGAGTGTAGGCATACATTATGTATGAAGTCTAGTGGGTTAAACAGTGCACGTGTGCATTTAGAGTGTGTTTTTTCAATGCATGATTCAGTCTATTAAAATACATTAAAATGATCACAAAATTCAAGATATGGTGGCAGAAAATGTGTATATATATATATATATATATATATATATATATATATATATATATATTTCATATAGTTAATATCACACAAAGCGTGCTGTTTTTTCTTCAAAAATCAGCATGATTACAAATGTGATATTGTTTTTTGAACTGTTGTATAAAATCAATAAGTTAATATTAAGAGACTTACGTTTTAGACACCATACTGTCTGTTTTTGCTCCATTTCGCCAAAAAAATAAATAATTCCAAACACAGCCACAGCGTTTTGCGTCTCTGAGCAGCGTGACTGTGTTGTTTCGTTCCTGGTCGAATCAACCGTTTAAATGATTCGGTTCAATCGCAATGACTCACTTGTTAACACTGACTTGCTGCCACCTACTGGCGATTTTAATTTCACATTTAAAGTATCTTTTCATTTTTAAAATAATTTCAAATATCAGTATTCAATGTTTTATGTTTAAAATATCAAAACATTATACATTTCCCTCTGAGCTGCATTAAACAGTGTGTAAATACATCTAAATGCCACTTCAGGTGCAACTTCTGCAAAGATTAATTTTGTTGATACTGGTTTTTGTTTGGTAAAAGCCTAAATGTCTTATTATTCTAACTGACTGATTAAATGTAACAATTTGACTCCAAAAATGTACACTTTTAGAAAAAAAATGGCTTTATTAAAGGCAAAATTGCCCCTAAAAGGTAAAAATCACTGATGTGAACTGACCACACAGAATATGAAGAATATCAAAACCTACAGCTGTCCACAGTAGTCAGATATCAGCACAATAACACACTCGGCAAAATATCATCTAATTAAAAATCCCCAAAAATATTCAAGATATTTTTTTTCAATATCGTACCCTAATTATTATTATCATTGTTGAAAACAGTTGTGCTGCTTAATATTTTTATGGAAACCGTGCTTCATTCTTTGAAAAATAAATATTTGGCAACATTATAAATGTCTTTACTGTCACTTACACTGTAAAAAGGGAAAGTTGACTTAACTTAAAAAAATTGAGGAAACCCGTTGCCTTAAAATTATTAAGTACATAATAATTTAAAAAGAAAAGTTAAGTAAACTTGACAATTCAATTAACTTATTTTTTTTAATTATCATTTACTTAAAAATTTTAAGGCAACGGGTTTCCTAATTTTTTTTAAGTTAAGTCAACTTATCACTTTTTACCGTGTTTTGATCAATTTAATGCATTCTTGCTGAATATAAATATTAATTTCTTTTAAAAAAGAAAAAAAACAACAACTTTTGAATGGTAGTATATATTTTTGGGTGAGTTAACTGGCATGCTCACGTGAGTCAGATTTGGCCTGCGGGTTGCCGGTTGGATAGGATGTTACTGTACACTTTACACATTGTTAGGCGTTAGTTCAAACAGATTGCATTATGCCTTCTTAAATGTTGCACACTAATAGAATATCTCTATATTTATATTTAGAACATTGACAGGTTATTGTATCATGCCAACACTGAAAGCAAAGAACATGAGAGCGTGAATTTATTTATTTTTTTTTTTTTGAACATGCATGATCAATTCAACACTGAACAACGGCAACAAAGGCTCAATGTGAGTCACAGATAGGGCAAAGATCTTATCTAGTTTTTCCACATATCCAAACAGGTTTTGTTTCTTTCCTGTCTGCATGTTGTGGAATATAAACAGGACTTGTGTTGATGCTCTGCTGAAAGATAAAAGGTCACAGCGTTTGTGAATGCGATGTCCACTATAGGCTCTCAGAGAAACACTGAATTATCGTGTACGTTTTTGGAAGGAGGGAGGAAAAAGGAAGCTCATGATGCATTTTGCCCAGGGCTCTGGGTGTTTATGTTTGTTCTATTCTCAGGAAACCTCTTTCTTCTCACGCCTACATAGGAGAAAGATTCTAGAACGTGAAGCTTTGCTCAGTTTTGTATTCGCAAAATTGCTTGAGATAATACAAATAAAAGACGTGCCGTGGAAGACTAAATGAAAGCAGACAATGCTTATGAATCATCAGGTCATTAGCATGTCGCTGGGAAGAAAGCCAATCTGCTTTTCTTTATATGTAACTTTTTCTTTACCAACTTTTGTCACCAGCTAATGAGTGACTTTTTAACACTAGTTAAAGCTACGCCTATTTAGAGTTTACTGTGCCTATTTTACATAAACCAGGCTTCCCACACAATTGGCAAATTGCTTTTTTAAACTTTTCCCTTTTTTTACTGTTATTCAAGTAAGTATTTTAAAGAAGGATTTTAAAGAGACTAGATGCACAAATTGCAATTTGCAGAATATTCAGTTGCAAATTTCTGCCTTTCCTTGACTTTGTAGAATCATTCAGATCGGTTTTGAACAGATTCAATGAAAAGATCCAATTCAAAAGAACAGAATGCTATTCATGATATCTTCAGTCTTTCAAAAAAATGTTGTGCTTGTTTTCACTGATTTGAAAGTGATTTACATTAAAACTTCATTAATTTGAATCTCCACAGCATGAGAAATAGATCTAAACCAGTGGGTCTACACCAGGGGTCCGGGGCCCACAGGGGGCCTTGGCAAACTTTCAACAAGCTTTGAAAGGAGCAAAAATGACTAGATATTTTGTATTTTAATTCACCCGCTCAACTGTTGTTTTATTCTTTGAAGAACCAGGATTTGCACCGTTTTGGAAAACTTGCATATATCTTGTAAAAATGTGATTTCAAGACCTGGAAAGTTCACGTCAATGAATAAAATTGGTATTTTTATGAAATACTTGGGTATTTTTATAAAATAACTTTATCTAATAACTTTTTCTAGTTATGCCAAAATCTAAAATATTTGATCAAAATAAATTTGTGAGTAAAAAAAAAAAAAATCATTATACAGTAAAGCCAAAACAGCTGGAAACGTTACCCATCCTTTGAATATTGTTGTGAACAATGGTGGGCCTTGGAGTCAAAAAGGTTGAGAACCACTGATCTAAATGTTATATTAAGAATTACTTGTTAAATTTTGTTTTAAGTTGATGTTTAGATCATGGTTTACATGTATTGTGACGATCAGAATCTCATGTGCCAGCGTGTTAAAATAAGCATGTGCTTTGTTGACATTGCGTGATAAGTGTGCATTCTCTTCTTAATTGTTGCGTACAGTACACAATCAGAGTTATTCCATCCGTTACTGCAGTCAACCTCTGATCAGTTCAGACCTGCCGTTTCATTGGGAAATATTGCCATATGTGTGAGGATTTACTTGGGTTATGCTCTTGCACAACTATGAATCACCATCTTTTGTGTTTTAACCATTATTAGAAAAGGGCCTCCAGCTACTTCAGGTTGAGTCTCACGCTACAAGCACACCTATAGACTTGCCTCGTAAAATTCAGTTTCAAATTCAACTCTGAATCATCTCAATCAAACTCCATTCACTTGAATTTGTCCCATGCACATCGACAGACTTTGACTTTGCTCCCATGTTGGTTTATTTGTGTTGTAAATGGAGTGTGTTTCCGCTGAAGGAGGAATGCGTACGGCGGTTATCTCAGAAGGCCTAATCAGAGCCGGGAGGGTCATAAGGGGCCAGCCCTCAAGCCTTATCACTCCAGCAATCAGCTCGAGTCACATGACCACGACGCTAATGCAGAATAGATGAACCTTGAACTGAGGGCATTTGGTTCACTGCCATCACACAAAAGCGGTTCTCATAATATGGGCTAACATCTCTGAATGCACATACAAGGGCACCCTTTATGTCATTAAGCAATGGTTTAGACTAGTTAGACGAGTCGAGTCAAATAAACTCTTGGATGTTTTCATGTGGTGCTTTGTGAGATTGCGTTTACTGTTTTGTAGTCTATTATTCAAGCTTTAGCTTTGTTTGCTTAGTGTCTGAACTTCTTGTGTACATATTCTGCTAATAGTGCACATTAGGTGCATCCCAATTCAAATACTTATGCACTTCCATGCCACTTTGTAGTATAAATAGTACAAGTAGTGTTTTCCAGAGTTGTAATAGTTGGGATTTTTCACCCAAAAATAAAAATTCTGTCATTAATTACTCAACCTCATGTCATTCCAAACCTGTCAGACCTTCGTTCATCTTTGGAACACAAATTAATTTGAATGATTTTTTTCCATTTAACAAAGCTGTGAGAATACTTTTTGTCCGCAAAGAAAACAAAAATAACTTTATCCAACAATTCTTCTCCTCCAGGTACCGTCCTCCGCCGTTATCGAGAGTACCACCAAACAAACATGCGCATACATTCCTAATTTTCTTTGCGCATAAACAGTATTCTCGTAGCTTCGTAAAATTACCGTTGAACCACTGATGTCACACGGACTATTTTACCGATGTGCTTACTACATTTCTGGGGCTGGGAACATTTCAGTTACTTTGCTGTCTAAGCAGGGTCAGAAAACTCTCAAATTTCATCAAAGATATCTTAATTTGTGTTCTGAAGAGGAACGAAGGTCTTACGGGTTTGGAACGACATGAGGATGGGTAATTAATGACCCTTTTCATATATTTACATGCATACATACATACATACACACACACATACATACACACACACACACACACATATATATATATATATATATATATATATATATATATATATATAAAGAAAATATAAAAACGTAAACTTATTTTATTTCAGCTAGTTGCAAAAGCAACATTTCTCCTTTCTCATGCACAAAAGCACATGAAAATGACTATAATTTTAATTAAAATGAAAAACAAATCAGAAAATATAAAGTTAAAAACTAATTTAAAATATTAATCAATTCCATATTTGAGACAACTATTGATTCCAGTAGAATTTGATGTTAGCATGTGGCTATGCACATGCTATACATGTGACTACACAAACAAATGTGACATAGACATATATAGAAACATGCAAATATTGAATTTCTTTTGGCTGTCTGCCATCTTGGATGTTTTTTTTTTTTTTTTTTACTGCACTTTTCACAGTGCATTCTGGGATTGCCTTCCCTGCAAAAGATAAACATGATGTTGCTTTAGTTTAGAATGTGGCCAGAACAATAGCTGGGTCCAAAATCCCATACTGCCTAGTACGTCCTACATTTGGTTTGAAACTTGCACTGACTGTTGAAAAGTACTTTTATCACCCGTTTTATGAGTAATGTGAATTCAGACATACTTCTTGTCTCACATACTGTACTATATGGATGTGAATTAGTCATATTTGGTCACTGCGAATGTATCTTAAAAGACAGCATGATGTTTCTACCTAACTTTTGGAACAGCATATGATGCCTAAACTTGGTGACTAAATAGGTAGCTCACTAGGTTTTAAAACAAAGCATTTGTCGAGCTAAAAATGACATTTTCCAACTAATATTTGCTTCTCATGTTGATCCACATTAATTACTAATTTAAAAAAAAAACTGCATAAGAACTGCATTTTCTGAGATTTCAAAATAGAAAGGCCAGAAGCTGCTTTTATCCAAAGAAAGTACAAAATGTGACTATCCTGGTCTAAGGAGCATAAAACCTTCACCTCTCTATTAAGCTACAGTTTTCACAGCCCAATTTTCTCGAACAGAATGTCTTTTTTCCTATAAAGTCTGAATAGAGTCTTCTGTGTCTTGTATTGAAGTCAAGTCCTCCTGCGTTCTCTTGAGAGCTGATGGTCTGAAACATGTGCACTCTGAAGCCTTGGAACGGAAGGATGGGTTTAACCGGGGTAGAACGGGGTAACTGGTGACAGGCAAAGTGGGAAAAGAAAGATTGACTTCTTTCCAGCCAGGGCCATCTGTGTGAACAACATCTTTTTTACATTAAAGCTAAAATGAATTGCCCTCTGTCCATTGAGAAACAGAAAGGAGCCCCTTTGGCCTGTCACAGATAGTGAGTATTTCTCTGAGGACAGGGAGATTTAGAGGAAGCATTGGTGCCCAGTGTTGAGAGGAAGCCAGGCTGGGTATGACAGCTGGGAGTCTGAGTCCCTCCTCAGGATTCATGCCATTGAGGCAGATGAATAGTGACTGGGCATCCTCTCTCACTTCCTGTCCAGCCTCATCCTGACCAGCCTCCTCAGGATTCATGCCATTGAGGCAGATGAATAGTGACCCTCACATCCTCTCACAGGTGCCACTGGCCTTAGAAATCATCCATCCAAGCTCATCTGTTAGCTGGGTCGATGACACATATTAGATCTGAGGAGACAAACACTGTTTACAAAATGTTTAAATTTAATGAATCAATAGTTATGGTGTGGTT
Organism: Acrossocheilus fasciatus; assembly: GCA_036784905.1. Classification (NCBI taxonomy): domain Eukaryota; kingdom Metazoa; phylum Chordata; class Actinopteri; order Cypriniformes; family Cyprinidae; genus Acrossocheilus; species Acrossocheilus fasciatus. Next base: position 11,103,710 of record CM071952.1, read on the forward strand.
TAACTATCAAGTAAATAAATGAATTTTAATTCATAAAGTAAAAAAACAATTTCATTATATAAAAGGTATGTTCAAATCATTGTATGCATGAATTAATAAAGAGAACATTAAATAACATAATATTTTTTACCCAGCCCTGAAGAAGAGCTGAAATATATCACATAGTTGTATGTTTGCCAATACATAGTGAAGAGAGAGTTGGAAACAGCGTAATATTGATTTGTCTTCCTGAAATAAACTGTGTCAGGCGAGTTGCTGCTTTAGATATCCCAATGAATGCTGAGCTTTTAGACTGCAGTTCAACAAATGAAAACGCCTCGGGTGCTTCTCTGTCCTAATCCATAAATATGTTTCTGCAACTTCAACCGAGAGAAAAAAAAAAACAACCTAGAATGCTCATTAACCCTGTCAAGTACATTCAAATCAATTCAGTATATGAAGAAAACAAGCATTACATAAACGACTGTACGTTTGACGTCAACCGACCTGTGAAGTTTGTTGTTTTCTCAGCTGAAAATCTGAAAAACTGAGATCAGATACTGGCTGAGTAATGTCATGGAGAGGGGGCGTTTAGGGAGGTTACACCTCGGTCCAGCTGCAAACGGGACGTTATGGATTTAAAGTTCTCCATCCGTTCCAAACAGCTGCAAGCTGGTGTAGGGTGAGGCTGTTATGGAGAAGCTTGCATTTCATTTAAATGTTTTGCATCAGTGCTTCTCTGGTTTGAAGTGTCATAAGGCTTCTGTCTTAATTATCATCGTAGAGGGTGTTATTAGAACCTAAAGGACTTGTTCAGTGAGGGTGACACAAAAAGTGGGCAAGCTCTTAACATTCCTGACTGGATTTTCTGCCCTATTCAGATGTCCATCGTCTGCAAGCGCATAGACAACATTCTTTTGTGAAAAACCGTGGTGCTTGACGGCCTTGGATGCTCGGTGGGGTTCACGAACAAACGGTTCGTGGGGATCTGGGACTTGCCTGGGCATGCTTGTATTTAAAGAGAAATCGTATAATCATAACTTTACTCCCCTTGGGTGCAGAGAACTGTTCGCAGGCAACTATTTCAGTTATGCAGTAAAGTACATTGTCACTCAGTCCTTGCATGCTGTGGCCAGGTTGCTTTAACCTAGACCTGTCAGACACACATCAGCTGGCATGAATCAAACAATAATTAATCTGCGATACTTGTTTAAGCAAACGGCACTATTGGTATTGCCTGTTCTTGGGAAATGAACAAACACCTAACGCTAGGTATCAAATCACTGTCTCACAGTATGTGCTTTGATACTTCAAATTGTGCGTCTTGTTGGGGTGATGTGTGCTGTTATGTATTTGACTGATTTTTTGTCTGGCAGATGATAAAAATGATAGGAAATGTCATAATTTACATACCTTTTTGAGATACCTAGAGTATATTGTAGACATTCAGCAGTGGGTTCTTTTGACTTGCAACCACCCAGAACTCCCTAGAAACCACATAGAAATGCACTAAAGGCATCCAGAACACCTTAGCAACCTCATAACTATGTACTGAGGGCCGTTATATGTTGAAAAAAACATCTTAATCATTTTAAGCCTAAACTGCTTTGCTCCTGGTCTCCCAGAAGACAGCTAGACTAGGCTGTCTTTTTTGATCATTTTTACAATGAAAATGATTGGGGACCAGTGTTATTGTTAACTACAACATTTAACAATCCGTTTTGGTAATAAATATTAGATTATAAAAATAATGCTGACCAAAGCTAAACTAGGCCTAATAATACATTAAAGCTAAATAGAAATACATCCTTTATATATATACCTTATATATATTATCTTATATTTAAGGTAATTGTAAATATACTATTTTAATATTTATCAATAAAAACAATACTAAAATAAGACTTTTTGACTCAGGATTGACCTTTGACTTTTATTGTGTGGACAAAAACAGTTAAAACATTAAACAGTTTTCATTCTTGGGTGAGCTGTCAGTTTAAACCAGCTAAGACCAGCTCAAACCAAATAAGACCAGCAAACTATCTTAGGCTGGTTTTTACCATTGTTTTTCCCCAGCATATATATATTTTGTTGATTGTGCAATCTGCACTTTGTTTCAGATTTACAAAGCTGTTTTGAGATAAATTGCTCATTTTAGTGTAGTATTAATGCTAAAATAACACTGTTTGACCATGTTTGGCTTCATTGTGTGGACAAAAAACATTTAAATTTTTGTGTGAGCTGTCCATTTTAACCAGCTCAGACCAGTTCAAACCAGGTAAGACCTGCAAACTATGTTAGGCTGGTTTAAACTTTTTTTTTTTTTTTTGAGAGCAGCAAGTTTTAAGTGGCTATATTGTGTTGATTGTACATTCTGCGCTTTGTTTCAGGTTTATACAGCTATTTTCTGATAAATTGCTCATTTTATTGTAGATGCTTTTACGCATGAATACATTCATTGAAATGCTTTTGTGAAACATCCCTGTAACAAGCAGCTGAAGGTCATTTGGAGCATCTAGATGCAATTAGTTTCTATCGGCTGATCGCTGTGGTAATGTAAACCTCTAAATCCCAATCCCATCCTGTTCAGCACACGCAGCTTGTGTGTTTTTCATCTTGCCGTAACTCCATCATGCCTTATCTCGTCTTCATCCAACACGGAACATGGTTTAATCAAAGCCCAATGCATTTGCATGGGCTCTGAAGGGGGTTGGGGGTCTCAGACAGCTGAGAGAGCACTGGTGTGAGAATGCTATCTGTTGTGTAGCTGACAGGCAGGCATTTGAAGAATCCGCTGGTGAGGGGAGCAGCTGGGGTGGCCAGATCTTGAGGAAGGAGGAGGGCACCTGTCTCAGTGAAAGGCTCTCTTATAGAGCGCAACAGGTGTTGGCAGAGCGGTTAAGCTCTACGGTTAAAGTGTACACTCATTCGGCGTTATTGACTGTCAATTCCGGAGGCCGGCCAGATTGAAGGTCACAGCCATTGGTTCCCTTTTGTGAAAGAAGCACTGTGGTGGTTTCCTTCCTGCTTTACACTGCGCAGATCCGCTCTATATAGCGGCTCAAAGACGTCCTTTCAGATCCAGCATGGCACGTTACCCTCATCCAGCCCGCCTGGCTTACTCTCAAACGCGTCAGCGCAACACAAACTCATGCTCCCACGTCCCAACTTGGCTCAGAAGTGACACTGATCCCATGAAAGAGGACGGAGAAAGCCACTTCCTCATCTTCAAGGTCAGCCGCGTGGATCGTTCCTACTGCTAGAGATGAGAGAGATGTTAAAGAGCTTCCTGTTTGAACTCATTATCTGTGAATTGCTCCATGTCCTTAAGTCCCCTTTTTTGGCTTTTGAAAGGACCAACAATGGTAATTTTTTGGTAGTTTTGTGTAAACTTATTTATCATTATTTTCATTAATCATTATAAAAAAAATTTCCTTTTTTAAAATATTTACCTTGACTCTCATCTATCTATCTATCTATCTATCTGTCTGTCTGTCTGTCTGTCTGTCTATATCTATCTGTCTATCTAGTCTATTTATAATTTTTTTTTTTTTAATTTTGTAATATTTAATATTATGTTTTTTATTATAATTTTAAAAAAAAATTAGTATTAATGGTTTATTTGAGTTATGTGTGACAGTTTAAAATGAATTTTCCATGTCTTTTCTGTGAAATAATTTTCTTGTCAATGATAGTAGTAGTAGTAATAGTAATAATAATAAAATTATATATTGTATTCATTTATTATTATATATTTTCATATTTTCATATATCTTAATAGCTTAAGATAGACATTTTTAGTCGTAATATTTTGAAAATATTAAAATGATTTGAACTAATATTTTAAAACAAAACTACAAACTACATCAAAATAACAAAATTTCCTTGGTTAGAATTTTTTTAACGCTCTAGAAATTCTTTTTAACAAAAGCCTTGTAGCTGTCAAAAGTCTGCTGGATGATGCAAAATAACATATTTTGCATCATCCGGCTGACTTTTGCTTTAAAAATAAACCCAGATATCTGGGTGCAGGAAACACAGAGACACATTTGTTCATTTACACGTATTAATGACATTGTAAGAATAAAAAGCTGGTTGAAAATCAGCAAACTCATCTTTTATGTCCCATAGATATCATTATATGTATGATACAGAGAATTCATTTTTATTTTTTTTATTACTTATTTGTTTTGGAATACATTGGTCCAGGCACAAAAAATAAGAGGTCACATCATTGACCCTTACACATCTTGGTACATGAAAAAAGAACACTCCATCATTCATAGGGAACGCCAATACTGTGTCTCAGCAGCAGAGCCTACGAGAGAGAGAGAGAGAGATTGTGTTTGGCTCGGTGTGAGTGTTCACTGCCTGCGCTGTGGGCTGATGGCGAGCACAGGAGTTCTAGCATGTTCTTATCGGCTACACGAGTGCACATCTAGCTCCCTCACAAACACACACACACACACACCTCTCTCTCCAGCATAAAGAGCCTCACCTTCACCCCGTTACCATGGCCACTGAAGTTGCGGGCCTAGCCAACGGCATGCAGTACACACACACAGAATCAGTGATGAGGTGCTGACGAGCCGCCCGCTTTGACTGTCTCCCTCTAATCAATGAACTGAAAGAGGAGAAATCACATTATAATTACATAATCCTCCTACATAGGGAGTCACTGGGTTTAACATTGGTTTTAAAAGTTTTTGAAGTCAGGAACAGACACAGGCGGAGAGGTGTTGTCTCGGGACGCTGGAGGTGACTCATCGTGTATAAGGTGCGTAGTTTGTTTCCACCAGCACGCGGTGACTCAGACAGCTGATAACGAGGGTAAAATCTTTTAGTTTCTCAAAGAGTTTCACCCACAGTTACTTTTACCACGCTGACTCAACTGCAATATGAAGTGTAATGCGGCACGCCGCTGTCCGTATCTGCAGCACTGAGAGCCGCTGGTGGATTTTCTCACCCACTCTTTCTGGACGTTTCTTGGGCGCATGAGGAAATAGATGGTATAATTAGATGGTGGAGCTGTGCTATTGGGGTGTGGTTGAGTTTTTCCCTGGAGCGCCTATGGAGTTGAGCTAAATCCAGCCTCCTACACTTAGTTTATTCTTTCAGCACCTGGTACTGTACACTGTCTCATGGAGAGACGCACAATGAAGAGCTCTGTCGATCCACTGTGTCACGCTCAGGGCTTGCTTAAGAAGTTAATTTAGAGTTTATTCAAGTCAACTTTAGTGTGGCGTAATACTGAGAAGCTTTTGTGTTGATGCTTAAACAAAACATTCACTCACTGCATGACAAGGCAGCTATGTATTTTTGTTTTCAGTCAGTGTATGAGGAAAATGCGTCATTATGAAAAGCTGATGATGTTAGATGGTGATATATAGCAAATGTTCAGCTCATGGTTATACAAAAAATGATGGATATAATGATATTTAAAAAAAAAAAAACTTTAAATTCAGAATCTGATATATTTAGATTTTAATTTTAAGATGTTATCCCTATTTTTGTTACCTCTTCTAATAAACAGAGGAAAGAGATAGAAAGAGATATTGAGAGTGGGGGCAAAATAGATAGATTATGAATGGAATAAATTAACAGATTATTCAAACCAATAAATAAATGATAATTTAAATAAATAAAAAATAAATAAAACGGCTTTAAATAAATATATTAAATTAGTAAATAAATAAATTGATATTTTTAAATTAAATAAATGGAATCAATAAATTATTATTGAAATAAATAAATAAGTGGAGTATTTAAATAAATACAAAAACAATTTAAATAAATAAATACATGAACAAATAAATTTGATATTTTTGAAGTAACAAATAAAAATGGATTCAGTAAATAAATAAATAAATAAATCAACTGATTATTGAAATAAATATGGGAACACTTTCATATATGGACCAATTCTCACTATTAACTAGTTGCTTATTAGCATGTCTGTTATTAACATATTGGCTGTTTATTAGTCCTTATAAAGCACATATTCTGCATGACCATATTCTACATCCCTAATCCTGTCCAATACCTAAACTTTACAACTACCGCACTAACTATTAATAATAAGCAAATTAGGAGTTTATTAAGGCAAAAGCCATAGCTAATGGTTTGTTAATAGGGAGAATTGGACCTTTTAAATAAAACGTGACCATAAGTAAATAAAGAACTATGTGAAGTAGAAGTAGTTTAAATGATTATATTATGCAAGAAAAAAAGAGAATGTAGCGTGATATGTGAGACTGGAAACTAGTGTGGCTATGTAGGAAATCAATAGTCTGAGACAGCGGTCAGTTAAACACTTTAGTGGCCATTATACACATATATTTTGCCATATTGACCAGTCACTGCTGGGCTCTGATTAGTCTGTCCGCTGCAGGCTAATGATAGACATCTCTGCCCGATGAGTATTTGTTGGTCTGGATTATCTGTCCGTTCCACCTGCTGTCATGGTAGAACAGCGCATGACATTGAGGAAGGTAATCCACCCATCCTCACCCCAACTGGCGTTAAGGATTAGCACGCTGCTAATTTGCCTCTAGCAAAGCCCGAGGTTGGGGCGCATGTTTTGTCTCCCCAAGTCTAGTTTGTTTTGTGTTTTTCAGTACAGATGCCAGCCTGGAGTGTGAGGCGATAGCAAGATAACTGAAACTGTGTCGAATTTCATTACTTATGCTACACACGCCATTTTAATGCTTCGCTAAGTCTATGTAGGCTAAAAGGAATCGATCGGGAACAAACATGCAGATCATTTGATATCCACTCTCATATTTGCTGGTGTCTCTTCATAAGATCATGGAGCTAGATTGCATTAGCTCCTTTATCTTTTGGACCCGACAACAAAGTGGAGAACATTTTAGAGCTGCCCGTAAAGCTTCATATCTTACATCCAAAGCTCTGAACTTGCTCAAAGGCTCTCCAACTTACTTTTCCTCCAAAATAAACCCTCAGAAGATTGAATTTATCAAGCTGTTGCAAGATTATCCAACAGACATTATCAGCTTGTTCTTAGATCTTCTCATTTTAATGAATTATGCATTCATCTCAGAATGAGCCGCGAGAGCTTAGTCTTTTCCAGCTCGCCCCATAGCCATCGCAAAACCCAGACCTTTTTTAACATCTCGCCTTCCCACCGACTGAGAAGGGCAAGAAGGGCTCGCAGCTGGAAGATAAGCCAAGAAACGGCTAATCCTGCGGTCCTTTATGCTTATACTTTCCCTGCTAATTTCCACATCATTGAACTCGCAATCCTTTCAAACTGTTAAGGAGCTTTTTAATTCAGACTGGCTTTGTCTTTGTCGCCTGCATTATGTCAGTTTTAAACTTTAATCAGCTCCTCGGAAGCGACAGATGTGAAGAGAACGTGCCCTAAATGTCATTTTTGTGAATTAAATGCTTTGTACTTAAGCATTTATCACATTCAGGGCTTCATCGGGCTTCGCCTTCTAATACAATGAAAGCTTGACAGCTTGAAAATGTGCGTCCGCCCACTTTACCTCAATCCTACAGACCTTAGTCAGAATCAATGCCATGTTTACTTTGGCACTAACAAACTGTACTGTAACATACTGTACAAGTGATGAGAGCAATCGGAGCAATTTTGTATGCAAAATTATTGTACAGTTATAATTCCACATGGTCACACAGGCTCATTGTTTTGAGCTGTATGAGAAGCAAGAGATTACAAAATGTGAATGAATCATTCAGAACGACTCGGTTGAATCATTAAAAAGATCCAACTCAAAAGAACGATTTAGTCACAAATCGGAAATCACAATCTTTTCTCGTCAACCCACCAAGAAGAGTTTTATTACAATTAAAATTTAAAATGAATAAAACCATTTTTGTTGTAAAATTAATAATATAAATATTAGAAACTTAAGTGATACTAAAATTAGAAATGTTGCCTTGGTGACTAATTGAAATATTTGAAGCACTGAAATACACAAAAACTACAGCTAAACTAAAAAAAAGTAAATAAACTTAAAAAGTAATACTTGCAAAAAACTAGTAAAAATGATAAAGCACATTAAAACAAACTAAAAAATAAACAAACATTAAAGAATAATAAATAGACAAATAAAAGCTAATTCAAAATATTAACCTATTGAAAACTACAGTAAAATAGTATGTAAATAATACTAAAATTACGCTGTGGTGGATGCCTAAAAACTGTTCTTCATACAACACTTTTGTAGGTTTTCAGAAGAATTTATTTCTTTATTTCTTCTGTGAAGCATCAAAGGAGATATTTGAAAAAATGTCTTTTTTATGCAATAAAATTCAGTTCCCATGTTGCTTTGGCACCCATAGAAGAAAGTAAGTCACACAACATCATTTTTGAGTGAACTGTCTCTTTAAATATAGTGCATGAGTCATATGAACCATATTTTATGGTTCTTTTTTAGAACTTGAAAACTTCATTTACTGTTATTATTTTGATGAGAACAGTTAAAAAAATCACCTTTTGTGTTCTACGGAAACAAAAAACTCAAACGTGTTTGTTATGACATGAATTTTCATTTGTGGGTGAACTATTCCTTTAAGACTCCCTCATTTTATCCTCTGGAGAACCGCTGTTTTCTAGTGTCTCAAATCTTAGGATTACCAGAAAACTGAGTCATCCATCAGATGTGCTGGTTATCCGTCCTCTCAGTTTCTGGGATTAGTGTGACACTTCTGTAATATCTTCTGTTATTTTTAGAGTCGGATTCCTCTGACCCCGTCAAAGCCTTCCTTGTGGCCCGTCTTACCCGATCGTGATAGTTAGTGCCGTGATGCCCCTTGACAATGTTAAAAAGGGGGATCGCCGAGGCACTTCAAAGTGCTTTGGTGCGTATGGACAGCGTCTCTTTTAATAAAACTGTCAATGTATCTGAGGCGTCATGCGCTTGTGTTCTTCAGGAATCTATGGCGTCGCTGCTTCGCCTCAAAACATTTGCCTTCTCGTGGATGAACGTTCTGCAAACATCTGCCCTTTACCGAGGAAGCTAAAATTAGAATTGCCGTCTGTAATTAAACAGCAAAAGCAGCCTGTCGGAGGAATTCTGTTTGCCATTCATGCCATTTTTGATGATTGTGTGCCAGCGTGTGCATGTGCATGCGTGGTTATGTAGGAGGGAGAAAGAGAGATGCAAACAAAGGAAGTGACAGTAAAATAAGTGGAAGAAAGCAGAAGAAAAAAGATGACATTTTGAGTGAACATCAAAAGCAGAGGCCGTTTCACATCTGCACTTGACTGCAGCTTTTAGCACCTCTCAACACGGGCCGGTGTCTCTTTCTCACATGTGTGCAAATTCTAATGGAGAAATGTTCCTTAACCACTTTGAACGCTCACATACGAGTTCAGGCTCTCTCTGCTGCTCTTTCAAGCTGCCATCAAAGCTCGCCAGGAACCATTATACTCCATTGACACCTTTCTTAGGCTGTCCATTTCCAGGTCTAATGCCAGGCCACGTTTACACCTGGTTTAAGCAGCCGTCTGTCTCAGGGATCTGATCTAGTGGACAGCACTAGGTCAGATACTAGTGTCTTGTGTTTTCATCAAAGCACTTGAGGAGGTGTTTAAAACCACCTCCTTAGCATTTACAGTGTGCACTGTAACACCATGTGTCCTAGAAAGATTGTTTGTTTTATTTTATTTTAATAATGGTTATTTAAACTTACTTTTATATATATATTTATATTTATACACACACACACACACACACACACACACACACACACACACACACACACACACACACACACACACACACACATATATATATACATACATATATATATATATATGTGTATGTGTGTGTGTGTATAAATATATATATATATATATATATATATATATATATATATATATATATATATATATATATATATATATATATATATTCAGATTTACAGTTTCAGTCAACATTTAAAAAATATGTATTAGATTTATATATATTATTATTTTCAGTACAAATTATGTTTTAAATTGTCTGCATTACCGTTTGTGTCAACATTTAGGAAAGTGATATTGTATTATATTAAAATATTATATATATATATATATATATATATATATATATATATATATATATATATATATATAATTTAAATTTGTAGTACAAATAATTTGAGTGAAAAATAAAAAATATATATTTTACTGTGTTATTATAATATTAGATTGGATTCAATTGTTGTATCTTTTTTTATCACAAATTATATTTTACATTTTGAGCCTTATAGTTTAAATGAAAATTTAAGAAAAAATTGTAATGTGCTGTGTTATTAAAATATTAGATTTTTGTTATTTGAAATTATATTTTACATTTTCAGTATTACAATTGAATGAAAATTTAAGAAAATTATATCGTATTATTAACATTTTAGATTATATTCATTTTTTATATCTATATTTTATGTCTTACAAGTTGTATTTTACACTGCCAGCATTACAATTTGAGTGAATATTTCATTTAATGAGGATGTCTTTTTGCTTTAATGACAGAAGCACTCAAACTGCACGAACACCGCAAGTTTGACATAATGAATGCAACAAATTTGCGTATATTTGATTAGCAACCTACAAATAGTGCAGAATCTTGCAGAACTGGACTTGTCGGTTGCGCTGGGATGAGATGATAAATGCATGGCGTCTCCATCAGGACTAATAGCAGCCGCTTGGCCCGGTGCAGATCATTTAATGAGATGGAATTGATTTTCTTTTGCCTCCCTCATGCATCTGTACTCTAACCAATTACATAAAAAGACTCCCCGAGTTAGCTTTTGCTCTTGAAACCTCTTACAGCTATGTTCAGATGTTGAAATCAAGGTTGGAATGCCACTAGAATAGCCTCGATATATTTTGTTACACTTGGGTGCTTCCTAAAATGTATCCATGCGTTTAAATTTTCCTGAGCTCCTGCTACCTGAAGAGTGTTGTTGTCATTCCAGTAATGGTGAGTATAGATTTAAATGTGGATTGTGACCGAAGGCAGGCTGTATCACAGTTGGCAGTGGTTTCCATTACTGTCAGCAAGGCGGAAAACCTCTCTTAGGCCATTACAACGTGAGGATTAGAGGTCCTTCAAACATTCATTCACACATCTAGCTGCACGGACATGCTAAAAGCATGCTGATAAACTCTGTTAATGAGAGGCATAGGTCCAAACTCAACACATTGACAGATATCTGACAGACATTTCTTGTAAAGAACAGTTGGGGCAGGATAAGGAGATTTGGAGATCTTTTATCACATGACGCAGTGATGCCAGTCAGCCAAATATATCAGGAACATGGAAAAGAAAATGAATAAAATGTAGATTATGGTAGTAATTTGACATTTCTGAAAAGACTGTGTGAATCGCAGGTGGCTTGTCTCATCAGTGTCAGTGGAGAGAGAGAGTGATGAGAGAAGTGTGGAGAAAAACTGACGGGTTTTGCGTAAGTGTGAGTTTATGTGACCCGTGATTCTGCTTGTGTTACATAGCAGCAGAGAATTTTGACAGGTCGTCGTTGCCCACCGTTGTGATTTCAGTCATGCCACAGACCACCACACACTTCCTCTGAGTGCGTCATCATACATTTACAGTCGATTCAGCTTCTCCATGCACAGAATTTGCTTTATAAGTGCATATTAAAGCATATCTGCAATGTTTTGTATCAAGGTCAAGATTATGTGACTTGGCTATTGTAAATCATGCCTAGGACACTGCAATAAAGGGTAGGCAGCAGTGAGTGAGTAACAGTTAAGTGCTGGTGTTAAGTGCTCAGCTCCTGCAGTGTTTTAAATGAACAGACATGCTAGATTTATGATGGCCAAGCCCTCACAATCTAACAACAGTCACAGTGTTGTACTGACCTGAGCCCGCCTGCGGAGGTCTGTGATCTTCACAGTCAGGTGGGTGGGTGAGATGATACACTATTGTCCTTCCTAAATGTCAAGCCTGAAACTTTCTGCACTTGTAGTTCAGAAAATGTCACATATGTGACCCTGGACCACAAAAATAGTCTTAAGTCGCTGGGGTATATTTGTAGCAATAGCCAAAAATACATTGTATGGGTCAAAATGATAGATTTTTCTTTTTATGCCAAAAATCATTAGTATATCAAGTAAAGATCAAATTCCATGAAGATATTTTGTAAATTTACTACTGTAAATATATCAAAACGTCATTTTTGATTGGTAATATACATTGCTAAGAATTCATTTGGACAACTTTAAAGGCGATTTTCTCAATATTTAGATTTTTTCATTGTGATTTCAAGTTTCATTGTGAGATATAAAGCCACAATTACAAGAAATAAAGTCACAGTTGTGAGGTATACATTCACAGTTATAAGAAATAAAGTCACAGTTGTGAGGTATAAAGTCACAGTTACAAGAAATAAAATTATCAGATCTAAAGTGATAAATTCACAGTTTTGATAAATGGACAAAGTTGAGTCAGTTGTGAGATATAAAGCACGTTTACAAGTAATGAAGTGATGATTATGATTATGCAAATGTGAGAAAGTTGCAATTGTGAGATATATATTTATGTCACATCTGTAAGATATAAAGTCACATTGTGAGATAATTGCAAAAAATTGAGGCAATAATGATTAATAATGTTGCAATCGTAAGATTTAAACGGACAATTACAAGAAATTACAAGAAAACAAGGAGAAATAAATTTGCAGTTACAAGAAATAGTTGCAAATGTGAGAAGGTCATAATTGTGAAATATTCAGTTGCATCTAGTCACAGGTAGAGGTATAATTGAGAAATTTGTAGAAATTGAGTGATGATTCTGAAAAATAGTCGCAATTATGATACTCACAAATGTGAGAAATAGTGAAAATGATGAAAAATTAGCAATTACAAGAAATAGTAGCACACATGAGAAATAAATGTGCAGTTGCGTGGGATAAAGTTGCAATTGTGAGATACAGTATACAATCCCATCTGTGAGATATAACAACAAAACTATATGAGAAATAAAGTCAAATATTACTTTTTACTGTGAGGTGGAATTGGGATTCATAGAAAGGTTAATAGTGAAATGAACGTCTTTTGGTTTCCTGCATCCAAATGAACATAAAGTGCACTTTTCAAGGGCAGAGATACATTTAAATGTCTTCAACCGTCCTCAAGTGCACTTACTATTCATGTCTGTTGAATCGATGACTGTACACCTCCATACAATTCTGCGACAGAAAGAGAGCTATATTGCTTCAAAAAGAAGGCATTCAGATTCGCTCTCAGCCCTTCCAAGGTTTCCTTTGTTGAGCTTTCTCTACAGCGATTGGCCACTTCCCGGTGGCCTGCCTGTCAAAGGCGATGTAGGAGGTGTGAGTGCAGTGTTGTGACGCCTGTCCTCATCTATATCACTTTGCCAATGGACGGCTCACTAATCTGACCTGGGGCCAAGGCAGAGAATTTTAAGGGGCTTGGGAGGCAATTAAGAATCATTGATGAGAAGTGAACAGCTCTGTTGATACTACATATCTGACCCTCATGAGCCCATAGGAAGTAGAAGATGACATTGAGGAGAGATCAGAGGACTATAGCTCTGTGTTAGGTGAGGGGGTACAGACATGAATATGTAATTAGCCTGCAGGCACTCCCGTCTGTCCTGCTGTTACAGCACATGGGCCTTCGTCTCGATTGGTCGTCTTTCTAGCAGAGCATCTGTCACGCCGGCGTGTGCGTGCTGGAGGAAATGAGCTTTCACTTATCTGCCCCATTGCTCGCGTGTGATCTGGAGCAGTCAAGTACCTTAAAATGATTTTGTTATTATATTATATTATACACTACTGTTGGAAAGTTGCGTTAGTAAGTCTCACCAAGGCGGCATTTATTTGATCAAAAATACAGTAAAAACAGTAAAATTGCTAAATATAATTTTTGTAAAATATAATTTCAAATAAACGTTTTCTATTTTAATATATTTTAAAACACAATTAATTTCTCTGATGCAAAGCTGAATTACTCCATTCACATGATCTTTCAGAAATCATTCTACATAATATGTTGATTTGCTGTTCGAGAAACATTTCTTGTTGTTATTATCAATGGTGCGAAACAGTAGTGTTGCTTAATATTTTTGTGGAAACTGTGATACATTATTTATTTTTTAATAAATAATTAAATTAGCAAATAAATCAAATCAGCATTTATTTGAAATCGAAATCTTTGGTAACATTATACTGTCACTTTTGATTTGAATATAAGTAATTATTTCCTTAAAAATAAATAAATTACTCGTAGTAATGTGTGTCTATGTATGTATGTATGTATGTATATATATATTAGATAGTATTAAAACAGTATGAAATAAGATCAAAGTTTGCATATTTTTTGTTACAAATATTTTTAAATATTTAATTGTTGTTTAGATACAAAGCTGTATGTAGGCTATATTTGTTTTTCTTTCTTAATGTTTTCTTTCTTAACTAAGGCTGTTTTTAAAAAGCAGAATGAACCAGGTATATTATAACATTTGGTAAATATCTAAAAATATTATGTTAATATTTCAATTTAACACGTTAACTTTGACAGCCTTAATTATGAGTTAAAGTTAGCATTTGGGTTAGTTTTCCACCGATTTTTTGTGTGAGGAACAGATTTAAATGTAAAGATGTGCACATTTTTTACTAAAAATCTTACCCTTGAATATGTCTTGAGTATGTGCAAGCATGAATAAAATTTGATGTTTGAGTGATGTATGGTTTGAAGCGATGTTATGGTGAGTACACGATGACAGATTTTTCATCCATCCCTTCAACTCAAATCTGTCAGATCAGCACTCTTGTAAAGTTAAGAGAAAAGATGTAAGAGTATCCCTAATGCGAGGCGTTCAAAGCATAGAGAAGGGGCCAGGCATCAAGGGTTTTGAAGTGTTTCTTTTATACTTGCCTTATAGCACTGAAGATGAAATGCGTGTGCTGATGTTGTCCTTCTTACGCTAATGCTAATATAGCGCTGAAGCATAACAATGAGTCAGTGCCTCAGAGTCAGTCCGAATTAGAGGCGTTCAGCAGATGCATGTATAGCTGCCGGTTTTCTCTTGCTCTCTGGAAGGAATCAGTCTGACAAGCCATTTATTTGCATGCTAAGAAATGAGTTTCCAGTGTACCTTCCCACCTCTCTGTCTCATATTTGTTCATCAGTCAAGAGGCGGTTCTCGATTGTAAATCAGAGTGCATCTGAAAAGCTGAACAGTCCCATTGGAACCACATTGATGGTCTAGAAATATAGTCCAGAGTGCATTTGCATTAGTAGGCCTGCCTCTGGTGGGTAATTGATTGACTGTTTTGTTAAAGCCCGATATATTAATTGCGGCCCTACTGACACACTGACCTTAATAGATGTGCCTGCTGTCACCTCAGGCGTTAAAGCCCTTTCCATCTAGCCCCCAAATAGGCTCGGGACAGTCCTCGTCATGTGATGTGTCATTCCCTTTACATTAAAGAAATGATCAATAGAGACATTGTGGCCTTGCTTGTTTAGAAGTCAGGGAAGAATTCATTTATTGACTTGTTTTGCCTGTCACAAGGTCTTGTGATACTGTTAAATGTTTTTTTATGTTTTTCATTATAGATAAAGACATTGAACTCACAGTGCACTTTGTATGCGGCAGTGTTAGCTATTAAAAATCAACTGTACCAAAACAAAAGTCATTAATTAACATGAATATATATTAGAGGAAAATTAAAGTTAAGAAAATGTCAATAAAAAATGTATTATTTAATATTTAGAGGAAAACTTAAAGTTAAGAAAATTTAAGTATTAAATATTTATTTTTTAATATTTTAGTTTATTACTAAAATGTATATATATATGTATATATTTATATGTGTGTGTGTATATGTATGTATGTATGTATGTATGTATGGATTAGTGCTGTCAAACAATTAATTGCGATTAATCGCATCCAAAATAAAAGTTTTTGTTTACATAATGTATGCATGTTTACTGTGTTTATTTATTCTGTATAATATAAATACACACACATTTCAGTATATATGTTGAAAATATTTACATTTATATATTTATATTATTATTTTTTTATATAAATATATTTAATATATAAACATAATATATTTTTCTTAAATATATACATGCATGTGTTTTAATTCATGTATACATAATAAATATACACAGTACACACTCATATTATGTAACAACTTCTTTTGGATGCGATTAATTGCGATTAATCGTTTGACAGCACTAGTATGTATGTGTGTTTGAATATAAATAAATTGTAGTAGTAAAATATAAAAAAAATAATTGTTTTTATATATTTAAATTTTCTTAACTTTTAAGTTTTCCTGTAAAATTATATATATATATATATATATATATATATATATATATATATATATATATATATATATATATATATATATATATATATATATATATATATATATATATATATATATATATATATATATATATATATATATAAAAATTGATGTATTATTTAAGTTTAGTTTATTACTAAAATTACTAAAACTGAAATATACATTATTAAATTAAAGTTAAATATAAATATATTAAAAAGCTCATAAAATTGCCAAAACTACACCTGAGTTTAAAATAAAAACTTACAATATTAAAATAAGTGCTTACTCAAAATATGAATAAATACTAGTACGCTGAAAAAAAAAAAAAAGAATTTCTTACTCAGAAATTTTATATTTTTTCCCAGTACAAATTCTAGACATTTTTAAATCAAGATGCATTTTTAGTTGGTAAGCAAATTTACACAAGATATTTAGTTTTGTTTTCGGAAAAATGTAACAAAATGTATTGTTTTTTTCCTTTGAATTAAGTTGATTGTTTTAAGCGTAAATTCACTGAATTTTTATTAATATCGAAGTCATTTTGCTCTTCAGGTAAATGTATATTGATTTAAGAAAGTTCAGATATTTGTACTGGGAAACGACAAAAATTCTGAGTAAGAAAATTATTTTTGTGCAATGTAATGATTTAACAATTGTGGTTTTTACTATTTCAGTTTTTCAACCTCAAAATGTAATGCTTGCCATTTCTTTATGATTGTTTGGGAAATTTAGCAATTTCTGAGTTGATTCTACACCAAATTTGATTCTCCTCCAAATGTTTTGTACGGTATATAAATAATACTAAAATAACACTGGTACTGTATGTGGCACACACTGTAGTGTCACAGTCATAAGTGCTGTTTAATGGCCTCTGTAGGCAGTAACTGGCAGAAGAGGGGCCATATTAACACATCTCTTGGGACGCTTCCACAGATGGTCCTTTTGGATTCTTTTTATGTAAATAACAGCACTGTAGGACAGTAGGACACAATGACACACACACACACACACACACACACACACACACCTCCCCCTACAGCCGTCAGTGCGATCTGCAGACACTTCCATTATTTACCATGTGAATATTTCATGGTGACATCAGTGTTCTGGACGGCCCATGCTGCCAGAGGGGCCCCGCTAATGAGACACGACGCCCCTCTCGGCTGGTCGCCTCACAGCCGGGATAAATCTCATGTCTCCTTTTTTCTTCTTTATGTCCCACCACAGCGTCTTTCTCTCGGCTCCTTTCAGCGTTGTTGTAAGCAGTTCACAACTAGGGTACATAATTAACCTTCATCCAAGTAAAAAAAAAAGGCAAAGAGCCCAGATTAGGTCCCTCCTCCAGTCAGACAGAAAGTCGGTGTTTAGTGGCGCAGGCTAAGGCGTGATTTCAGTACTGGTGTGCATACTTAAAGTGAGGGATTTGAACAAACCACTAATCCTGAGCATTAGACCAGTGAGTAAATCATCTTGCACTATTTGTGCCACAGACATGAACAGTGCCTTTTTGTCCTATTGGTTTAATTTATTATAATATACCTTAAAAGGTGCAATTCATGCATATAATATCTTACATAAACCACTTCTGTGATGAGCGTGTTTTTAATTTCTGTATTAAAATTAATTCAGATATAAAAAATAAATAAATAAATAAAAATACATTCAGATATAAAAACTAAAATATTGGGGTCTTGATATCATTATAAAGAAAAAACTGGAAAGACATAAGTTTAGCATAATATTGTATTATTATTTAGAATTTCTGTTTAAACTTACATTTTTCCCATTTAACTATTTTTCTATTTAAACTTTTAAAGCTTAAACTTTTTTCAGTTTGAGAAAGGCAACATTTCTAATTTCCATTAACGTTAAAGTTTTTATCTAAAATTTTTATTTTTTAGCTTTAAATTAATAAAACATTATTTTTAGTGATATCAAACGATTAATCGTGATTAATCACATCCAAAATAAAAGTTTTTTGTTTACATAATATATGTGTGTGTACTGTGTATATTTATTATGTCTTTATAAAAACACACACATATATGTATATATTTATGAAAAATGTTATGTTTATATATTAAATATATTTATCAGTAACATAAATAATATAAATATATGTAAATATTTTCAAAATATATACTGTATGCGTGTGTTTTTATATATACATAATAAATATACACAGCACACACATATTATGCAAACAAAAACGTTTATTTTGGATGCGATTAATCGCGATTAATCGTTTGACAGCACTATTTATTTTTATAGTTTTAGTGTTAGTTAACAATAACACTGTAAGAAATAACATTACGGAAAGAAAAGTTTCTTAAATATCAGATAATTTGACCTTTTTATGATAAGACTGGGTCACACATGGGAAATGGCATGTGTGATAAAAATATACATTTTTAGCTTAAAAAAAATGATGATATAGATTCGTACACACATGTATTCGAATAAAATGTGATTACTTTTTACTTTGATGATTGGACTCGCCACTCATGTTTTCTTCAGAAAATCTTGTTTCCTTCTGTAATTTATTTTCAGATGCTTTTACACTGAATCTGCTGTTTATAACAACCCTGAACTGAATCAATTATTTGTATCTGATTTGTTGTGTGCTGCTCATTGAAGTTGAAAATACATCTTTCCTTTCTTCTGCTTGCAGTGAGGGGGTCTTCAAATGCCCGGAGGACCAGCTCCCACTGGATTACGCCAAGGTAATAATACACTCAGCACTAATCTCTCATCCATTCTGCAGCAGACCAGATTACAGATCAATCTCCCACAGTCAGTCACATCCCTGTAGCGTACAGTGGAGTTGCAGGGGCCAAGTACAACTTTTCTTGAGTGGCTCTGCGAAAGTGAGTGAAATGCTAATGTGTCAACAATAGCAGGCTATGTTTGTGAGTCATTGGCTGCCCCGGGCGCTCGGCCCTCGTCCACGCTTCTCAAACCACCCGAGTAATCACACTAATGAACTACCACTGGCCACTCATTTCCCTGAGAATGTCGAAAAGAAGGAAGGAAGAAAGAGACAGAGATGACACATAGATTAGTTTGGAATATGACAGAATATATTAGATGTTGCTTTAATGCGGCAGTGTGGTCTTTCTGCACCACTAAACGGAACATTTATAAATATATAAATAATACAAGTATATATCTAAACAGTCCTGAGTTGTTTGGACAAATTTATTCATTTTAACCTAGTTTATGCTGGAAATCATTTTAAATTATTTAGCATTATTATTCATATTATTTAAATTGCTATAAATACAGTAATTTACATGGCATGTGCAAAAAGTAAAATATAAAATTTCCATAAATCCATAAAACTTTTCTGAAGATGATGAACAGAAAAAAAAATAATATCAAAAAATATATAAGACATTTCAGCTTGAACTCACAACAGTGGTCCAATTTATTCCTTTTAACTAATTTTATACCATGTAGAATCATTTTGCATTATTATTCATTTTATTTAAACTGCCATTAATATAATAAATTATATAGCAAATGATGCATAATGGGAAATTAAATGTGAATAAAGTTAAAAACAATATATCTATAAAGTCCATAAAATGAAACTGAAATGAACAGAAAAAGATTAAGATTAAATATATTTAATTAATTTTATCAGAAATCATGCATAATCATTTAGCATTATTATTAATTTTATTTTAATTAATTAAATTGATTCATTAATTAAGTAATTTACATGGCAAATAGCACATAATGGGACATCAAATGTCTGTAAAGTAGTGCTGTCAAACTATTAATCGTGATTAATCGCATCCAAAATAAACATTTTTGTTTACATAATACGGTATATGTGTGTGTACTGTGTATATTTATTATGTGTATATATAAATACACACACATACAGCATATATTTTGAAAATATTTACATGTATTTACATTTATATTCATACAATTTATATTGTATATAAGTATATTTAATATATAAATGTAACATTTTTTAAAATATATACAATGCATGTGTGTGTATTTATATATACATAATAAATATACACACCACACACACACACACACACACACACACACACACATATATATATATATATATATATATATATATATATATATATATTATGTAAACAAAAACTTTTATTTTGGATGTGATTAATCGCGATTAATCGTTTGACAGCACTAGTGTAAAGTAAAGAAATAAAGTGTTTATAAAGTTCCTGAACTGTAAAGAACAGAAGCAAAATGTGTGTATGTATATACACACACACACACACACACACACACACACATCTGGTTGAGAATCACTGAAATATATGGCAAAAATGTGTTGAGTTTAGAAAAGAGTTTAAAAGTGATTAAGGGTTAATCTCTTCATGAAGGTGTTAAATATTAATACAGTAGCCTCCTCCTCCCCAATTATACTCTGCGGTTCAGCTAATCTGCACCACGCCACATTAAAGAAGGAATTTCACCAAATCTTTAATTAAAGTATTGGCTAATTTTTCATCTTGCTCTTTAGTTAATTAATCAGGTTGAGCTGGGAAAAATGCCATAAGTGTCGGCGTTCATTAAAGAGTCATTTTTCTCATGCGTTGCCCTAGAGAGTGAGATTATGAAACCTCCAAGTGCTTCGCAGATGATGAGCATACCTTCAATTTAACAACAACAATTTTAAAGCTTTTTTTTTTTTTAAACTGGTCGGATGAGACCTAAAATAGTCTGTAAGTAATACAATGCAACTTATATAATCATACATAATTGTACAGAAAATAAAGACTTATGTTTAATGAAACTCAATTTCTTTTTTGGCTTAAATTCATCTCCCACTTATCCAAATTTCAGCCTTATTACGGTGTTCTTTTTAGAAACTCTTCTAACATCTGAGTCATCTTCTCCTGCAGTGTGTTTGACAGGCTTCTGTAAGAGCACATGCACAAAGTTAAACCTGTTCTGTGTTGGAAAGAGCTTTAGCGCACTAATCCGTTGAAGCTGTGATTTGCATGAAGTCGGCAGGATAACTCTACTCATCCTGGAAAGCCTGGAGTGCCGCAGGAGCGTCTGATGCTCATGAGGCCTGAACTCACACAGTTATTGCACAAACAGTCATTTTTAAAGACCTGACAGCCGCCCACGTATTACCCATCCACCTCCGCAGGGCTGCTGTTCAGTACCTGTCTTTGCCTGTTTGGGGCAAACCCCACGTCTCATGTCTCTTTGGGTACACCTGTCAAAACTATAGTTCAAAAGTTTGGGGTCAGTGCGATTTCTAATTTTGAAAGAAATGAATACTTTTATTCAGAAAGGATGCATTAAATTGATCAAAAGTGACAGTAAAGACATTTATAATGTTACAAAAGATTATATTTCATATAAATGCTGTTCTTTTGAGCTTTTTATTTATCAAAGAATCCTGATTCTGAATGCATCACAGTTTCCACAAAAAAAAAAAAAAAAATGAATTCAACTTTTGATTCAGCATATTAGAATGATTTCTAAAGGATCATGTGACACTTAAGATTGGAGTAATGATGCTGACCATCACAGGAATAATATAAATAATTATAATTATTATTATTATAGTTTAAACATTAATTAATTAATTAATTAATTAATTAAGAATTTATAAATCTAAAATATAATATAATATTAAAAATATAATAATTTCATTAAAATATATTAAAATAGAAAACAGTTATTTTAAATTGTAATAACATTTCACAATATATCTGTTTTACTGTATTTTTAATTAAATAAATGCAGGTTTGGTGGGTATAAGAGACTTCTTTAAAAAAAAACAACAACAAAAAAAGTAATTTTGTACTTAATAATATACAAAAAATTATTCTTTAGTACTTCTTAAGTTAATCTTAAGAACATCAAAGTGTAATGAACAGTGCTATTTTGAGACACCATGAATATAACCTAAAATGTGCTTTTAACATATTATCTAGGTACCACTTGAGTGTACTATAATATTACAATATTGAATTTGCTTTTAGGTGTTTCCATTCCGAATTTATATGCGATATTCAAAAATGTGCATAAAAATATGTGGATTTGGAACCCCATTATTAACAGTGACAAAGCTGATCAGCAGGAGTTTGTTACTTTCTTGTTATTGTCAAATCAACACCATAACAAGTGGAAGTGCAGGCACTGATCTGCCGCTTGATAAAGTTGGATATTGCAGTCAAGAAGGGATGCCAACTCGCCTGCTTACACGTGATGTTGTATTTTTAGTTCTTTATATAATTCGTTGTTTTTTTTTATCTACAAATCTTCTATAAATTCTGAGTCGCCGTGTGTACGGCAGGATGGCACAGTTGGGAGAGTGTATCTTAGTGTGCCAGAAAATATGTCAATGAAAATGAATTTGAGTGTGTGTGGTTGGGAGGGTGAGGGGAACGGCTCCATATGGGACTACATGGGTGGCAAACGGCACGTCTGCAGTCCTGGCGTAACGCTGCAGATCTGTGTGTATGTAAATCCTGCAGGCAGGGGATTTGGGCTGATTGGATGGAGGAGCGTCTCATCCTTCATCGACTTTATGGATGAAGGGAAGATGCAATAGCCTCTGGATCTAACGTACACACACACACACGTGTACACGCTCATTTCTCGGGGCTCTAATTGAGGTCATCCATCACCGTGCAATTGAATTTGATCGTGCAGCAGTATATTTGTGTTTTGACAAAGTATTTTTCTTTTCCCAGTTTCTCAAAATTCATTTTAGGGTTTTTTTTTTTTCATGTTTGCATCTTTTTTTTTTTTTCTTAGAATAACAGAAAGCATTAACTTGCAACTGACTATGATTTAATGCATTTTAAACTTGTAAAAATTTAAACAAAATTTTAAGATACTCAGATATAAATTATGCTGATTATTGATGATTATATATTAAATTTCTTTAAAAAAAAATGTTTGTGTACATTTTCTATTGATTATGGCTTATGATCAACTGATGGAAAAGAGCATTAGAACCAGCTGTATATCTTGAATTTACATATTTTTAAGTATGTGGATTGCAGTCTAGCACTTAAAACCAGTTTTTGGGTCATTACATAATTTGCATATTTCTAAATGATCGAATCAGGCACTAAAGCAATTGAAATAATCATTTGGGAATTTCCCCCACCTTGTCAGTATTGAACATTAAAATGTATCTACCTCAAACAAATATTATTACTATTATTATAATTTATCATGTTGGTTTCTATGCAGAATTTCTATGTGATATCCTAAAATCGCCAAAAAAAAGTTTTGTATATTTTGAACCTTATTATTAAAAAGTGTCTGCACTGACTCAAATTTTCTGTCAAAATCACAAAAACTGGTTGTGACTTTAATGTATGCAAAAAATAAATAAAAATATGAATATACGAATAAATCAGTTTCCATCCCAAGTGAACAATACTTCTAGGAAAAATGGCACAAAATAGAAATAAAAATCTGTTTAAAGTACAGATGAAAATGTATCTGCCTCAATGAAATATACTTATTAGTAGTAGTAGTAGCAGTGGTAGTAATTTGCATTTTGGTTTCTGTGCAGAATTTCAATGTGATATCCCAAAATCTGCCTAAAAATATGTTTTTGGAACATTATTGTTTACAAGTGTCAGTATTGAGTCAAATTGTCTGTCAGAATCACAAGATATCACTAAAAATGATGCAATTAAACATTTTGATGTGAACATTTGTGGTGTGAAATGTTATGAAAAACTCATAGCTACACAAGTTACACGATTATGTCTTTTGGCCAGTCATTGCTGTCATTTCTGAGTACTCTAGTACTCACACCCATCCTTATGAATGACGTGACGTTTGCTGTAATTATATCAACAGACAATCCCTTTTTAGTGTGGGAGAAGCCACAGGCGTATACTGCGTCTGAGTTAATAAGTGAACTTTTAAATCCAGACCTCTGTCCTGTCCTTGAGTGGTTAATATATGAGTGTGTTTGAAGAGAGGAGACCATGTTGATTAATGTGTCCTTGGTGTAATGGTGTGTTATAGATCTACCCTGACCCTGAGCTGGAGCAGCAGATACTGGCGCTGCCCATCCGCTGTATTCACAGTGAAGAGGGCTGCCGCTGGACCGGCCAGATGAAACAGCTACAGGTAATGATGCTTTATCATTTTTCTGATGCTTTATAAAAATAGTAGTCTCTCTATATAGCTTTAGCTGTAGCAGTATTGTCTGCTAACTTGCATGGTTTTCTCTCTATGTGATTTGTTTGAATGTGTTGTTAGTTGTGTTAAAGGGATAATTCTGTCATTTGCTCTTCCTCATGTCGTTCCAAACCTGAATTACTTACTTTCTTCTGTTGAGCACAAAAGAAGATATTTTGAAGAATGTTGGTAACCAAACAGTTGACGGCAGCCATTGACTTCCATAGTATGGAAAAAAATACTATGGAAGTCAATGGGTACCACCAGCTGTTTTGGGTGAACTGTTCACCGTGAACTAGGTATATTTGGTCTAAAAATGGGAATTATGTCACTGTAAATATATACTACAAATCATGTCTGTTTCTTTTGCAGAGCCACTTCTCAACCTGCGCCTTCAATGTGATCCCTTGTCCCAACCGCTGCTCCGTCAAGCTGACGCGCAGAGACCTGCCCGAGCATCTGCAGCACGACTGTCCCAAACGCAAGGTCAAGTGCGAGTTCTGCGGGAGCGAGTTCACAGGAGAGGCCTATGAGGTACTGCGGTCAAATCATTTCCAAAACAGTTATTATAGAGCACTGCAGAAATGAGTCGCGAAACGAGTTAGCATTGAAGTCAATGGGTTTTTGGTTAAACGCTGAAATAAGGTGTGTTCAGCACAAGCTCAAGGTATTTTCATGTTTTATTCTACGACATAAAATAGTATTATATTTTATGACTATAAAATAAATTTAATATTACCCCACATGTGATTAAGCTGTCTTGAAAAAGACAGTTGCTAACATGCTAACATGCTAAGTGGCTAAATGGGACTGGTTGTCACAACTGGACTCATTAATTATTCTAACTGAAACTTAAAAACTGTAAGTTTGTTGGAAGATTAATGGTAGTGATGCTGAAATCATGACTGTAGTTCTTTACAGCATAACTTTAGCTTTACGTCTGGTGATTCTGTTTAGGCTTTCATAAAAGTTGTGTTCATTTCTGAAGATTATCTTGATGAACAAAATGTGTAAGAATCATAAACTATTGTTGGTTTTATTTTCTGCAAATGAAAAAAATCTAACTGGCTTTTTGTTGAGGGAACCTGTTAACTTCATCTCTGCAGCGCTCATTAGCATATTAGCAAAGATGTATTAGCTTTCTTATTTGATTATTGTCAGTTTGTGCTCTATAATAAGGATTGCTACATGAAGAAAGAGGCTTGTGCTTCTCAATGTGCTGTAATTTTGAAATGTGTGAAGTCGTTATTAACAAATTGGCAGCTTGATCTCGTAGTAGCACAAGAACTGCGGTTGTTTGCTAATATAGTGGCACTCCTATTTTTACAATACAAACTAATACTAATACAAACCTCACAATGTATAAAAGAGACGATTAAGCCTTTTTAGTGCATTTTATGGGAATCTTTGTGTTTTGTGGGTAGGCTGCAAAATTGCACTAAATTGTTGCAGTTTATAATTAGAGAACCACTTTATTTGCAATTTACTTCTTTTTAACAAGTGGTGTTTTTGCGTCATGAAAGTGCAAGGCAGATATGATATTACACAAACATTCTAGTAAAAGCTAGAATAAAGTACATGACGCCCTAATTTCAGTCTGAGCGAACTGATGCTTGTTACCGAAGGTCAGAGCCAGTTTGCAGATTTTGGCCAGTCAGAATTTACATATTTATCACATAGTAGGCCTATATATAGTAAGTAGTAAACACATTTTTCTTAGTGTGAAGAACTTTTTCCACTATAAATAACCTTTTGTACAATGAAGAGATTCCATGAACATTTAAAGTTTTCCATGGAAGCATAGATGCCAACAAAGAACCTTTATTTGACCATCTAAAGCCCCCTCTACACTGTAAAGTCTGTGTCAGGATGATGGCTGATGGTTCAGTAGACAAAAAAAGATCTGGACTGTTTGTCACGACAGCAGCAAAGCAAATCTGATGCTGCCAGTTCAATTATGCAGAACCTAAACTAGCCTAAAACATGTTCTTTTGCTGCTTTGCATGCCGTCATTTTATCTTCAGGAAATGCAAATCTAGTTTATTTTGTTCTTCTGACATCTCCATCTCCTTTCGCGTCCCTCAGAACCACCAGGGCATCTGTCCGCAGGAGAGTGTGTACTGCGAGAACAAGTGTGGCGCGAGAATGATGAGGAGACTATTATCCCAGCACACCATGACAGAATGCCCCAAACGCACGCAGCCCTGCAAGTACTGTGGCAAAGAGTTCGTCTACGACACCATCCAGGTGAGCGACACGGCACAGCAAACCTCTACACCCAAATCATTCAGCGCTCTCTCTGACTTAGACTGTGACGGCCTTCAGCTGTGTCCCTGCATCTGTACCACAGAAAAAATGGATGCAAATAGCGTTGTTTGTTGATTTTTCTATGCACCCGTCCAGAGCCGGGTGTGAATGAAACAGTAGCCGCTCAGTGGTGAATTAAAGGGGTTTTGAGTTTGCACAGGGTGGGATGGCAGTGGGCCTGTGACTACATAAATGCTGGCTTTCATAGTAGATTCTAGGTTTGGTGCCAACCACAGCTTGGGCTGGCCTAGCTGCTTTTTATAACACCTGCGTTCACACACATAGATTTATACATCCTGAAAACACTGTGAGCTGTTCCCATAATTCAGCTGCCTGGCTAATGCACACACTGCCTCTATTCCAAAGCCTAGTGTATTACATCTGTCATGGAACCTCATGAGGGACCAATCTGAAGCGCTCTGCAAGGGAGACTAGACTTGTAGTTGACTTGTAGTGGATTCTGATGTTAGCATGTCGCTAAGCTAACAGATCGATAGCATTAAATGCATAGCACACTAATATTTTTCGAAATAAACTAAATTACACTGAATAGGTGCTGCAAGATTAATTGAAATTAAACCATGATCGCTATGTGCCTTAGTGCCACTATTAGATCTCAAGGTTGCAGTTTTATTAAAATAAAAATACATGGAGCGTGTTTCTGAGTGAAGCACTTGGCACTGTGTTCATTTACACGCAAGCAGCTCATGATCTGGTGTTTTCAGTGTCTCAGAGCACCTTCACAGTAAATTCTGCTCTGCGTACACTCTTTGCATCTGCTGTAAGTTTGGGTCACTCATAACGTGCATTGGGAAATGCAACATGCGCAAACCATCTTTGCAAACTTGCAATGAGAAGTGCTTATGAACCTCTATTATTTATTTATTTATTTATTTTTGATCAATTAAAAGCACAATGGTTTACAATTTGAAGATGCATAAATTAAGATTAAATTAAGAAAAATTAGTATTGTTATTTATAGTTTTACTGTAAAATAAAATTATTTATTATTATTAGATTGTTTTTCTTAAATATTTTTAGATTTTACAGTGAAATATTACAATAATTTAGTAATAAATGTTTGCTATTTTAGTAGCAATAAAATAAATAATAATAATAATAATAATCATTATTATTATTTATTTTATTGTTACTAAACAAAAAATGAATTAAACTAATTTATTACTAAACTATTCTAATATTCATTATTATTTTAGTCATATTGATATATATAATCACAAAATTCTGATCAAAATTGTGCAGCCCTACAAACAAGTACAGCAAATCTTTTCTTTTTTTTTTATCACATTTTCACAATCACATTTTTAATCAGAAAAGTTTCGCAATTGCCCCCCCCCAAATCGGGCAGCCTCAACACTGAACTAAATTCATTGGTGCTTTTCAGTATCAAATCAACCATCTGTGTATTTTTGTTTGTAATTATTAATTTGGACATTATTAATTAATTTGTAATAATGTGCACAATGCATTTCTGTGGATGCATGCAATGACCTTACAATTTGGTTGAAATGAGGGATCTTAGGAGGTGGCATAATTAAGTGGCCTACCTTTTTAAGCATGCTTCATGTTGTAAATGCCTATGATAGCTTAAAATACTGCCTCCGTAGGCACCCGTAGGTTGAAACAAAAACTGATTTAATTTCCTCTTATGGAGGAGGATTCAAGATTCATGCTTTTTAATGCGTCATTTCCTACTTTATGACTAATATTTGACCTACGCTTTGATCCAAAGCCTAAATATTTATCAGTACTTGTTTCCTGGGAACTGAACCTATGACTTTGGCATTGCTAGTGTCACGCTCCAGCAGTTGAGCTACAGCAACACGAGCACAGCGACTCTTATAGATGATCTCATGATGATTTCATGAATCCATGCATATTTTAGTTCTCACGCCTCAGTGCTCAAGCTGTTATTGCTCAAGAAATCACAGCACAACCTACAGATTCACGTCAATGCTGACTGTTGCCTTTCATCCCTCAGAACCACCAGTACCACTGCCCTCGCTTTCCCGTGCAGTGTCCTAATCAGTGCGGCACCCCGAACATCGCACGTGAGGATCTGGCCAACCACGTGAAGGAGAGCTGTGGCAGCGCGCTGGTCCTCTGCCCCTTCAAGGAGGCCGGCTGCAAACACAGAGTGAGTCCTGCGCTGTAACTTCACTGAATTCCTGTGCTGCCCGATGCAGTTTTCCTTCCTCCACACCTGTAAAAATTGTGTCTGTGTCAGTAAAAAATCATTTGAAGCTTAGAGTAGAAGACTCTTTTTAAGGATGGGATGTCAGCTATGAGATTTCATCTTTGCTAGTTTTTGAGATCAAGGGAGTTTGGGGAAATAAGTTTTATGCATTTTGCAGGCAGCACTGTCAACAACTTTGTGACATGTTTCTGGTCTCCTGTTTTTACTTTCAATATATAGACCCAAGAGTATGGAGGAATAGCAGTGCTACTTAAAAAGAAAATAAATTATTAATTTATAAAACTGTGAATAAGTCACTTTTAAATGAACAAATAAATCAACATTTAAAACAGTTGTTCAATTTACAGCGTTTAAAAACTTAAATAATTAATACTTCATTGATTTATTTACATTTTTACTTTTTTAAATAATAAATTGAAAGATTTAAATGTAACAGGCCTAAATGTAATTAATAAATCACTTTTTAAATAAATATAATAAAGTGTTTATATAATTCATGACTTTTTTGTACTTAAATGTAACAGTAAAATTCATTTTAAAATGATAAAAAACAGTTAAAAAATAATCACTTTTCATTGACAAATAAGCAAACATATTTAAAATGGTTTATTTAATATTTCTAATGGTTTGTATAATAATCCAAAAGTATAATATCAATTTACTTGTTACATTTGGCTACATTTTATTATTTGACAGAAATTAAATAATAGTTTTAAACATGTCTGTTTATTTATCAATTTGAAAAGTTATTTATTTACTTTATTAACATTTTTATTTTTCATTAATACATTTAACAATGTAGGTAAAAAATAATAATAACAGTAAATAATTAATCACTCTTCAAATTGACAAATAAACAGACTTATTTATAATGGTTTATTTTAAAACAGAAGTTTTAAAAAGAGTTTTAAATATGTCTGTGAATTATTATACTCATACATTGAATCATTGATATTGAATTGTGTTAAATAAAATACGATGTCTATGCTAATAGTGTCATGCAGATAAAAAAACAGCAAGCGAATTCACACTGTGCTTCTGTGCTCTGGTTTCTAGTGCCCAAAGATGGCAGTTGGCCGACACCTGGAAGAGAGCACAAAGTCCCACCTGACCATGATGTGTAATCTGGTGGGACGGCAGCGGCAGGAAATCATGGAGCTGAGACGTGAAATGGAGGAGCTGTCGGTGAGTCACGACGGCGTTCTCATCTGGAAACTGACCGACTACTCGCGCAAGCTGCAGGAGGCCAAACTGCGCAACAACCACGAGTTCTTCAGCCCACCCTTCTACACGCACCGCTACGGCTACAAGCTCCAGGTGTCCGCCTTCCTAAACGGCAACGGCAGCGGCGAAGGCTCGCATCTGTCCATCTACATCCGCGTGCTGCCCGGCGAGTACGACAACCTGCTGGAGTGGCCCTTCTCCTACAAGGTCACCTTCTCCATTTTGGACCAGAGCGACCCGTCGCTGTCCAAACCTCAGCATATCACGGAGACCTTCAACCCTGATCCCAACTGGAAGAACTTCCAGAAACCGTGCAGCAGCCGAAACTCGCTGGACGAGAGCACGCTGGGTTTCGGCTACCCCAAGTTCATCTCGCACGAGGAGATCAAGAAGAGGAACTACATCCGCGACAACTCAATCTTCCTCAAAGCTTCCATAGAGATCCCTCAAAAAATCATGGCCTGAAGCTGTGCGAGTACGATTTGTTTTGACGTACGTCTTTGTGGACCCTTTTCCTGTCAGAAACTCTGCCGAAAGACTCAGAGCTCGTCTGTCTGGTTATTCGAGTGGGACCCACGTGGAAGTGTTTTCGCAAAGTCATCACTTTTGGATTTGCTTTCCAACACTCTCTTCCTCAATCTACAGCAACGCCTTTGGACATTCAGTAGTGCCTAGAACATTTAATTTAAATGTTATTTTTAAAGCGCGATTTTATGTTATTTCTCTCACAGATGTCAAGTAAACGATGGAAGCGGACTGTGAAAGGCTATTCGTAAGCTTTGCACTTTGAGAAAGTTCTTCGGAGCTCTCTGGCATTCGGCGTACTACACACACTAACCCTCTTTTTACCCTTTTGTGTGCACGCTTTCGCCTGGCATCGGTCCTTGAAAAGAAACTCAACGGAACTTTTTTCCGGTTTAACTCATTTTACGTAAACTAACAACAACGGCTGTGAACTAAATGTAGCTTAACTCGCTCTAGCGGTTCGAGACTTGTTCGGTGCATTGTAGTATTTGATAAGTCAACATTAGGACCGACTCCGAGGTGCTAAAGCTTTTTCGTTACTGTACGATGGAAAACGACACATTTTTGAAGCTCATGCACTCCGGTTCGGATCGAAAGCCATGCGAGAGGTTGTTTACATTCAGTCTGTGAGGATCTACGACGTGGACCAGTTTTGTTTTTGTTTTTTGTACTGTAACCTGTATTCTTAACCAGCGTGTGAGGGCTTGTTGCGTTGCGATGGACGGACGAGCGAAAGGAACCAAATTTTTTTTAATATGTGAAAAAAATAAATGTGAGCAAACTATTTGTGTCATAAATGGAAGGTGGTTTCGAATGTGAACTCTGGACTCACATGCTCAGTTGATTCTTTCTGTTCTTTGTCTTACTCTGGCAGATGTTGAATAGAAAGGTGCGGGCACTCGCAACGGCCGCCCCAAAGCGAGTCGAGTGCGAGGGCGTCGTATTCGAGCGGCGCTGGTAGCCATGGTTGCCTGTTAGAGCAGCATGTGAACGAGAAGAGAGTTCTTCCATGTGCCTGAGGAAGATGAGCCTTGTGCAATATGGCTGCCATTGCTCCATACAGACCAGTGGAGGACTTTGTCGATACTTATTATATATTATATGTGAATACTAATAAAAAAAAATGCAAAAGCACATTCTTCTTCACATTTAATCTCGCTATGATACCAGCTAATATTTTGCAAGGATTTTAAGAAAACCTGGAAAAAGAAAAAACAAAAGACATTTTTTTGCTAAGATTCTGTATTTTACAAAGTACTTCAGATGTTTTCTACAAGACTTTTTTGGCGATGAGTTTCGGGGCTGTACGTTGACGTTTTATGGACCCTTTTTATGTTTCTCCTCTGTGAAATTTGCTCGGTCGTTTTGTTTTTGTCTGGTTTGGATTTGGCATATTATGTCTGTATTATTTCCTCTTGAGAAGTATTTATTTTAAAGCGCCATGACATAAGCTTGACAAGAAATGGTGCAGATGTTTTTATATGTTGATTTGATGATTGCTTGTCGAATATCACTTGAAATAAAACAATGTCTACAAGATACGGTGTCGTCTCTCAGTTTCTGTTTTGTGACCGTTGGCCGTCTCAAAGTTTACATGACCCGCAGTCGCAAATGTTTACCAATCCCGCAGGAACCGCCCACAAGACCAGCAACACAAAGCTTTTGTAGAAGAAACAAACCACAGCTGACTGAAGAACAGCATATCCTCCAATTTAGTCTCAAATAAGTTCTTGTGAAACATTACTGTCCATAGAGTAGAATCAAATAAAATGAAGTTTAGCCAATGTTCCCACGGTTGTGGAAGATTTTGGGGAATAACAGCGAGTTGGGTCTGGAAAAGTAATAAAATGGAAACTTCTATTGTGAATATACGTTTTCTAGTTGCAGTTAGCTTGAAAATATTGCATCAGCTGCTCTATTTGAGTGCAATCTCTATGTAACAAGCTTTTTTTTTACAAAAAAAAAAAAAGAAAATTATCACAAACAGCTAGAAAGTTTATGGAAATGCATTGGTGAAAAGGTGTGGAAACTCTTTACAGCTACAGTTTGGCTGAAATGTCTTACAATGTCAAAGCTTTCATTTCATTCACTCTAATTCCAAGCAGTCGTGTCGAGTGCCAAGTCTACACAAGTTTTTTTATGGCTTTGTTTTACAACAAAAAGTGAAAGGGGGTTGTATCTCATTACTACGCTCACATCGCTGCTCCATGTGCTGATCTCCCCCTGAGATGAAGGGGGAGGAAGTGAAGCAGACACGTGCTCAACTTTGATGTTGTGCCAGAAGTTTTCTCTGGACTCTATGGGTGTATGGGAGTTTTTAAGAAAAGAAGGCCTATAAAGGCTTCTCAAGTCTCCCAGAGGAGAAAAGCTGTTCGATGTATTAGACTTAAAAG
This sequence comes from Acrossocheilus fasciatus, assembly GCA_036784905.1. NCBI lineage: Eukaryota > Metazoa > Chordata > Actinopteri > Cypriniformes > Cyprinidae > Acrossocheilus > Acrossocheilus fasciatus. The sequence continues at coordinate 11,136,848 of CM071952.1, forward strand.
TTTGTTTGAAATTTGTGGAAGGGCAAATCTCACAAAACATGTCATAGATACAAAAGTAGCATTGGTAAGACTTCTTTGAAGAAATTATTATTTATAATAAAGAAATGAATCAATTGCATTTAACTAATCAAAAGTTCAAGATAACAACAATAATGTCTTTACAAGAGATTTATATTTCAAATAAATGCTGTTCTTTTGAACCTTCTGTTCATCAAAGAATCCTAAAAAAAAATCTAGTTTCCACAAAACTGTTCTCAACAATGATAATAATATTTATTTTTCCTGAGCAGCAAATCAGCATATTAGAATGATTTCTGAAAGATCATGTGACACTGAAGACTCAGTAATTCAATGACAGGAATAAATTACCATTTAAATATCTATTAAAAATAGAAAAACACTTATTTAAAATTGTAATATTTCACAGCGCAGCGTGGTCAGCATTAGAGACATTTCAAAAATCATACACACCAAACTTTTCACCTCAAAATTAAAAACCAAAATTAGCAATTTCATTTTGCATAAAGAAATTAAATTACTGCATAGCAGCAATTAAAATCAAATCAGAATCACCACTGAGAATGATGGGGAAAATAAATAATAAATAAATCACATTTTCTTTATTCAAAATGAATCATTTATAGCTATTTTATATATAATATTTTTTATGCGTTGATTTAAAATATATGTCATGTGTATTAATCAGTGTTGGGGAGTAACTAGTTACATGTAACAGAATTACGTAATTTAATTACAAAATAAAAGTAATGTAATTAGTTACAGTTACTAAGAAAAAATGTGTAATTAAATTACAGTTACTTATGAAAATGTTAAGGATTACAAAGGAGGTTACATCTGATTTTTTTCACACACACTCCCACATACAGATTTAATTAATTTCTTTCATAAATTACAGTGACTGCTCTAAAATATGAAACACCAATTTTTCAGAAGTTTATAGCATGCTTATCCGATAACGCTTATATGGGTTTATGTATATGCTTTATTTTTTTTAAGATTAACTGTTTGTTTTTTTCTAAGGCATTGTTAGATTCCAGTGTTTCCTGTCATAGCTATGCAAAGATTTGATTTCAAAAACAGTATATAGCTACTAAAATGTATCTTGTTATAATTTTAAATCTGTTTTTAACCTCAGAATGATTTTAAAGTAAGTCTGATTGTGTGGTGACTGTGCTTCAAAGGGGACATCGGATGCCCATTTTCCACAAGTTGGTATGATTCATTAGGGTATTCTTGAAATGGTCTCAGTTGTCTTGAAAAACAGCACCCTTTTTACCCTGTCAAAAACAGCTCTGTTCACAGCAACTCGTTTCGTTGTATATCTCTTTACATGCTAATGAGCTCTGCTCACCCCGCCCCTCTCTTCTGTGGAAGAGCAAAGACGATTCGCAAATGATCATAAAAAATATAAAGTATGAGACTTACTTCTTCTGGAGGTGCAGCTGGATCATGAACAATAGGTACTAATCCATCCTTGAGTTTTAACTTTTTAACAAAACCTGCCTGGAGTCTGGAGTAAAATGATTTGCGCAGGCAGACATAAAGAAATTTAGTGAAAGTGAAGTGAAGTGACGTGTGGTCAAGTATGGTGACCCATACTCGGAATTTGTGCTCTGCATTTAACCCATCCAAGTGCACATACACAGCAGTGAACACACACACCGTGAACACACACCCGGAGCAGTGGGCAGCCATATTGCTGCGGTGCCCGGGGAGCAGCTGGGGGTTTGGTGCCTTGCTCAAGGGTCTCACCTCAGTCATGGTACTGAAGGTGGAAGAGAACGCTGGTTATTCACTCCAAAATAAAAATGGCTTAATAATTGAGACTGTTTAGGTTTTGGGGGGATTAAAAAAAAAGGAGTGAATTTTTATCATTGTAGGGTGGTTGTGTCCACACACTGCCAAGACACATTTGTATGCAAATGAAGATATTTGGCAACCAATGTCTCCTTTAAAATTAAAATATTATAAACTTAATTCAAGTGATGAAGGATTTTTAAAGTCTGACAGTAATCAGTGTCGAGTACAACTGTAAGGTTAACCCTGCCTGGTTTACATGTTTGAAAATGATTAACAGCTGAAAACATTAGAAATTTAGAAAAGTAATCGAAAAGTGATCAAAAAGTAATCAGTTACATTACTTTAATAAAGTAATTGAAAAGTTACACTACTTATTACATTTTAAGTAGGGTAACTTGTAATATGTAACCTATTACATTTCCAAAGTATCATTCTCAACACTGGTAATAATCTATTCCTGTAGTGAAATATGACTTGCACTTTTTAGTAAGAAACTCTAAATTTTAAAATATATATGTATATATATATATATATATACACACATTTGAAATGGATTGCAGACATGAATATGGGGGTTTACAATGTACTTTGTGAGCTTATATATGTATAATGTACAACTTTGAGAAATCATATTTATATATTTCATCACATTATACTAACTGAAAGAGTGGCTTTGAGGGTGTTCTGAGTAAGTTTCTCCGGCCGTATCGTTTTCCACCACCGGGCTGAGCACAGAGTTATTTAAAGTTAACTGCAAGAACCCAAATCTGTACTGATGGCCCCTAAGTTTCCTGGCACGGGGAGTTCAAACAGCAGCTCCTCTAGGGCAGAGCTCAGTGAAAATAGTAACGTCTAATTACACATTAGCTCATACATGTTTCCCATTCGGAGTGGAAAAGTCACGTGCCATGCAGACCCCAGCTACAGCATGGCTCACTGATGAAATAAGTCAACAATACAGCCTGTCTCTCAAATTCAAGGACTAAACTCTGTTTGTGTCACAATGTGTTAGCTAGAATGAGTGCTGTGGAGAGGGCATGACTGTTTACTGGTATTTTAATGGAAAATACTGAATTTAACAGTCTGACTTTTCTGTTATGTTGTGGTAAACTGGAAAACATTCATTTAACATGAAATCTAATAGCAGAGAGTCATTTGCAGTGAGATGATAGGTTAATCATGTACATAGTGTTTATTAAAGGCTGCAGATCAAGTAACTAAATAAATGAACATTTGTGACCCTGGACCACAAAACCAGTCTTAAGTGTCAATTTTTCGAAATTGAGATGTATACATCATCTGAAAGCTGAATAAATAAGCTTTCCATTGATGTATGGGTTGAAAATCTGGAATCTGAGGGTGCAAAAAGATCTAAATATTGAGAAAATCGCCTTTAAAGTTGCCCAAATGAAGTTCTTATCAATGCATATTATGAAGTTTGTATACATTTATGGTAAGAAATTTACAAAATATCTTTATGGATCATGATCTTTACTTAATATCCTAATGATTTTTGGCATAAAAGAAAAATTGATCATTTTGACCCATACAATGTATTTTTGGCTATTGCTGCAAATATACCCCAGCGACTTAAGACTGGTTTTGTGGTCCAGGGTCACATATGAGTAATTATTTTATTCACTTATTTGGACCAGTAGAACATCTACTACATGTAGGGGAACATTTTTTATTTTTTTATTTATTTATTTGCCGCAGAGCACATGTTTATGGTAGCCATTTTTCAGCTCACAAAAGAATAAAAAGAAAAAAAAATGATTGTGGGATAAAGTTTCAAATAGGAAATAATCACACTGCCAGATGAGACACCAATGTAGTTATTTTTAACTAAAACTGATAAGATTTAAATAATAATAATAATAATATGAATTCAAATAAAGCTAAAATAAAGTAAAATATAAATATTAGATGAAAACTTTAAACTTAAAAAAAATGAAAATTCGAAATGTTGCCTTTGTAACTTAATTAAAATAAAAATTAAGTTCAGATAAAATGACTAAAAACTAATACTGAAATAAAAATAAATGTAACAAAAAACTCATGAAAAAGACAAAAGCACACACACACACACACACACACACACAAAAATCAAAATAATAAAAAAATATTATGATGGTATGTAAATAATCATTAAAGCAAATGGATGCTATATGGTTTTGTGTATTTTTGCGACTTTAGAGCCCCCTTTCATTTTCCCTATAATCACTGGAACAGCAACAGGTGCAACTACATTTTATACATAAAAAAGTGAATGGTGCTTGTCTTTGAAACATCACAAATGCATGTTCTGCATGGTTGCTAGTGTGTTGTTATGTGGTTGCTAAGGTACTCCGAGTGCTTTTTAGCATAGGCTATTGCTGTGCAGTTTCTAGTGAGTTGTTAAGTAGATGCAAGGGTGTTCTGAATTGTTACTAGATGTTTAAAGGGAGATTGACCTGATGGATGACATCCAGTATAATGCGCTCCATTCATCTCAATATAACAGTAATGTTTTTATTGGACAGATTGTGTAATATGTAAATTAAGCATATCAGTGGAGTTTCATCTGCTTCCAAAAAGACGTGTTTTCAGAAGGGTCTGGGCTTGGCGCTGTCCTTGGATGCTAAAACGCTTTGAAATGGAAGTTCAAAGGATGTTCAAATCGAAGTTGACGTCCTGTAGTGTGACAGTAGCAGGGGGTCAAGAGCTTTCTATTTCAGTTTCCCTTTCTCCACGTCTTTCTCTCCTTCACTCAATGTATCTTTTTTCGCCTTCACCAAAGGTGCCAGTATTTAACATGCACGTGAGAGTTTCCACTACCTCACATATAAACACATTCTGATGGAGGTGTGCTTCTAAACAGAACAGTTTAACTCTCGATGTCTTTTGACGTCAAACTGGCATTTTATAAGGCATGAATGTAAAACACTTTCAAAATAAATACATTACCAAATGTTGTCCAAACTGGGCTAAAAGAGTTCATTGGACAAACAGTTTTATATTAGAGAATGTTGCTGATATGTTGCTATAATTGCACGCGCTGCAGCATGAGTAAAGTATGCTGTTACTGGAATAGAATTGTTGCTTTGCTTTATTCATGCTGTTGTTGTTTTGTTGTCACTTTTAATTAGTTGTGTGTTGACGTTAAGAGCTAATCTTTTTATGTAATGGTGTTTGCTGATTGCTCTGTTGTTGAGGCCCATGTGCATCTATTTAAAACTATGGCACTTAATGTCCTTACTGAGCAGGTTGTTCTTGTCTTTAGAAGCAAAGATTGCATGTTAACTATATTACCTGTGAGAATGCAATAATAACAGATGAAATTTATTCTGCAGATTAATAAAAGCAATGGTTCACACAGAAATTAATACATTTGCTGAAAATGTACTGATGCGTAGCCATCATTTCAGATTTGATGGGGACAGAAATGTCAAATGTAATTTTTTTTTTTAATAGCACTACATTATTCATATACTTCATTTATTAGCTGGAGATAACTTGAAAAACACACATAAACCTACATATATTGTCATGATTGTGCATGTATTGTCTTCACGTTTCATCAGTCCAAACGTTTCTGCTTTTTATTGGCCTTAAACAGCGATAGCACAATGCTTTTGTCCATGGCTGCATCTGAAAACTTAGGCAGCTGCCTCGCTGCCTCGCTGCCTTATGAGGTAATGACTTTGCAGGCAGTGTTTATGCACGAAGGCACCACACGAAACTAATTTCGGACAGGCTTCTGAGGCAGTGCAACGGTTTAACGATCTACAACAAAATAGAACGAGTTTTGGTGATAACTAAACGAATATTTAATTACTATAATACTCATTTCTAGCTAGAAATAACATCAAAAGTGCAAAAAGTTCATCAGAAATATACATTTACACACGAACTAACCATCAAACACAACTTCTAGCCGCCATCTTTATTTTTTAGCTCAACCATCTCGGAATGGAACGCACAGGATTGTGGGATATCAAAGGCAGTGAAGGATACATCTATGCTGCCTTCAAAAATTGATCAGATGAAGGCATCTCTGGAGACAGGAAGTGAAGCTAACTTTGGATTCGGATGTGCCTTGATGTCTTCCTACCTTGGAATGCTGCCTCCGATGGCAGCATTTTTCAGTTTTCGGATGCAGCCCATGTTAGAGATTTCCTGGCATGTCACAAGTTATTACTTCTATGAGTCAGTTTTGCGCTTTCTGCACAAGAGCGCTCTCTGGCTTCAAGTATGAATGAAACATATACTGCATGAGAGTGTTTAGTGCTCCATAATGTTCACATCATTTTGGATACGAATAAAACGTCAGGTCATGCATAGACTATCCTAGATTTATTCACACTGGCTCTTGGAAATCTCTACATGACTTGAAAATTGCCGGAATTTATGTGAATTTGCATGTTATTAAAATGGGGGGGGGGGGGATTCTACGCCCATGTCCTCAGATCATCCAAGATTTAGATGACTTTGTTTCTTAATCGGAACAGATTTGGAGAAATTTAGCATTACTTCACTTGCTCACCAATGGATCCTCTGCAGTGAATGGGTGCCGTCAGAATGAGAGTCCAAGCAGCCAATAAAAAGATCACACGAATCCACAGGTAATCCACACGACTCCAGTCCACCAATTAACATCTTGTAAAAAGCTTCCATCCATCATTAAGGTGTTTTAACTTTAAAGCATTGCTGCAGGCCGAAATAAAAGTTTTTCACTTGATCTGTGCATATCTCTCTTCGGATTCGGACAAGATGACTTTTTCTCTGGGCAAAGCAGTGTTATGGATAGCAGACTCATATTTTACCTGGAAGCAACGGTTTGATGTTAAAAATGTCTTAACGATTGACTTTAAAGTCAGTTCTCATTTTCAACAGTTTTTTTTTTTATGTACACAAGTTTTGTTCACTTTTACCAAACTCCTTTTTTACAGTTTAAAGAGTCGGCACTATTCACTGTGAGAGCAAAAGCAGCATCCATACATTTACATTTGTTATGCACAACATCTTTGACGTAAAACTCCTGACAAAACGGGTAAAACTACAATATCCATTTAGTCCCATGAGCATGACTCACTTTCTCTGTCTCTCTCAGATAAGAATAGACATTGACTCGTGATGTTTTATCCGCAAACAACAGCGTGATTACGCACTAATGTACAGCGATGCAGCTTTTGTGAAACTGAATTCAAACACAGGCTTTCTGAGTACAGACATCATGTCTTTTTCAGTACGTTTGCGTCAGTCGTGTTCTCTCCTCTTTTGTGGAGGGCACTTTATTTGGGTACGAGTGACAGAATGGCATTATCACAGCCTGTGGGCATGAGTTTCATCCTCACAAAAGCTGAATGCCGGAAATGGGTGAGATGTATCATTGAGCTCTCATTTTAGATTATAGAATAAATTGAATTGCAGCACTTCAACACATAATTTCTAAACTCTTCTCAGCTGAAGTGTGTATCCCTGCTACCTGTCCTGTAAATGAACCGTAACTCATGGAAAATGAGCCTTTACTGACGCATTGATGAATGTGTCTTTTCATGCTGGGAGTTGTTTCTTCCGAGCCAGGAAACTCTTGGTCAGAAGCTGTGTAAAATTAAACGAGGTAGTGTTGCTTTTAGAGTTGGAAAGAGTTGTGATGTGAAGATGAGAGATGAAGGACAGGTTGTTCAAAGAAAACTGAAGTCCCAGTTCGGGATTCACAAAAGTACTTTACAACAGGTGGGACTCTCAAAATGTTCCATTCACGTGAAATTGTCTGTAAAATTGTGTAAATATATGACTGTAGTTTAAAATGTACCAATGCTTTGACAATATAAAGCAATATAAAGCCTTTTAACCAAGTTAATAAACCTGTACTGTAAAGCGGTGCTCTTGTGGTGAAGACTCTGCTCAAAAACAGTATTCTTGTAGCTTTATAAAAATATGGTTGGACCACTGATGTCACATGAACTATTTTAATGATGTCTTTACTACCTTTCTGGGGCTTGAACGTGTCAGTTGCATTGCTGTCTATGCAGGGTCAGAAAGCTCTCGGATTTCATCAAAAATATCTTTTAATTTGTGTTCTGAAGATGATCGAAGGTCTTAGAACATGAAGGGCGAGTAATCAATTACAGTTTTTTGGGTGAACTATCCCTTTAAATCATGAGTCAAACAGTTGCTAATTTATGAATGAGTACAGCCACACTGGAAATATTTTAGCTAGGCCTAAATTTGTGGGCCAAAAAGGTTGATTGTCCGTTGTAAATATTTTAGCAATGCATGAAGCACTTTCAAACCAAGTGCTTTGCTGTTGATCAGTTTGGAGAATTCATGTGACCAACTTGAACATGAGTGAAATCTGCATCGTGGGGAAATTCTTAAATAGATTCTTGTGGAAATGACTGGATTTTTTCTGCAAAATTTCACCGAGCAATGGTAAATGTGACCGCACCTATTGTGAATTGCAGTTTTTGTTCTTACGCTAACCGTGAATATCATCTGTAACGATATTTACAATTATAGCAACTTCAATAACACATATAATGGTGTGAGTTCGGTTATAGAATGCAGTTGTCACTCTGCTAAACATCTGAACTGTGTGTTAATGTGTAATTGTATTAAGCACTCATTGGCTCTTAACTGAGTAGAGTTTTTAGCTTTATGTTAGTCTGGCTAGCCAGATATTTAGGTAACATTTTATTTTGATGGTCCCTTTTGAACATTCTGTTGACACTAAGTAATGTTGCAACTACATGTCAACAAACTCTCATAAGAGTATTAGTAGATGGTCTGCTTCATATCTACTAACTCCTTATTGTGTTGGTCTCCCAACAGATATTCTACTGACTATAAGTAACTTTGCAAGAATATGTCAACTTAATCTAACCCTAACCCTACCAGTCAACTAATACACTACTAACACTCTAATGAGAGTCAGTAGAAATGTAGGGGCAACATTACTTAGAATGTCAATAGAATGTGTTAAAGGGACCATCAAAATAAAGTGAAACCGATATTTTTACTATAAATCTGGCCTACTTTGTAGTTTATGTGCCCAACAACCACCCATTGCAGGCTAATAGGTAATCAGCAGTATGCTAAGCTAACAGGTTGCTAACCTGACACATATTCCAAAGAAAACAAAAGAATTATACTGTGAAATATCTTGTTAAACTCAAGTAAATGCATTCAAAAGGATGGGAAATATTCATTTCTGTCAGTTATTACACACAACTAAAAGTGAAGCAAACAATGAATAATTAACACCTTTCACTGCACACTTGCTTTCTGTTCACTGATCTCTAGATGATTATAAATACTAGATATATGATATCCATTATATTATAGATTATATAATTTCCCCATGTTCCAAATCGTCACAGCCCGTCAAACATTACAGATCAGACACTCATATATCATTGAATTCCGAGTCACTTGTAAATACGTCTTCGTTTGGTCATTCATGTGCTCACAACTACTCATAATTACAAGATTTCCAACTTTACTTGAAGGGCTGTATTAGCTTAGGTTGCCTTGGAAGCTAGCTAATAAAATTAATTTTAAAAATTGCTTCAGTAATGTGATATGTATTTAAAAAAACAAAAAAAAAAACAAAGCACAGAGTAAAATAATACGTCATTTAAAATCCCCTGATGCTCTACGTTGAGCTCCAACGTCAAATTCATCTGACAATGTATTTTTTGTTGTGGTTGTGAATTAAGCAGTTTTCAGGCCACAACCCTCATACCACAATATTCAGTTTGAGCCCAAATCCCTTCAACTGGAACGTCCTGGAAGTTAATCTTGGGAATTCCAGTGTTTAGGCTTTAGGTTTCGAGTGCACAACGGATGTGACTGAGAGGCCTTTAATCTGGCCCGACAGGAAGAGACATCCACTGTAACCAGGCTGAGCAGAGAGAACAGCAAACTTGACATACAGCCCACACACGCAATATTCCTGTACCAGCCTACCATGAGACCTCCATGTAAATATTTTGTTCACAGCCTACTTTACTTCAATATTGTGACATATTTCTAAATAAAATAGCATATTTAATGAGAAAATCGGTAGTCGGTGGGGTTGTTTTGACTGCTTTGCTTGGAGTTTGTTTTCCGGCTCAGGAAGAAGTGATAGTATTATTGGCCAAAATAGGACAAGTAGGGTGACAGAAGTATAGTACCATCATTGATTTCATAAATGCTGCTGTCAAGATTTTGAAGTTCTTTATTGTTTTGAATTGTTCCTGTTTCATTTTGCGCAGTCAGATTTGACCATCATGATTTGTCAAGGGCAAAGGTCAAGCTCTGAAGCGCTCACCCTGGGACTTCAATACGCTGTTGTAACCACATCATAGCTCGACTGCTAAGCTGCGCTAATCCTATTACACCCACTTTCATCATAACCAAAACATCTCCATTTGATCTCTCTTTTACAGCACCTTTCCTCACTGCCAACAAAAGAGATTTGCCCTCTCCAGCCGTCTGATGAGGGAGATCAGTAAAATGCTGCAATTCGGTAAAACAGTTTTGTTGGGATGCTCGTGCGTATGTTGGGAACATTTCCAGGTAGGTTGTTAAACTGGTGAAAACACTTTTTACTGTGGAATAAAAGTAATGTATAAAGATTTTACAATAAATATTAGTTTTCCTACTTTATTTTTTGACAAAACAAATTGTAAACTACAAATTGTTGAAGGGGCAAACAAAATTGCAAGAATAATAATGACTGTATCAAACAGGTTTCTTCAAACTCGTGCCATCAAATAAAAAGAAAAGATATGAACTGGCTCAAAGTTGGAATTGGCTCACTTTAATTTGTATCTGAATATTAAGCTGGAATAGCAGAAAGTATTTTAACATCTCAAAAAACATACACTCATCACTTTTAAATACTAATTTATTTAACCCTCATAATGCATTTTGGTCTGTTTGCATCCGAAAGAGATACATAATTGATTTCTCAAAAACGGTATGGTTTTTAGTTACGGAACAAAACTTTGCAAGAACTTTAAGACCATCAAAATACACATTACTTATGTATGAATGAATGTATGAAAAATAACCATTAAAAAATAAAAAACGTTAAATTTTATGTTTGCAGTATTTTGGATCCAAGAATGTATGGACTACCATCAATATTATACCATTGATATGAGAAATACTTTTTTTTTTTTTTAATTATCTGTGAAGTTATATTAGTGTCAAAAACTTTTGTAAAATATTTTTAGCCTTTTCCCCGTATTTCACAAACTTTTGGGAATGAATTTTGTTTTATATTAAAATATATTTAAATATGAATATCTACATCTATTGAGGAACCATTGCAGCATGAAACATTGATAACTTTTTTTCATCTGAAGTTTACACACACACACACACACACACACACACACACACACACACACACGTTCGGAAACTTTTCAGAATTAGTATTTCTATTGTTTTTATGTTGTTGTTTTGCTATAGGTTTCATATATTTTGAGCAATCATGAATTATAAAGTCAAGGGAATTCCAATGGGGTTAATACGGGTAATTCACAGATTATATGTTAAATTTCATACAATGATATATTCATATAAGATTTTTCATCAATAAAAAAATCTGTGAAAAAATAAATAGATAAATAAATAAATTATATATATTATATAAATTATATATATATATATATATATACATATTGCAGATTTTTTGGCATGGTTTACGTGAAATTTAAATTAAAATTATTTAAATTAAATTATATATATATATATATATATATATATATATATATTGCAGTTTTTTGGCATGGTTTACGTGAAATTTAAATTAACATTTCAAAGAATTTCTCAGTTTAAAAAAATCAAATTTCAGATTAATTTCATTCACATAATTAATTTCACATTTACTTATTAGTGAGAACTTACTGATCAGATACAATATGTTTTAGTTGAAAAATATGTTATGACTGTTTTATAACACAACAATTCTGCAAATGAATGCAAAAATTGTACGTAGATTTTGAATGCATTATGAAGGCTAAAGTTTGGTGGGTTCTTCGGCACCTGGAGTCTGTATGAAAGCCATTTGTCTGTTCTCTCATAAACCTCACAGATTTAGTTATTAAAAGAAGGCAAAACAAACAGTGAGAGTGAAAAATCTGCAGCAGATGGTCAGTGGAAGATAATCCCTGAACACTTCACAGCTGACCTCTCCACGCCGCTCACAGCATATAAAACAGGACTCTGACATGACAGTCAACACCTTCTCTGTGTTTAGGGTTTCGAACAGGCGAAACTGCTGAGCTTGCAGTGTAATTTCTGTATATTTATTACAGCACAGTTTTCCACTGAACGCGTCTGTGTGGGAATATTCAGCACCTCCCTCTGTTGTCAAACAATCGTCTGTGCCGAGGCTCAAATAACACTGCGCTCCAGACATCTGTCCATATTAGCCATATTCTAATCTTCATCTGTTTTAAAACATGAAGGGAAACCAGGCGAAAATAAGAAGGTCAATAAAATGTCATAATAAGATGAAAACAAGCTTAATTTAAAAAGTGAAAGTATAAAAAAATATATACAAAAATCTACTAAATAAATAAACGTATTCCCTCACTGGAACTGAATCAACACAGTACTCATAGTACTCAACAAATTTTGCAGGATTTTTCTCTGCCTGATTAGTCCCTTCAGAGAGGCAAAGAAACCAGTTACCGCCTCATGTTAAAGAAATGACGAGTCACAGTTGAGAGCACGTGCTGTTATGACTGTCTGTCTGTGAGAAAACCTGCCAACAGGGAAAGGTAGAGAGAAGCGGTTGCCAGGGTGAGGAGACTCTTTTTCCATCAAGCTTGCTTCTGATTGGCCAGGCCCCCGTCTGAGGGAAAGGAATCCTGCCAATTGGAAACAATCAATGTTTTGTTGCCGGGGCTAAGTCATTCCACAAAGCTGACATTTATTGGCAAACGATTTGCCCAATAGGTTTAAAACGAATACAGTTGATAGTAAATTCAGACTCTTCAGCTTAGCTGAAGTGCTTTTTTAGCAGGAAACCTACAAAAGTCCGTGAAGCTTTGAGATTACAGCAACTCTTTTCTCATTGAATGCCATTTATTTACTTGTCATCAATATTTGTTTTGTTTTTTGCTGAGTTTGCACCTTTCTGATAGCCTAGTGAGCCTGCAACCCAGAATATAAAGAGTTAATATGTTCAAGCTCCATATCTTGTGTCACCAGGGCAACCTGATATTAAACCGTTCTGAGCATGTAAACAGAGGGGCCCTACTGTTCAAATTTCAGTATTTAGTGGTTATTAATCATACTTCAGAATGGACTTTATTTTTATCAATAAGCCCAAACTTTATTGGATATACATTATGTTAAAAAAGATTTATTGGGACATTCAGTCACTATCAAATCTAAATTTAGTTGCTTTAAGATAAGCTTCAAATCAAATCGAAGTAAAGTGGTAAGAATACCGCATTGCACTTCAGTTACAAGTGTGGAATATTGGCTCTATTTACATATTTTATTGAACTGGAGCCACATAACAGATGAATCCGCCCTCATTTAAAAAAGCGAGCATGAATAATAGTCTCCTTTGGGTTAGTGTTTGAGGGCTCTTTCTCTGGCTGCTGTGTATTGCTTGTTGACAGACTCTTGTGCTGTCGTCTGGGCCTTTGTGGTTAGACAACCATGCTGATGAAGAACAATACGTTTTACAAGGCCCTTTGTTGGCTGAACCCCAAAATCCCATATGCCATTTTTCTTCATCTTAGCACAACTTTTACTATATTTCTTGAGGGAGACAACCAGACACTTCCAGACAAGACTATATTTATGGTATGTCAAGAATTTGTCTAGATCATATTTGATTTCCAAAAATGTAAATAAATAGAATTTAAATAGAAAATAAATAAAAAAAATAATAAAGTTTTGTTTACTTGTAATCTAATATTAATATAATATATATATTAAATATAATAGAATAAATAATCATAATTAGTTATAGTTCTAATATTTTATTAAATATATAATTAAGATTATTTTCATCTAATTATTTCATATTCATTTCATATTTCCCCCTCACTGAAATTTCAAACAAAATGATACATTATTTAAATTTTAATAAATTATTTCAAAATGAAGCATTCATATAATCCTTGTTTAGCATCTATAGTATTTTTTATATACTTTAAAAATGGTAATTGTGTTCCGATAAGATAATTATCATTAAAAGTATAGATCACAAAATAATAATAATAATAATAATAAAAATAAATAAATAAATAAAATGGAAATCATGTCATGTTGTTCCAAATTATGAATTTCTTTCCTCTGTTGAACACAAAAGAATATATTTTGAAGAATGTTGGTGAGCAAACAGTTGATGGTAGCCATTGACTTCCATAGTATTTTTTTCCCATACTATGGAAGTGAATGGCTACCGGCAACTGCTTGGTGTTCAACAGGCCAAAGAAACACATACAGGTTTGGAACATGATGATGACAGAATTTTCATTTCCTGGTAAACTATTACTTTAAAGTATTACACAATAAGAATCTATTGAGAATTTTAAATTTGTGTTAACCTTGGCCCTCCCCTGTTTCAGTGCCATATGTTGTCAATCCACATAGACGTTGAAATGTACAGCTATTTGGCTGTGTCACAGCTCAGATGGATGATAGCGGACAGCATTGTAGCGTCAAAATAAACCAACACTGACTGCATTTGTCTGGCTGTCATTTTAGCCCCTCGGCTGCTCTCTCTCTCAGAGACAACGACAACTAAGATTACATGATGTTGAGATAGAGTGCCCACAATTACGCGGAGCATCTCCAATCAAAAATAAACTATAGTCTACGTGGATTACTCAATGCAAAAGAAACCTTCCAGGAACCAAACCTGACAATCAGTAAACAAGCTTTCATATTGTAATGTATTAATAAGTAGTCTAATGTGAAATGACAGTGTATTTAAATGTCACCCACACTCATGCCCAGGGATGCCAGACAGAAACTGCCAGTTGGGCATGAGTAATTGAATAGGGAGCGTGATTTGAAACAATAGATTTAAATTGCATTAATCCGTTGCCTGTGACAACAATGAATGGGGGGCCGTGGAGCTGGAAACGGGCATCCCCACATTCATAATTACATGTAAATCTGCAGCGCAGGCCTATAATTAGGCGGCAGAATTAAGGTTATAAAGGCAGACCTCCAATTAATCCAATCCGCAGGCAGCGTGTCATATTCGCTGATAGGCAAGCTCTTATCAAGGCAGGTCATCATACGATGCTGTACAATTCTTTGAGGGTCTGATGGTTTTATGACTCTCTTCTGGAGTAATTCAGTCATCTGCTCACGTGCAGCGGTCACGTGGAGGGTGGGTGGCGTTTGTGCATGGAGAGAGCAGGCCAGCCCCTGTTTTGGGACCATTGTCTGTGTGTTTTGTGTGGGTGGGATCCGTAGATCCAAAGATGGAGTACATCTGGAGTTGTGGCCGCATAGCGGAGCCAGGCGCCAGAGCTCCTATCCATCTGCCCTTCCCTCGCTGTTTTCTTGCCTCACATATGCTGCACATGCAGGACGGCCTGGGACACGCGCGCTGTTTCCATGCAATGAATCAAATCCCTCGTGAGGTTTGTAATGAGTGTGCCAAACACATTTCAGGTTGGAATGGAAACATCACTTTTTGAAACGGCTGGGAATGACCACAAAGAACTGTAGTCTAGACACACCAAAACACCTCTTCAGTGATGAGTATGTTTTTCATTTCTGTTGTTAAAAATAATTTATCAAGGTGATGCACATAAAACAAATCACCATACGTTGACATAAAAAGGCAAAATAATGACATGCATATATAAGATTGCATACTGTATATTGTTTTTATAAAAATCCACATAGAATGCCATATATGCATGAGATAAGTCAGAAATTATCATTCTGACATACTATTCAGTCATAATTGACATAAAGTAGTCACAATTATGACAAAAATTTGAAATTATAAAACTCATTTTTTTTGTCATAATTATGAGTTCATTCCATAATTTCAACAGTTGTCAATTTAATTTTTTTTGTAGCAGTTATGACTTTTTATCTCATAATTTTGACTTTGTCTCATAATTATTACTGTCTTTTTACATGTCAATTATTTTATATTGTGTATTGTAAATGGACTTCCATGGTGCTGAATCATATAAAATGTTATATATGTATGAGATAAAAGTCACAAATTATCAAATAAAAATAAAATTGACAAGAATGTTGAAATTGAAGTCATAATTGACAGAATAGCGACACTTATGAAAAAATTGGAAATTATAAAAGTACATTTTTTTTGTCATAATTATGAGCTCATCTCATAATTTAAACTTTTTGTAATTAAAAAAAATTGTAACAATTATTAATTTTTATCTCATCATTTTGAATTTATCTCATAATTATGACTTTTCATGTCAATTATTTTTTTCTTATGTACTGTAAATGGGCTTTTGTAACACTGAATCATATAAAAAAAATAACCTTGCTAAAAGAATATTATTGAGAATATTATTAAAGATATAATTATTAAATAGTTTTGGCATAAAATGTTATTATTATTTCTTAACTACTTAAATATTTGAAAAACATTTGCCTGCCAAAGTCATATGGTGTGGCCAACTTTTTACTCTTAAAAATTATTTTAATATTCAAATGTAATACATTTTAAAAGATGAGTGCATTGATATGTATTCAAAGTGAAAGGAAATTATGTGCTCACTTTTTACTTTGTTTCACCATATGCTATTTTAAGAGTCATTAAATGCAAATGTTTTTAGAAAATGGTATAAACATTTTTCTTTTCTTTTTTTAACAACAAGAAACTAATATAAATTCAACATGTTTTCATGTTACAATTAGAAAGTAGAACATTTCTGTAATATTTGACAAAGCTCAACTGTTTTTCAGGCAGGCGCACATGCCCGCTAATTATTCACAACTTTATAAATCAATTCTGATTGAGTTTCGGGAACAGATCCAGCCCGTCTGTTTCAAATTAAATCCCAGCCACGTGTTTCTGGAGAATTAGTTGGATCTGCAAAAAATCCAAAGACAGCCAAGCCCACACTATTGTCTTGAGTGACAGGCTGAAACCTCCATCTTTTACTTTGGGAACTATGATTACAGTTAATTTGCCTTGCTGCATAGACATAATGTGATTATGAAAGGGACTGTAATCATTGTCATGGAAAACTGGGCCAAGACTTCCATGTAGAGAATAAATGGGAAGTTAAAAAGTACTTCTGCATTGGTATGACATGCATTCGCCCTATAGCTCACACATATTCTCGGTGCCAGCAACTGGGCTCATATTTGTCATATTAGTCAGCAAAACCAAAACAGAGGAAGTTGCTCTGTAGGGCAAAGAGGAAATAGCCAGGAATGTGCAGAAAAACCCACAAGGGGAGAGTAAATTACATTGTGTAGCCATCCAGAACTTCTAACATCTCTCAGGATGAGCACATTTAAGAGGCACCAGGGAATGCCATGATGAAGAGGAATACCATTATGCTATACTGAGCTGCTCTGTGGCTCAACTCTAAATTACTGGCCTTCATTGGTCCTCCGATCCAGTTATAGGCGAGGGAGGTGGGTTGCACTTTAGCAAGCTTGGGTGGAGGAGGGGGGGTTACGCCACGTTTTGGCCCCATGTCTATGGCTCAGGAGGAAGCCCTCCATCACCAGTGTGCCTCTTAATGCTGCTGTGCCTCAATGCACAGTGTCGGATTTCAACACATGGAGCACATTATCCCCTGCACTGACACACACTTCCATACCCAGTTATGGCCCACCAACCCTTTTTGTGTCATTTGAGGCTTTTTATTGTTTTCTGTGCAAACAAAGAGCAAATTGAATGTTTTGTGTTGCAGGAAAGGGCAAAAGGTTACTGGTGACAGACAGTAGTTGCAGACAGTCAAGTTGGTCAACAGACTGACCGAGACAATCATTTGCAATAATGGGAATTCCAATTGCTGTAAGGGAGTGTCACAACACTATGACTTTCTCAGACAGTGTGCATCAGCAAAAAACTACATGTCTTAATGCAGTGGTTCTCCTTTTTCAATCCAAGACCCCTACTGTCCAATACAATATTCAGTGGAAGATATTTATTCTGATACTTATGCAGTAAACTTAGCAAAACGACGTGTTTTTGATTCCAGAAGTTAAGAATTGCATTTTCCTCAATAAATACAGCAGCATATATAAAATGTTTTTTATTTTATGGTTTACACATTGATTGTACATCTTGTTTTTAATATTATTTAAATCATCTTGGAAATCTTCCAAGGACTTCCTAGAAGGCATCTTGCCACTTTTGAACCGCAGCATTAAAGAATGTAAGCAAAGAAAAATTAATGCAGTAGTAAATCTGAAAACTTGCATATGGTACAGTTCTAAAAAAAATCATATTCACTTATTCAAAGGGATTTAAATTACACTGTATTATTAAAGGCTAACAGTAATAGGAACCTATGGGTTAACGCCTTACTCAAAACTCAACAAAAGAGGTTTGTGCAGTAACTCTACACTTTTGTTACTACTCCCACTTGAGATTAAAATGTAAAACTTTTTGTAAGTAACCCAGATTCTTAAAGGTGACGTGTGTGTGATTCCTCTGCCCCCAGTGTCAGCAAACAGAATTACAATAATCATTTTCAAAAAAAGTTTTGCTGAACAAACCTCATCTTTCACTGGTTAGATAAACAGATATCCTGGCTCCAAACTGAGGCAGTGTTGAGGTGTGCTTTTAGGTGCAAGAACAACCAGAACAATATTTAAACTGACAGACATAATGACAAACAGACAGACAATTACAAAAATAGATGGATAGACTGTCAGGCAAAAAAATAGACATTCAGATGTATAGATAGACAGACAGACAAACACAAAAATAGACAGACAGACAAACAAACAGAATTTAAGACTGACGGACACACAGAAAAATAGCTAGATTTATTGACAGACAGACGGACAGGCCAAAAATAGACAGTCAGTAAAATAGACAGCTATATATATATATATACGTAGACAAAGACAGACAGATGGACAAAATATTTGACTGACTGACTGACAGACAGACAGACAGACAGACAGAAAAATAAAGAAAAAATAGATTGACAGACAGATAGATGGATAGACAAATGGACAGATAGATATATAGACAAACAGAAAAAGAGATATATAGATAGACAGACAAATGGATAAACAGACAGGCAGAAAAATAGATGGACAGACTGACAAAAGCAAATAGCTAGATAGACAGACAGACAGACAGACAGACAGACAGACAGACAGACACAAAAATAGATACCTAGACATAGACAGATGCCAAAATAGAAAGACAAAAAAATAGACAGATGAACAGAATAATTGACTGACTGACAGACAGACAGACAGATAGACCAACATACAGAAAAATAAATGGATGACAGACAGACAGACAAATAGATGGCTAGACAGGTTGCAAGATAGATAGACAAGATTGATAGACAGACACAAAGATAGGCAGAAAAATAACTAAATAGATATACACTGAAAAAAAATAAGAAGTTAAATTTATTTAATTTTTATTTTGCATATTTTTTAAGTAAACTTTAAATGCGGAATTAAGTAAAATCTACTTAACTAAGTTATCTAAAATTAGTAAAGGAAATAAGTACATTTAACGTGGCCAGGTAGAGTTTGATGAGTAATTTGTACTTAATATTTTAAGTTTACCCTACAATACTCAAGTACGTTTCACTCAGTCACGGTTTGTAAACTTTACTCAAACAACATAGCACTAAAAAAAAATGCCTATAAAGCATGTGGTTAAGTTACAAGCATGCATGTAAGCAAGTAAACTGCTCATTATTCATTTTAAGGTAATATGTTGACTCAATATAGTTATTAACTGAATGAACACAGAGACCTGAATACTTGGCACATGATACACAGTCACAATGACAATCAGTGAATGGTGTTTGAGTATGAATGGGTCATTTTGAGTAAAAACTGAACTTCAGATGTCACAAAACAGCAAGTTACTTAACCTAACAACAAAAGCAACCACAAAACAGTGTAAATACATCTCGAAAAAAGCAAAAAAAATAAATAAATTACCTTATTAATTATTCATGCCCAAGTGCATGATGGGAACAAAGTGATCATGACGTTGATATTTACTTAAACAATATTTGTAAAAATAACAAACAATTCCAAGTAAAATATACTTATAAGTTCAAACTTTAAATACAAGCTTAAATTGAGTACTAATATTGAATTTCCTCTTTTATTTAAATTCTTGCCTGAACTAAATTATTTAAAGTAGAAATTAAATTTGTTTTTCTGTAGTATTTACTTCACCACAAAACCATTTTTATCAGTGATAGACAGATGCAAAAAATATATAAAGTCAGACAGACAGAAATATATATATATATATATATATATATATATATATATATATATATATAGACAGACAGAAAATAGATGGACAGACAGAGCTCAGCACCTGTCTGTGGGCTGAGTGTGGTGAAGTGACGCTGTTCTCTGTCACCTCTGTCTGTGTAATGAGAGCTGTCCTGTTTCATGTTGTAATCAGTGCAGCACAGAATGCAGCCTGCTGTAGGAGTTAACAAAGAGAACAGCACCATGAATGCTGCCAGGACTCACACTCAGAGTGAAGTGCAAAACAATCCGGGTGCCATCCTTAATGAAGGCAGGGGGTGGCCGGAACGCTGAGATAAAATGATGAGGATACAAAAGTGATGGACGTCATCTGCTCATGAAGCGTGTAATTATACCAGCAGCCTGCCTGTCTGCACTCCTGCAATTACTGCCATTGACAAAAACAATCATTTAGAGAAAAAGCGGAAAGACACTCACCTGTGAGTGAAGGATTTTTTCTCGACCTGTTTCCTGCTGTTATTCCTCTAAGTCCTCTATCCTGGTTTCCTGTGTCCCCCGCCTCCAGCAGACTTAGAGAGAAAACTCTCTCATCATATATGATCTATTGCCCATAGAACGGACATACATAGTGTATGTAAACAACCATAAAACTCAGTAACAAATTAAAAAAAATTTTTTTTGCAGAATATTCATAGAGACTGTTTTCCGGAAAAGTATTTATTAAATTTATTAAAGTATTTTTTATTAAATTAAAATAATTTTTTATTACATTTTAATTTAATTTTTACTTGTGGAATTAAAAAATCAAATATATTTTTAAACTTACTAATGAAATGTTTGTACTAAAATGTATCACAGAAGAATTAATTTTTTAAAAATTGAATTTATATATTTTTTTTGTCATAACAAAAAAAAAACATCTTTTTTTATTGAATAAAAGTAATTAAATAATATCACTTTATGTGTCCTAAATACAAAATAATTTTAAAAAATGTGTATAATTTGACAAAATGAAAACATGATTGGAAGTGATGCACAATACAAATATTATATTTGAAAGTGACATTTACCTTGATTTTTCTTTATTTTCTTGTCACATGTCTCATATTTCATCTCAGGCTTTTTACTGGCACTGCTGTCTCGGTACAAGTTCACTCTACTTTTCCACACGCAACTTTACTAGTGGAAAAAAAAAAGTTAATTGAGGTGGGAAAGATGGTACAACTGAGGGACGAATGTCACTTGTGAAAAAGTAGCAAATAAGTAGAAAATCTGCTTCTTTTTCCACCCAAATGCATTGATTTTATGTGTAAATCATCTCTTTACATTTATTGTTGTATGGCTTGATTCTCATCCATCCACCCTTTCATGCTGAAGAAGTGACATTTTCTTTTCCACAACGAAACAATGGCTTTTTCACTCTAGAGTTTAAATGCATGGGCGTAAATGTGTTTAGACTGGCCCACATGTGGAGCTCACTGAAAAACAAGCTAGCATGACCAATTTTACTGTGTTGTTTTACAGCTGTTATGTGTAGCTGGAGCAAAATCCACTGTAAATAATACCATGGTGTGCAGTAATACAGGGATCACCTTACCACGTGTAAGACAGATTTTATGATCTCCTTTTTGATATTTAATGCTATAGCAAGATACTGGATCTGGAGGGTCACTGCACTTGCAGGACAACAATATTAAACAAAATTTCTCACAAAGCTGTCATATTCAACAGTGTTTCACACTTTACATTTGGGATGCAAGTGATCTGTTATGTATTTTAATCTTTATGGATAACAGCTAAATTTTGTTGTCTGCTGTATGGGAAAATATTTCGCTCTTACATGAAATTCCCAAAGGTGTGAATTCCTGTTAAAATGACTGGATTTTATCTATGAACAGATGCACGGATGTTTTATTTTTGCACTCATTCACAGTGAATGATTTTAAAGATTGTCAAGTGTTTAGCTAGAGTTTGGATTATAAGACTGCTATGACTGAAGTTGTGATTGAGAATCAGAGAACTGCTTTAACAACTGAGAATAAATTGCTTCATTTCATAAATAAATAAACACAAGCTCTTGATCTTGTTAATTGTAAGCACTTTCTACAGGGTAAATGAGCAGATCCACTAAACGGATATACATTTAATAATGTTCAAGCCCATTTACATTAAGCGACAAAAAAGCAACGTACATAAAAAGCTGTAATTAGTTTGAGTGTAATGAGTGTTTTAGTATTATGTGAATATAAAAGAAAGTGGTTGCAGTAAATGCTGACCGCTTTTCTGCTGAAATGGCATCCACAGAAAAACATTAAAAGAAACAGGCTGGGGGTCAGTAAGATTTTTGAAAGAAGTTTTACCAAAGCTACATTTATTTATTACATTTTAGTCCATTATCCATAATAACGCTTCCTCCAGTGCAAAAAGTCCCTTTTAAATCTTACATCAAAATCCACTGACATATTTGTTTGGAGCTGTTTTAGACTGTTTTCATTTGTAAATTGTGCACATATTTCTCTCCTGATGCAGACAAGATGATTTTTCAGTGGAGAAAGCAATATTATGGATAAAAAAGGGATAGTTCACCTAAAAAATAAAAATTCTGTCATTGATTACTCACCCATTGATTACTCACCCCAAACCCAAAAGCCTAGGTGAAAAACAAGTGCACTTCCATAATGTACTTAAAGTGCTCTATTTTCGCACACTAATTTTGTACTTAATATACTAAAAATGATCCTTTAGTGCTTCTTAAGGTCAACTTAAGATCATCTAAGTGTACTCAACTGTGCTATTTTGAGACATCATGAATATGAACTAAAATGCACTTTTAACATACTATCTCTGCATTTAAAAAATGTATTTAGCTACCACTTGTAGCACACTTGAACCCATCTTCCATACACTAGTACACTCAAGAGTGCTACAAGTGGTAGCTAAATACATTTATTAAATACAAAGATAGTATGTTAAAAGTGCATTTTAGTCTAGTGTCTCAAAATAGCACAGTTGAGTACACTTATATGATCTTAAGTTGACCTTAAAAAGTGCTAAAGGATCATTTTTAGTACATTAAGTACAGAATTAGTGCGCGAAAATAGAGCACATTATGGAAGTGTACTTGTTTTTCACCTGGGAGACCTTCGTTCATCTTCGGAACACAAATTAAGATATTTTTGATGAAATCTGAGAGTTTTCTGACCCTGCATAGACAGTAATTGATAGACAGAAGTTGTGTTGTAGATTATTGTGTTGTTTTTATCAGCTGTTTGGACTCTCATTCTGACGGCACCCATTCACTGCAGAGGATCCATTGGTGAGCACGTGATATAATGTTACATTTCTCCAAATCTGTTCTCATCAAGAAACAAACTCATCTATATTTTGGATGGCCTGAGGGTGAGTAAATTTTCAGCAAATATAAATTTTTGGGTGAACTATACCTATTTCCTTTGTGGAAACCATGATACGTTTTTTTGAGGATTCTTTGATGAATATAAATTAGAACTGAAAAGAACAGCATTTTGAAATGTAAATCTTTTGTAACATTGTAAGTGTCTTTACTGTCACTTTAGATCAGTTTAATGTGTTTTTGCTGAATAAAAGGATTCATTTCCTTTTTTCCAAAAAAAAAAAAATAAATAAAATCTTACTGATCAAAGACTTTAAAATAGTGGTGTACATGTTACAACTTGACAGAGTACAGCAAACAATCCAGATTTCAAAGCAAGAAAAGTGTGAAACAAAAGAAATGTGCCTGACTGCTGTTCAGCGCACTCAGCATCTCTGCTTACATGACCTGTGTCAGCTGATCTTATCTGCGGGATGCTTGATGCACTCAATAAGTGATATGTCAAGGACCAGTGAGAAATCGCGCCATAAGACTGTAATGGCCCTGAGGGGGTGTAAATTTCAGCACAATGAAAAGAGGGTCTGGGCTTATCGTGAGCTGCTGAGGTTGTAATTAGAATCTCTTTGTAGAAATTGAATGATTTGAGAAGAAAGGTAGAGGTGACAAACCCTGCCCTTTAATCAGCAATTACCCATATTCCTCGTGAAGGGGGTTGAAGGTGACATATTCACCCATCCAACACGGGCATTGAACACACAAGCTCTACAATACCATCCACTTCTCCCAGGCCCATAAAGTTGGTCTGTTTAAATAGAGTTGTTTGCGGATTCGAGCTGGTTCCAGTAGTTCTCGCCACCCACAGAGCTCTCACAATAAGCAGAAGGTGTTGGGAGCCACAGGGCAGGAGGGAGTGACGTAACCTGATCTGCTGTTCGCCAGCATGCAGGCAGATTGATTTCAGCCTGCAGATGGACAAAGTGCTCAATCAATGAAAGGCCTTCCATCCAGCTGGCAGCCGCTGACCCCTCACCCCCAGCATGGACACTCTTCCTGGGGGCCATACGCCCCCTGCCTTAATGCTGCTTGGACGAGGGACACACACACACACACACACACACACACACACACACACACACATGCACATGTAAACTTATTAGCATAGCCCTCTATTAGCAACAAAACAAGCCCTATTTTCTTGTTCAGCCAAAGTTCTGCTTAACTTGTTTCAGTTCTGCTGTAAACTTCCTAACCTACCTGGAATAGAAGAAATTTCAATATTGCTCAAAATGCTGCTGTGGAGGTGTATACCATGTTGCAATATAACCCCCTTTTATAAATATAGCTATATATATATATATATATATATATATATATATATATGGTCCTATAGGACACTATTTATGTTAAGTGAATTATGATATCTTTGTTTGTAAATGAACAATTATCTAACAGTAAAACTAATCTAGAATATAGTTTTAAATGGTTGAACTGGCTTGTATGCCTCAACACTTGACACTAAAACCTCAAGAACAGTGATAATCAATAAACGTAAAAAGACAAGCTGTAGCACAACACAACAAATAATGGTCACACTTTATTTTAAGGTCCAATTCTCGCTATTAACAAAATCATTAACTACGACTTTTGCCTCAATAAACTCCTAATTGGCTGCCTATTAATAGATAAAAAGGCAGTTGTTAAGTTTAAGTATTGGGAAGGATTAGAGATGTAGAATATGCTCATGCAGAATATGTGCTTTATAAGTACTAATAAACAGCCAATATGTTAATAATAGACATGCTAATTAGCAACTAGTTGATAGTGAGAATTGGTCCCTATAGTAAAGTGTCACCCAAATAACTAACAATAATGCCAAAACAGCATCAACAACACAATAACAACCACAAATGGTTAAATTAAGTAAGCAAACAGCAAAACAATAATCCTGTAACAGTAACTGCGTAATTTATTCACTCTGAAATGAATGCTGGGAACCCACAAACAATTAAGATTTCAGTAATATTGAATTGACTAGTCGGGACAAGATTTCTGGAAATTCTGTTAGTCTGAGATGTAGTTTCAAGAAAATTACATTTCTTAGTATTTAGTATTTGTAAACTGTAAAATATATAGTTGCTTTTTTTTTTTTTTTAATAATACCACGTCCTATCTCCCAGATAGAGAGAAATGAAAGGGAGAACTGGATGATGACAGTAAGTGACAGTTGCAGATTTACCTGGCCCTCTCTAGTCAGCCGGAACTGATGAGCAAATCTAATCAGTGACAGTCAAATGGGCCGCTGTGGTGAACTGATTCGTGCTGCAGAGAGCCTGGACATTTACAGGCATATTTAGATGCACCTTTGCCCCCACAATCCATTAAATCATAGTATATGACTCATAGTTTTGGAGTAATTGATATTCAGAATGGGTAAACGTAGAAGATTCATCAAGTTTTGAATATCACACCACTGTCATGCATGTTAATAATAATGCTAATAATGGATATCAACACCATACAGTGCTGTTTTCCACCATAGTTTCTGACATCTGCCATATTTAGCCTAGTGTTCATCAATCAGCGATGTAGCATACTTGATAAGTGCTGGGAGTATGATGAAGATTTGCCTTTGAACTGCTTCATGAATAAAATACAGAAACATTAAAGCCCCAAAAGGGATAACTTCATTATGCCAAACACACTTTTTTTTTTGGCAGCTATGTTTTTCAAGCTTCAAGCCAATTTCTCTCAAATAAAGCTGCAATCCACTAAAAACTACATCATTTATTACCCTTAATAATGGCCATACATCCCAGAGCCTTTTGGAAACACTCACGTCAACTGCAATCTCAGCACTAAACTCCTTCCCCCATGTATAGCAATTTTCCATGTATTATTCTTCTTTCTTTCCCTGCACTTCTTCTGAAAAACTAAAATACAGATAAAAAATGATGTGTAGTCAAGCTTGGAACGGCATTACCCGAAGGACTTGGCTGAGCTCCAGAGACAATTCTGATGAATTAGAGTGCAGTGAGAGAGAGAGAGGTGGGTTGGAACTACATAGATATTGCTTTCCAGTGTTGATATATCTGCATTTTCTGAAATTAAAATAAAATAAAAATGGTTACTTTGCATTTGAATCCCTATCTATATATTGATATGTGATCAGATGCTCTGTGGACTCTGGGCTCTGCCTCAGGAGCGTTTGGAGGAGCTTTAGGTATGTGCTCAAGGAGGTGCTGTTTGCTGCCAAGGCTGCCAGTCGGGCCAGTGCATTCACTCAGACCCTTCAGGCCTGCGCCAGCAGCATTTGGCAAGAACTCATAGTCTGCTTGCTCAGCGTCCAAACTGAACCCCTCTTTCTGCCTTAGATAACTAATTCAGGCCTGGACTCTCTGGGCATCGCACTATGAACTGTTTCTAAAAGCGATTTCAGATTTTTGTGACGGATCTCTCATGTATGTTTCAATAGTCCTCTTATTCCATGAATACAACTCCCATTCAACCCAGTTAATAAAGTTATTACACTGAACAAAATTATAAACGCAACACTTTTGTTTTTGCCCCCATTTTTCATGAGCTGAACTCAAGACTTTTTCTATGTACACAAAAGGCCTATTTCTCTCAAATATTGTTCACAAATTTGTCTAAATCTGTGTTAGTGAGCACTTCTCCTTTGCAGAGATACTCCATCCACCTCACAGGTGTGGCATATCAAGATGCCGATTAGACAGCATGATTATTGCACAGGTGTGCCTTAGGCTGGAAACAATAAAAGGCCACTCTAAAATGTGCAGTTTTATCACACAGCACAATGGCACAGATGTCGCAAATTTTGAGGGAGCGTGCAATTGGCATCCTGACTACAGGAATGTCCACCAGAGCTGTTGCCCGTGAATTGAATGTTCATTTCTCTACCATAAGCCGTCTCCAAAGGCATTTCAGAGAATTTGGCAGTACATCCAACCGGCCTCACAACCGCAGATCACGTGTAACCACACCAGCCCAGGACCTCCACATCCAGCATCTTCACCTCCAAGATCGTCTGAGACCAGCCACCCGGACAGCTGCTGCAACAATCGGTTTGCATAACCAAAGAATTTCTGCACAAACTGTCAGAAACCGTCTCAGGGAAGCACATCTCCAGCCTCGTCATCATCATCGGGGTCTCGACCTGACTGCAGTTCGTCGTCGTAACTGACTTGAGTGGGCAAATGCTCACATTCGATGGTGTCTGGCACTTTGGAGAGGTGTTCTCTTCACGGATGAATCCCAGTTTTCACTGTACCGGGCAGATGGCAGACAGTGTGTATGGCGTCGTGTGGGTGAGCGGTTTGCTGATGTTAACGTTCTGGATGGAGTGGCCCATGGTGGTGGTGGGGTTAAGGTATGGGCAGGCGTATGTTATGGACAACGGACACAGGTGCTTTTTATTGATGGCATTTTGAATGCACAGAGATACCGTGACGAGATCCTGAGGCCCATTGTTGTGCCATTCATCCACGACCATCACCTCATGTTGCAGCATGATAATGCACGGCCCCATGTTGCAAGGATCTGTACACAATTCCTGGAAGCTGACAACATCCCAGTTCTTGCATGGCCAGCATACTCACCGGACATGTCACCCATTGAGCAGTTTTGGGATGCTCTGGATCGGCGCATACAACAGCGTGTTCCAGTTTCTGCCAATATCCAGCAACTTTGCACAGCCATTGAAGAGGAGTGGACCAACATTCCACAGGCCACAATCGACAACCTGATCAACTCTATGCAAAGGAGATGTGCTGCACTGTGTGAGGCAAATGGTGGTCACACCAGATACTGAGTGGTTTTCGGACCCATTTTAGAGTGGCATTTTATTGTGGCCAGCCTAAGGCACACTTGTGTAATAATCATGCTGTCTAATCGGCAGCTTGATATGCCACACCTGTGAGGTGGATGCAGTATCTCTGCAAAGGAGAAGTGCTCACTAACACAGATTTAGACAGATTTGTGAACAATATTGGAGCGAAAGAGGCCTTTTGTGAACATAGAAAAAGTCTTAGATCTTTGAGTTCAGCCCATGAAAAATGGGGGCAAAAACAAAAGTGTTGCATTTATAATTTTGTTCAGTGTATAACTAAAAAAAAAGATAAATAAAAATATTTATTTATTTATTTAAAAATAATTTGAAAACAGGACTGAATGGGAGTTGCATTACTCTTGGAATAACTATTTATATATTTTACATTTTAATGTAATATTTATAAATAATACCTAAAATATAATCTTTAATTTACACAGTTCAGGAGATTTTTTTTTTTGTTGAAAGAAATCTGTTATTCTCACTAAGACTGCATTTGTTTGATCAAAAATACAGTACATTAAGTAATATTGTGAAATGTAATTACAATTTAACATGACTGT
Organism: Acrossocheilus fasciatus; assembly: GCA_036784905.1. Lineage (NCBI taxonomy): Eukaryota > Metazoa > Chordata > Actinopteri > Cypriniformes > Cyprinidae > Acrossocheilus > Acrossocheilus fasciatus. Next base: position 11,165,829 of record CM071952.1, read on the forward strand.
TTTCTATTTGAATGTATTTTAAAATTTAATTTAGGTAACATTTTATTTTGATGGTCCCTTTTGAACATTCTGTTGACACTAAGTAATGTTGCAACTACATGTCAACAAACTCTCATAAGAGTATTAGTAGACTGTCTGCTTCATATCTACGAACTCCTTATTGTGTTGCTCTCCCAACAGATATTCTACTGACTATAAGTAACTTTGCAAGAATGTGTCAACTTAATCTAACCCAAACCCTACCAGTCAACTAATACACTACTAACACTCTAATGAGAGTCAGTAGAAATGTAGGGGCAACATTACTTATAGTCAATAGAATGTGTTAAAGGGACCATCAAAATAAAGTGAAACCTTAATTTATTCCTCTGATGGAAAAACTGAAAATTTCAGATGCAGATTTTGCTAAAAAAAAAAAAACACACACACATTTTATTATTATTATTATTATTATTATTATTATTGACGTTGAAAACAGTTGTGCTTCTTAATATTTTTGTGGAAACTATGATACACTTTTCCTCCTCAGAATTTTAATGAATAGAAAGTTAAAAAGACTACATTTATTTGAAATAGAAATCTTTTGTAAAATTATAAATGTCTTTATTGTCACCTTTGATCAGTTTAATGCATGTTTTGCTGAATTAAAGTATTACTTTCTTTAAAAAATAAATAAATAAAATATAAAATATAATAAATAAACATATTTTGAACGGTGCATGTTAAATATAAGGTAATAGTACCTTATTTACTTTTGTAAATTTATTATTTATTGCTAGACAATTTTACAAAACCACACAAATAATGGTTTAAACTCTATTTAGATTACGTATTGTTTACAAAATTTTGGTTGCAGGGTTGCAAAGAAATGCAGGCATCATAAAAAATAAATGTAAAATAAAACTGATAACCTCCCAAGGCTGACATTTTCTGAAGGTTAAGAACCTCATTTCAACTCTTTTGAAATTGCCTCCAAATCAGAAATGCAGCAAGAGATGGTTAGCGTGCATGAAACTGATTTGAGTTTAGGCATTGTGAGCTCAACTGTACAGACCCCCCCCAGGGTCAGTGAGGCTGGAGTGTGAATGTTGCATGTTACTCATTCATTACCAAGCGGAAAGTCTGTGCGCCTTAATATGAGCTGACAACTGAGTCATAGTGTGTGTGTGTGTGTGTGTGTGTGTGTGTGTGTGTGTGTGTGTGTGTGTGTGTGTGTGTGTGTGTGTGTGTGTGTGTGTGTGTGTGTGTGTGTGCGTGTATCGTACATGTGTGTATGTTCACTATAGAGAGCAGGTGAACTTGATCACCCTTTAATCCTATAAGCATTATAATGGCCTATAAGAATGGTGGTGAAGGCGCTTGATTGCTATTGTCATTTGAGACCAAGAAGGTCCACAATACCTGTCCATTAGCATTCTGAATGGCCAGAACTGGAGAAAGATGCTTTGTGACCTCAAAACGGTGTAGTTACAGTTTCCACCAGCAGGGGCAAACTTGTTTGAGACAATATGAAGTATTGTTTCATATTACAATATGAAGGATCAGATACACATCTGAGTATATCATTACATGTGCTGAGTGAAGTTAATGTGCTTTCCTGCAATCATGAGCATTCAGGAAGCCTCGAGAGGTCCGGCCGAGCTGTAGAACCCGAGCACAGGAAGTGAGTGATTGATGAAGTGCGGTTTAACGTGGAGAGAGTCTAATAAACACTCATTCGCCACGGCGCACTTCCTTGCACTTCAGAGAACTGTGTGGGCCGCTCTGAATAGACAGGAAAGCTGAGTGGACAACTTTTGAAGCTTTATCACCCATGTCAGTGAGAAGTGCCTAAGTAAGACGAAGCTAAAGCAATCATTCTCCTCTGAAGATCAGATTGGATGGAGCCGCTTTGGTGTAATGGAATGACACTGAGTCAGTGGAATCTCGGAGAGATCAGCGCGCTTTCCCAGCTCATGGTGGTCTGTAGATCACAGGCGCTTGTGTAGCTCAGCAAAGACAGGTGCTGCTAGCGATAGCTCAGACTCTGCATCTACTGCTGACAGGGAAAGTCTTCCGCTCGGCCGTAAACCTGCAGCAGGTTCGGAGACTGGCCGGCCGACTCATTCCGCTCCGCTAGCAGGATATGAATAGGGCAGGAAGTCGTAATCCTAGATCACAAAATTGCCCGAGTAGAATCTGAACTGTGAACTCAACAGTGCTGACAGACAGAGGGTTAAATGACAAATGGAGGAGTAACAGAGTCAGTGAATGACATGAATAGAATGGCTAAGGTAGTGGTGTGTTTAACCATTTGGTAACTAAACTTTCATAATTGTTTATTGTACATCTGCTATTAGCATGAATTCAATTATGGACAATTGTATGTAATTGGGGGTTTCTTTACTACAGGAACTTTTTCTTATTGTTAAATGAAGGTCACATTCAAACAGTCTTGTAAACTTTTTATTATATAACGGATAGTTCCGGTCCTTGATTCTGAGCGGCTGAAGCGCGTTTGAAGCTGTTGTAAATTACTTTCCAAACATTCTCCTTTGTTTCTGCGTCTGTGTGTTGCTCAGCAAACACAACCATTTCTGAGGAACTACACTGATTGCCGGAAGAATAATGTTTTTATTAATATCCATTTTATTTGCTTTGTTTTATTTTGTGAAACTTTGCTATGTATATGGAATAACTCCACTTCGCGTCACACCTAACAACGCCCCTTAGCTGTTAGAAATTCACAGTAAACCACAGCTTCTTGGGACTTATTGCTTTACTAAGCCATCATCTTTTGTGATATTTTCCAAATGACTTTTATGCATACTTTTATTTTTACCTTTGTACTGATCCAAAAAAGAAAACTCATCATATTATTGGCCTTATTTTCTTTTGGGAGAATTGTAACTGGCTTATTTCTCCATTGCAGAGAGCTCATTACCAGCACGCCACAGAAATATATAGAAAACTATAAAGAAAACTCATTATATTATTAACCATATGTTATTTTTAAAATGTAATTTATTCCTGTGATGTCAAAGATGAATTTTCAGCATAATTACTCCAGTCTTTAGTGATCCTTCAAAATCATTCTAATATGCTGATTTGCTGTTTAATAAACATTTATTATGATAGAAAATTCAAAACAGCATTTATTTGAAATAGAAATGTTTTGTATATTTTAAAAAAGTTTTTGTTACCACTTTTGATCATCTTGCTGAATAAAAGTATTTTTCTTAACAACAACAATAATAATAATAATAATAATAATAAATCTTACGCGTTTTTGTGCAAATTGTAACCCTGAGCTGTGACATCATTTCCTTTATGAAAAGTGTATTTGTTTACTGATTATACTTGTGATAGACATCTGCTATTTATTTTGAAAGATAAATACCACTTTTTACACTTGCATATGTATCATCTCCAATCAAGCTGTAATTAGTGATTATGCAAAAAGAGTGAAAATATTATTTAATTTGGTTCGCTTTGTGGATACATGAAAATCCAGCTTGGATTTTAATCCAGAAATTTAAAAAACATCATTTCCATCACCATCATTTCCACCACAGTCAATGCTGATTTGGCATGCTGGAGAAACAAACCATCGTTGTTTATAATGGTGAATAGAGAGTGAAAAAAAGACTTATATATTTATTTGGACTGTTAATAGACAATAAGGCCATTCACACAGAATGCGAGGTCTAGAGATGTGTTTTTTTTTTTTTTAAAGCTGAGCTACTTTTAACTTAAGCTCAGCATTTTTATAATGATGTATTACATGCAAGACATTGAAAAATGCGCAAATTGTCAAACACATCTAGACCTTATTCACATAGAAAAACAATAAAAAAGTAACGCACTCTGCACTCTGTGTGAATGGCATCTTCTAAAATCCATAGTATGGATAATAAAGAAACCATATAACTTTTTTTAAGAAAAGACATTTCTGAGTCATAAATGTATTAAAAAAGCATGTAAAGATTTAAGTCATGCATGGCTAAGCACCTTCACAGATCCAGTTTCAGAACAGGATGTCACGTCTTTAACGAGCTCATTACAGCCAGTGATCTGAATGACGACCGTATGCTAAGCTCATTTAACCAGTGACATTAACTACCTTCATCCTTCACGTCAGCCAGAAAACAGGCCTCGCTAAACACACTCACGCAGCCAATCGGCTACTGCTGCTGATGTGTTGCATCGTGGCAGCGTGTGCAGAAGCATTCATAATTACTTCAGGAGTTAATTAATTTACACGAGGGCCAGTCTAGTGGGTGGAGGTGGCACGGCCGCTGTCACGGCACTGAGACGAATGCTAGCGACTGCGGCGTGCTGGTAATGAGCTCTCTGCTATGGAGAGATAAGCTGGTTACAATTCCCCCAATTAAACACTGGAAGAGACACACTCAGATACACGGAGGGTCCAGGCTGTCGCTCCAGCACCTCGTGTGCGATCTCACAGGCTGCTGGTGTCCTTTGCACCCTTCTGAGGGCGTACGGAGCACATGGGCCACTGCTAGCGGCAGACCAGCCGCATCTCTGATCCCCTCATTAACTGTGCTAGCATGCACCTTAGGCACAGATTCCAAACGGACTGATGGTTGCGGTGGATGCACCCTGTCTTTGCTGATGTTGTCACAGCCGAGAGGGTATTTATAGTCATTACTTGGAGAAACTAGAAAGTCAAGCAGCGTCATTAGGATGAGTCACTGGCAGAAGAGATGGCACGTGTCAGCGGACACGAAGGATAAACTGCTTCTTTGAGTTTACTTGTGGATTTGCTCTTAGTTTATTGTGGATTAGGTTTAACCCAGAATGCTTTAACTTGATTTGGAAATGAAATCTTCATTTGGTAGTTTCAAGTATGGACACAAATGGCATTGGAATTACATTATATAGAGATGTGCGAATGTTTACAAATGAAGAGTTCAGATGCAAAAGCCTCTAAGTGCCATCTGAAATTTTCTTCGAAAATGAGCATTTTTTTTTTCTTCTCAGGCTCTCTTGTGTAGGTTCGGTAATTTCACTTTAATGGTAATGAATAGGTTCTTTTCATTGCCATTAAAGTGAAATAACTGAACATAAATACAGGAGCCTGAGAAAAATGCTAATTTTTGAAGAAAATTTCAGATGGCACTTAACTCTTCAAATCATTTGCATTTCATCAATTAAATTGGTTCAAAGCAATCTCCCGCATTTACCTAATTTGACATTATTGCAATTTTATTCTGTATTCAGAAATTTGAATGCCCTAGTGAAAATAAATATACTGAAATGTATTTGAAATACATTTATTTCATGCCAACTCTACTACATATACACTTACATTTTTGTACGTAATGAAAATACCCTGCAATTTTACTTTTGGTATACTTAAACTCTGTTTTTGAACTTAATGCACTTTAATTGTACGGAAGTACTGTATGCTGAAGTCCATCTTAAGATATACCGAATCATATAATTATCAGTTATTTTAAATTGCATGAAAAAGTAAATTCAGCCTTGGTGAGCATAAAAGACTTCTTTCAAAAACATTTAAAAAATAAATAAATAAAAAACCAACCCCAAATTTTTGAACAGCAGTTTATGTAAATATTTTTATCTTTTAGACTCTAGAGAAGGCTTATTTGAGAGCCTTTTCTTTTCAGGAGAAACATCTGAGAAGGAAATTCTCCTTTGGGTAGGACTCAACACAGCACAGTTAGAGACATTAATAAGACCTCTTCTGAAACTAGAGGAGGCCCATTTGAGATTACCTCTGCCGTTTTCTCAGGAGACACATCTAAGCAGGAGACTTTTCTCCCCATTTGATGAATTTCTGCCTGTAGGAGAAACAACAGAGATATAAAGAGATCTCATTTGAGCAGTTTCTCTCTGACGAGTTGGACTTTTATTAATCTTTTCTGTCTATTGTATCATGTTCCCAGTTGTGGCACTGGATTAACGAGTATTTATAACCCAGACAAGAGCTGGATTTGCTGTCTAGGCACTCAGTGGGACCCATTCACATGTGGACACACAGCTGCAGCAGTGCTGATATAGCTGGCCTCTTCTCTGCATGCGATTCAGAGCCATGGTGAAAATGTTAAGGCTGATTAAACCGTCTAGATTATGTTTCATTGTCACGACGCGTGAAACACAACTCTTCAACCACACACAGCTTATGTTTTCATAACTATATTGCAGACATGCTCGAATCCCAGTGGGGTTTTGGCTGATATGAATCATTTACTTGAAATTCAACAGGTTACATGGTTAGTCCTTTCATGCGACAGCTCTTAATTTAGACAAAACTGCACCGGGAGGTTCATGGACGTGCACAATGATGCCTCGGGATGGTCATTTGTACATTTGGCATCAAACAGATCGCATTTCAGTGATTTGGAAAGCCTGTGAATTAACCTTCAAATCACTGCAATATGTTATTCCAAAATAACCTTATATATTCAACATGTGTGTGTAGGAGGAACCTCTGTCTACATCAGTCTAGGCCCTTTAACTTCAACTCTTGGTTATAAAATATAGGCGGAGAGATGCATAAATGGAACTTTGTTGGCAGCGTGTTACACAGCACACCTGCTGCCTGTTGGACCTTGTCACCATTGCCATAAATTAACTATTGTGTTTTCCCATTTCCATGATTGCTCGCATGAGGCAGCCTAGAGGTTCAGTAGCCTATAAGGAAACACAGCTGGCCTGCGTCATGCCTGATTCGCACCTGGACTCATTAAACTGACATTCTGCATCACAATTCAGTCACATTAAGCTTTGAGCATGTAAAATTACAAACGAATATAAGATTGTCAAATATGATTTTCAATTACTTTGTCTGTTTTTGCTCCAACAATGAAAATGGTTCTAAATGAAGCCGAAGAAGGATTAACAATGTTTTGTTCCTGTAAGAACTAATACTTTTGAATGAATCGGTTGAGTAAATGATTCAACAACTCTCTTATATGACAGTTACTTGTTTTGAACCTGAATCCGTCAATCAGAAAATCACTGAATCGGTATTTACGAATGAACTGAAAACAGACATATAGAAGGTCAAAAATGCATTGGTGAATCATAATTATACCATAAAAGTTATAAATAACATAAAAACGTGAAATTATAATTATCAGATAACAGTGAAACTGTCATAATTAGAAGATTAAAAGTCTAAATTATGACAGAAGAAGTCAAAAGTATGTAGTAAGTCAATTATCAGATAAGCCACAAGTATGCGACACTAAGTCAATTATGAGATAAAAAGGCAAAACTCTGACATACTAAATCATAATTATGCAATACCAAGAAATGGAATGTTTACATTTTTGTCATTAATATAGTTATGGCTTTTGATATCATTATTTTTTAACTCAGTTTCGATTTTGTATCTCATAATTTGGAATGTCAAAATTTTGGCTTTTTATCTTGTAACAGTTTTTCATAATTCCAACATTTTTCAACATTTATGTCATAGTTTTGATTTACCAAAGCATGATTTTTTTTCTCATGTGGCGGAAATCAAATTTTATAATGGTGTAACCGTGAAAGTGTTGCTGAACAATTTGTACCACTAACACACAGCGGCTGTATAATCAGCTACAAATTATAAATGACACATTAATACAAAATGTAAAAATGTGCTGCCTACTCCACTTTTTTGCAAACTGCAAACCTGCAGCTTTGACGTTTATGATTTATATTGAGCCGAAAGGTTCCTCTATGACATTTACATCCTCTGTTGGTCAAATAATTTCACTTTTGAAATTCACAGGTCACAACTCACCAAACTTGACCACACACTTTCACGTGTTCTTGTGTTTCCGTTCTTCCTCGTATGAATGGAAGTGAATGGAGCACGCAGCTAGACTGTTACCCTCTCTCACCCTGTTACTCAACGACCACACCGTGCTCCATTTTCTAGCGCTGTCACTTCACGTTTGATTTCCTGGAAACTTTTATCCCATTCAACACCTTTATTTGCAGTTATTTTGATGTATAAAAGCTTGAGGCACATAATGTGCATCTGTCCTCACTTTCTTCCCAATGTGTTATGACATGAAGTCCAAATCAATTTCCGGTCTATAGCTTCCTAATCCAACACACACTCATTTATATTCCACACAAAGGACGTCACAACAACCCTTTTCAACACACACAAACTATCAGACATGACTCTGATCAATCAGTGTTAGCTGCCATCCAGAGAAACACTGGAAAACAAATCGCTACCAGTCACCTCATTTTACCTTTACCAGGACAGTTTTATTACTCGGAAGTTGCTCTTTCATAGCTCTTGAGACTTAATGAAGTTCTTACATGTACTATTAACTTTATCTCAGATGTTTCTCCTAAAATTCCTTAAGAAAATAATGTTCCTTAAAGAAGAAAATGAAATTCCTTAAGAAATAAACAAACAACAAAAAAAAGACGACTGTTGTCATATCAAGTATACTACAATTAATGCAAAAAGCATGTAATGTTATCTTAATATGGCACTATTTGATGAGAAATGTGTTTATATTGAGAAATTGACTTTTGATCACAAAGTTTAGTGCCTGAGCATAGTTTGAGGTGTTTTGTTTTAAGAGATCTCGTCTGAAACTTTAGAGGAGACATGACATTAAAGTATATTTTAGTTGACCACGAATGCTTGTCAGTACATTCGGTTGTACACTTTATCCATTTAAAAAAATAAAAATAAAAATAAAAAATTACATTTAAAGATGTGTTTAAATCCAGTGCTGGGGAAAGTTACTTGTAAAAGTAATGCATTGCAATATTGTGTTACTTTATAAAAAAGGCTACTAATTGCATTACGTGGTTATGGTTATTTTTTGTCACCTGAGCTGGTCTTGCTTATTTATTTTTTATTTAAAAAAATGATATTTTCTTGTACATTTAAAAGTAATGCATTACTTTACTAGTTACTTGAAAAAAGTAATCTGATTACATAACTTGCGTTACTTATAATGCGTAACCACTGTTTAAAGGGTAGCTCCACCCCAAAATGAAAATCTTACCTCCACACTGTTAAAAAAAATAAAAAAGTTGAGCCAACTTAAAATTTTAAGGTAACCAGCTTCGGCAGATTTTTTAGTTTTCTCAACTTGGCGTTTTAAGTTTATACAAAAAAAAATTTGAGAATCTCCCACAAAAATAAGTTGAGCAAACTCAAAAATCTGCTGAAGCTGGTTGCCTTAAAATTTTAAGCTGGCTCAACTTTTTTTTTTTTTTTTTTTACAGTGATGTCATTCCAAACCCATTAAAGCTTCATTCGTCTTCGGAACACAATTTAAGATATTTTGGATGAAAACCAGGAGGCTTGTGACTGTCCCATTGACTGCCAAACAATTTGCACTGTCAAGGCCCAGAAAAGTATGAAAGAAATCTTCAGAATAGTCCATCTGCCATCAGTGGTTCAACCGTAACATTTTAACGTTTTAAATGTACAAAATTTGGGGTGGAGTAACTTTTTAAGTCCTTCTTAACTGGGGAAAAAATCACTCTTACGTTCAGCTAATTGCATTTAATATAAATTTAAACTATAATACATTTTCATTTAATTGCAATTATGCAGTTTAGTGTGAGAACACATTACATTCAGTTCATACTCAAGTATATTCTTTTAAAGTATATCATTTCTGTAATAAGTATGATAAAATAAACTTCTTTTTGACAAAAGGACATGTGGATTATTCAATGCAATCTTGTATAGGAGAAACCATTTTTAAGACTTTTTTTTGTCAGGGACACCTCAAATGTTGCTGTTGACATTTATCATCTGTCCCTGAGAATCAGAAAATTTGTGTAAAAAAAAAAAAAAAAGCCCTCGTTGCAGTGTAAAGATAGCACACATGAGGCAAAGATGATCTACTATGTAAATAAATAGCAGAAGATTGCACTCTGATAAACCCACTGCACTCAAACCTCAACAGCGTACATCCCCGAGCTCCTCCATCAACATTACACACACCCACAGGACTGATCTAAATCTTTTGTGTGTGCAGTTCGGTCCTCACTGCAGCAGCTCTGCGTCAGATACCAAATCACATCTGAATACTCGGAGGCATTATCTAAAGTACTTTTCGATAACAATGGGCGTAAATCATTTCTCATCATGTAAATGTTGTCGTGGGTTGTTAGAGGTATTAAACCAGCATGAGAGAAGTAATTTGAGTGATTGTACTAGATGCTAAGCTTCTTTTCAGAACTGTATGAGAGAGAAAAAAATTGTTCATGGGTATAGCCAGAGCCAGGGTGTGCTTACATTTGGCCTTTTCTCAGATATGGCCGTTGTTTCCCTCTTGGCGAAGTGATAAATGTAAATCTGTCAAAAATCTTATTGTGTTTTGCTCCATTTGGGCCAAAGGCTGTATATTACAAAAGCTTGGCTGTGGGTTCAAGGGCCATGTGTTCACTGTGTTGCATCAGCCATATAATACGCAGCAGAAGTTTACTTAAAACAAACTTTAAAATGACTGTTTAAAGTCTATGCAATTCTCTTGACGAGGTTTTATGTTTTCAGCTCTCTTACAGTACATATAAACACATACATATATACACATACTGCAACATATGGTTCTAATCAGCATATGTAGTTGTAGTCAGTAAATTACAGCTATTAAAACTACACTGTAAAAAAAAAAATTCAGTAATAGTTACGGTAAAAAACGGCACCTGTGGTTGCCGGAATTCTACTGTAAAATATACGGTAGCAACGTTTTAGGGTTTTAACTTAAATTTACAATTATATACCGTAATTTCATTAACTGATATAATGTTAATATACCAACCTATTGAAGTACTGAAATCTGTTTTGTACCTTTGAAATACACTGATAACCACCAAATGCAGGTGGTGATGAGAAAATCACATGATGAACCAAAGCCCATCACAAGCATCTTTTAAATAATAACATACATAGAAGGTGCACAGTGTCATTCACACAATCACTAAACACCATCATGGTGAGACTCATTAAACTGAAATATGCAATAAACATTAATTTAACAATATTAGATGTAACATACAACCCTAATAAACATAACTGATTAAAAAAACTAAGACGAAACCTAGTTATTTCAAAGAAAAAACATCAAATTCAAACAAAATTTGAAATGCAACGCAGGGAATTCTGGAAACGTCAATTTACGGTTTTTCCCTGTAAATTTTACATTCCTTTTCACTTCCAAAAGTGGTATTTCACCATAAAATTGTCTGAAATGTATATTACAGTTTTCCACCGTATATATATATATATATATTAGGGAACTTACCGTTAACCATTTAACAGGTTTTTACCGTAGCTTTTTCACAGTTTTTTACTGTTAAAATCACGGTAATTTTTTACAGTGTATGGCAGAATAAACCAAACTGCTTATATCACAATCCATGATCAGCATAAACTAGGAGAAATCTGTGCATATTTCTTGGATTGTAATGCTGCTTTCTTATCAGAATGATCATATTTATGAGATGAGCACACAATGTATGTATGTTACTATGTTACATTTGAATGCTGGCAGACCGCTGACACCTGCAAAATAAATTATTTTTACACAAGAACCATGAGATGGTGTTCATCTGTGCGTGTGACATCCTGACAGCTAGAGTCCAAAGTGAGAAGGTGGAACTGGTGCATTCTGGGACATGCCATCCACATGTTCACTTGTTGCTTTCAGAGAACGTGCCATCCTAGGTGTCTCACCCGAAATGACCTCTCAGCTGACTCCACAGCCTACAGACTGTGAATCCATTAGAGCTGCCAATATTGATAGGCTGCATTGACAGATGAGCATGTGAGATGGAGCGTTGAGTGCCAAAATCTGTTGAAGCAACACACTACAAGCCCGTCTGTTATATTTACATTCAGCACTTACACACCAACATCATTAACTATGTTCTGCTCTTCTTCTAAAAGAATTTTCTAGGGTTGATACAATCATGTTAAGCTCTGCAGAGGATGTAGATAGAAACAGAAAACCACAGAAAATCTTTTTAACTTTCATGGCATCATTACCAGACTTAACTCTTAAAGTTAGCAGATTCAACAAGCACAACTATATATTTGCTTATGTTTCTGAAATATTTCGTTTTTAATATTTTGGGTTGTGGGGAAAAAAAATAATAATCACACTAATTTTATGCTATTGTTATTCTGTTTTGTCTGCTACAGCATGCAGCAGATTTTATGCCTATTGTTATAAATCTAGCATCTTTTGTCTTGTAGAAGTGCCAAAAGTAATACATTAGAGGTTTACTGAAATGCAATGCATAAATAAACATTCAAATCAGTAATTAGTAAATCTGAATATGTACACTGTTCCAAACCAAAGCTGCCTTTATTCAATAAAAACATACAGTAAAAACAGTAATATTGTGAAATATTATTACAATTTAAAATGAATGTTTTCTATTTAAATATATTTTAAAATGTAATTTATTTCTGTGGTCAAAGCTGAATTTTCAGCCTCATTACTCCAGTCTTCAGTGTCACATGATCCTTCAGAAATCATTCTAATATACTGATTTTCTGCTCAAGAAATATTTCTTATTATATTATTGTTGAAAACAGTTGTGCTGTTAATTTAATGCATGCTTGCTTAACATATACATTAATGTCTTTTAAGAAAAATCTTACTGAACCCAAACCTTTGAACGATAGTGTAAATAATATTTTGAAACTGTAAATATGAAAATTAAATGGTATTTTGTGTAAGCATCTATAGCTTAAATGTGTAAAACATAGTAAAGTGCACTATTTAGATGATGCATTTCTTTCTAAAGGACCACTAATAACATTGTTATTTAAATCAAGTTCTTTTATGATGAAAATTAGTGTAAATGTCAACACAGAAATCAAAAATATTAAACTGGCTTGTGGAATGCAGCCCCAAAACAGTTGCTCTCTCTCTCATTAGTTTCTTATGAAAATAAACAATCGGTTCCATTTGATTTGAAGTGGGGGGATTTTTTTTGGGGGGGGGGGTAAAACCGATGCTGTTTACATTCTGAGGTCTTGCAGTGTAATGTTTCCACTTGAGACTCCATTAGCTGCTCTGCTCAATTTAGAAGTGCGCTCATTGGGAAATCATCATTGCACAGAGACGTTTGAAGTGATGGCGACACCCAGTCTGATCTTCTGGGCCAGCCGGAGCATTGATCTTTGTGCATGCTTGGACCATTGACTGCCAGCAAGTTTGTTAACAGGACATATCACACAGCCAGGGACAGGCGGCCCCAGACAGCTGTCTCATCCGTCTTCTATACTGTTCCAGTACACATCACTGACGTCGGGTCTCCTTTTCCCAGGACACATGCCTGCAGCCGAGGGTACGGCTTGTTAGAGCGGTGTGTGAGACAATCTGCTGTGTGGTGGAAAGTGAGAGGGTCAGAGGGTCAAGACCTTGTTGCTGACCAGCAAGTGAATGATGAGCTTCACTCCGCACAGTTGGACTCTCAGCATGTTTCATTTCTTATCTTTTGCACTTTCTCTGACACATACATTTTTAAGGACCAGGTGGCCGCCAGAAATACCGTCCGACTATGGCATTTACATTTGCCATTGGACACTCAAGGGTACTGTTGTTTTGCTATAGGCATAAAATGGATAATGTAAAAGAGACAACATAACTCTTGCTGCATTTGGAGATTTGCTGGTGAATTTGTGCAAATTTGAAACTAATTCTATAAGGTCCACACCTTAAAACAACAACAATTCATATAAGTTTGCCAGAAATTTGACAAAAACACTTTGACAGTTTGTCCATTTTTGCATATTTATTGAATAAATTCAGCAGTTAAAATGTGTTTAAAACATAATATGTTTGTCCTTAAATGCTTATTAGTCTTAACAAATTTAATTCTAAATGGCAGTACTTCTTGAAGTAAAATATCAAAAAAATATCTGAAAATGCATAAAATAATATATATTTACTCTAGAATAAAAACAGCACAAGATATTAATATTAATATGACAATTAATTAACATTGATTAGACATTAAGATGAGTGCCTTGCGATGTACTTTGAAACAATTTCCATACATTGCTAGTAAATTTCACAAATAATTACAAAGAAATGACAAGTAACACACTGAATTAAACGAAGTTTTGAAGTAGAATAATATTAAAATAATATTTTTGGTCACACTTTAGTCTACTATTAACTGTTAACTATGTCTTTTGCCTCAATAAACTCCTAATTTTCTAATTATTAATAGTTAGCAAGGTAGTTATTAAGTTTAGGGTAGGATTAAGGGATCTGGAATATGGTCATGCAGAATAAGGCATTAATATGTGCTTTATAAGTACTAATAAATGGCAGATATGTTAGCAATATGCATGCTAATAAGCAGCTAGTTAATAGTGAGAATTGGTCCATTTTTCAAAACAATCTCAACATTTTTATTATTATTATTTATTTATTTTAACATTGTAAGTGTGTTTTGTTTCAGTGCACTGGAAGAGTTAACCTGATTATGTGGAACTGAAAAATGTGAAAAATGTGCCAGAGAAGATAATATTCTCTGAAAATAAGTCTTAATATCCTAATATCAATGCTGCTTCTTAAGCGAATTTAATTTGTTTCTAGGATTTTAAGATACTTAACTGGAAATTAAGACAAAAGTACTCATTAAAGGAATAGTTTGGGAATAATTTAAAATTGGATCCAAATTGGATCCTCTGTAGTGAATGGGTGCCGTCAGAATGAGAGTCCAAACAGTAGATAAAAGCATCACAATAATCCACAAGTAATCCACACCCCTCTAATCCATCAATTAATGTCTTATGAAGCAAAAAGATGCGTGTTTGTAAGAAACAAATGCATAATTAAGGTGTTATAACTTTAAATAATCATAATAACATTTTATCCGGAAAGTAAATGCCCTTCCCCTGATGTCCTCTCACACCCACTGACATATTTGAACATCTAAATGATGATTTTGTTTTATTTTTTTATTGCAAACATGCTTTTCACTTCACAACACACTAATTGATCGAGCCATTAGTGAGCAAGTGATAAAATGCTAAATTTCTCCAAATATGTTCTGATAATGAAACAAACTCATCTAGATCTTGGATGGCCTGAGGGTGAGTTTTCCAACCAATTTTAATTTTGGGGTGAACTGTTCCTTTAAGAATAGGATTATTTTGCATTGTAAGAGTGGGGGCAACATGTTATAAAGACAGCACTGTACACCATCAGATGCTCCCCTGATGAGGGTATGGATGGTATCTAATCACTGGACCCTGTTTTGAGAAATGAGACACGCTAGTGCTCAACAGAACTGTGATGTCTGGGCAAATACAACAGCTCAGACTGTCTCTCCCAGTTTTCCAGAGTGTGTGGGAATGCGGGTATGTGCGAACGATCACAGACGTGGCCGCTGATATGCCTTGACAGTGTTTTGGCAGAACAGTTCTGCCATGAGCAAACACATTGAGCTTCAAATGCGGGGGTCTTTGTGCTCTCCGCAGGGCCGTTCCTCGCTTTTTGTGTTAGCTAGTGCTACAGGCTGTTCAGGCCTGTCTAGTTGTGCTCTCATCAGCAGATCAAGCTCATGCTATGGGTCCAACTTCTTTCAGTCCTGTCTCTGTTTTTCTCATCCATCTCAGGCCTCCAGTTGATTCACAAAACTTTCGCCCACTGGTCCCAGCTTCACCAGCACGAGCGACCCAATAGCCGGAGGCCCAGCGGCCCTGCGGTATTTCCGCCCTCTTTGGTGAGGTATGACACATGTTTTTACATACTGCATGAGAAAGTGCTCAGCTCAGTGTGGGAAACACACATTCCACACCCTGTTGACCTGCATGAACTCATATACACACACACACGTCTCAGCACTGACTTCAGCCAAAGGAAGAGGAAGTCTGACCTGCTCAGCTGACAAGGTCACACACACACACACACACACACACACACACACACACACACACACACACACACACACACACACACACACACATTTACGTGCTGGGAACACAGATGTAAAAGCTCTGGACACATGTGAGACTGGCCATGTGTTCAGAGTGGAATATGATATACAATGCTTGAGAAGATTGAGACCACACTATACATCACAAGGAGTTGAGACAATGGATTTCTGAAAGTGGTAAATAAATAAACAAACCAACAATCATTGTTCTCTGAGTGGCAAAATATATACATTTTATAATAAAATAAAAAAATTATATTAAAAAGTCTGTAAGATGTTTTGAAAAACATCTTTCTCTCATTTGCTACAATTTAAAATAGTTGTTTTCTATTTTAATATATTTTAAAATGACTTTTATTCCTGTGATGGCAAAGCTGAATTTTCAGCATCATTACTCCAGTCTTCAGTGTCACATGATCCCTCAGAATCGTTCTAATAAGCTGATTTGATGCTCAGGAAATATTTCTCATTATTATCAATGTTGAAAACAGATGTGCTGCTCATGTAGCCCATTATTTTGTGCTTGGAGCAGAATTGCAGATGAAAAGAACAAATAAAACTACAAAAATGTGCACAGATCTTTTTAATTCAAGAGTTCAGTATAGGATTACATGCTCAATAATATTAACTTTTTTTTAAATCTAATCTGTTCTTCTAATAACTGCAGATATATGCTCATATTTAATAGTTCGTGCATAGTTAATACATTTGGTGAGAGGTAATGCATATACATCGAGCTTGAAGTCCATTAAAAAAATGTTCAAGTGATAATTAGAATCAAAAACAACACGTGTTATTAAGTCAAGTGTACATTATGCAACACGTGGGACATTTCAGTGATTGACTCTGTCTGAAAATGAATCAGTTACTTGCTCATGCTGTACAAAACCGGCTACATAATGTAAGAGTCTTGTGGCTGATTACCAAAAAGTTGCTATGCAGTTGCTAGGGTGTTCTGGATAGTTGCCAAGTCATCCAGTCATAAGAGCCTGCCTCCAATTATGTCTGATATTCTTGTCAATTGATGCACATCTATGTGATTTTGGTGCCCATTTTCTTGTCAATAAGGTAAACTCTTGATCAAATCACTAAGCACATCTCTCTGCATGCTTTTAGGTACCATTCATACCTATAGCACAAATATGAAGTTAAACACAAAAATATTGGTAAAATCCTAGAACTAAGTCAGCAACAGCAGGCCATTTGTTGTGCATGCTAGCAAGCAACAATTTTATTCTGCAATGGAGCCAAAAAAAAAAAAAGACAGTAGAAATTGTTATAATTGATTGTTTGTAGTGTGAAAAAAAATCTGAATTGTAAAATGTCAACTCGAGAAACAAAGTCCAAATTGTTAGATAAAAAGTCACAATTACCTTCTTTTTTTGTTGTTGTTGTTATTCTGAGGCAGAAATGGCTTCCATATTTGACTGACTAGGAGCAGTCAAAACAAAAAATAAAAAAGTTTACGAGTTGTTGCAGAATGTCTGCTGTTAAAGCAGCCATTAATAGCAGAGCATTAAAGTGCACAGTCTCGTCATGTTTTTGGCCACTGAAGGCAGGCAGATGGACTCTAAATGACTGTAGGTGATGATGATGCACTGAGATGAATCTCACCCTCAGCAATACTGGAAATGAACAATTGGCCAAGACGCTTTCATATTTTCCCTTCTGTGACAATATATCAGTACACCACTTATAATCTACAGCAAAAGGTGTCAATAGATAATTTCAGAAGTGTTTTAATAGCGCCTTTCAAAAGCTCCAGTAAGAACAAAAGCTTTGTGGCACAGAGGGGTGTCATTATGTAACGATCAATGATGAATTAAACAGTGAATCAAATGAATCAAAAGTGAATTAAATAGTGACAGCCTCAGACAGCGCAGTGTGCATTAGAATGAGGTCATTTCTGGCAGAGGCACTAATTCAGATGTGTTCAGTTGTGTGATGGGCGGAGAGAAGATTTCAGTTTCCCACATGTACAGAACTTCTCTATTCCTCACTGACTCACGCTGTGCATTAACCAGCAGCTGGACTTTAATTAGACCCATTGGACAGATGGATGCAGGTAGATTTATTAATATAGGCTGAAATGTGCCTTTAATGCAATTATAACTCACATCAACGCTTAATCGCATATGTAAGAACGAAAGAGGCTGATGCAATGACTGTAAACATTTAAAGGAACAGTACACCCATAAATGAACTACATTGAAAGACCCTGGTCACTAAATGCGTTCATTACATGGAAAAAGACAGGATTAACAGGATTGACATTATTCCTTATGAAAAAGAAGTACACTTTAGCATACTTTAATGGAAGAAATAAAGGTAATAAATGAATAGCAAGAAATTTGAAAGGATTCAGCTGGGAGAACATCTAGCAACTAATTTAGTTAATTGACATCAGGTCTGTAACATAAAAGGGATGTCTTAGAGAAGCAGAGTTTCTTAGAAGTAAAGATGGGCAGAGGCTCTCCAATCTGTGAAAGAGTGCATAAAAAGATTGTGAAATACTTTAAAAACAACGTTCCTCAACGGCAAATTGCAAAGGCTTTGCAAATCCCATCGCAGTGCATAACATCATCAAAAGTTTCAGTGAAACTGGAGAAATCTCTGTGTGTAAGGGAAATGGCCGAAGACCTTTGTTGGATGCCCATGGTCTTCGGGCCCTCAGACGACACTGCATCACTCATCGGCATGATTCTGTCATTGACGTTACTAAATGGGCCCAGGAATACTTCCAGAAACCACTGTCGGTAAACACAGTCCGCCGTGCCATCTGCAGATGCCAACTAAAGCTCTATCATGCAAAAAGGAAGACATATGTGAACATGGTCCAGAAGCGATGTCATGTCCTGTGGGCCAAGGCTCATTTAAAACGCACTGTTTCAAAGTGGATAAGTGTTGGTCAGACGAGTCCAAATTTGACATTCTTGTTGGAAATCACGGACGCCGTGTCCTCTGGGCTAAAGAGGAGGGAGACCTTCCATCGTGTTATCAGCATTCAGTTCAAAATCCAGCATCTCTGATGGTATGGGGGTGCATAAGTGCATACGGTATGGGCAACTTGCATGTTTTGGAAGGCATTATGAATGCTGAAAGGTATATAACGGTTTTAGAGCAACATATGCTCCCCTCCAGATGATGTCTATTTCAGGGAAGGCCTTGTGTATTTCAGCAGGACAATGCAAAACCACATACTGCAGCTATTACAACAGCATGGCTTCGTAGTAGAAGAGTCCGGGTGCCGAATTGGCCTGCAGTCCAGATCTTGGCACATCATTAAATGAAAAATATGTCAAAGTCGACGACAAACTCTTCAGCAGCTGGGAACAAATTCCAACACCAAAACTCCAGAAACTCATAACCTCGATGCCCAGACGTCTTCAATCCGTTTTGAAAAGAAGAGGAGATACTACACCACGGTAAACATGCCCCCATCCCACCTATTTTGAGACCTGTAGTAGGCATAACATTTGAAATGAGCTCATTTTGTGCATAAAATTGTAAAATTTCTCAGTTTAAACATTTGTTATGCTATCTATGTTCTATTGTGAATAAAATATTGGCTCATGTGATTTGAAATTCTTTTAGTTTTCATTTTATTCAAATTTAAAAAACGTCCCAAAATTTCCGGAATTCGGGTTGTATAAAAGATTGTTCTAAAAGACAATGCTGAAAACTATTTTTTAATTTATGCGCTCTGAATGTCATTAAATCAGCAACTTTTAGTTTTAGTTTGAGTGACAGACTCTTCTCATTACATTATTTTTCTCAAAATTGGAAAAGCTTTCATATTCGTTTGCCAAAATAGACAATACATCTGGAAGGCTTCCGGGCAGAAAGAGTGCATATGCGAGTATGCGGAGGAGAGTTTGGCAGCAGGCCCTGATGCCTCCAACTGACCTCATTCATCAGCACAACCTAAAGACTGATCAGCGCAGGCAGGCAGCCGAATGCATTAGTGATGTCATAGTGGAATTACGCATCATTGCTGCAGGGAACCAATGAGGCACAGAAGTGAGAGGAATGAGATCATGATCAGGGATAATATATGATCAGCTCTCTCTCCTTCTTCCATACCGTGCTCTTTGACACTGAATGTGGTGGGTGATGCATATCAAGCAGCTGTGGAATCATTCCTCCACGTATGGCTCCACCTGATGTGCCTAATGATGCAGGACTGCTAAATTGGCCCTAATGCAAAAAAAAAAGGGGTTTATTATTATTCATGGCATCTTTAGGTAATATGGGAGTAAAAACTGTGATTTGCTTTGCTTGGCAAAGCCATTTTCTTCAATATTTGAGGAAATTATGCATACTGTGCATAGTATGTATTTTTTATTCTTAAAGCATTAAATACTTAGATGACTTACTACAATTGCCAAACTGTGCCGTATACAACAGAGAAAACAATATCCCACAATGCACTGATATCATATTTTTAGTGTGACAAACTAAACAGAAGTAATATGTATGGTTTTTAAAATGTCCTTATATCAAACATTTATATTATTATTATATACTGTATCATACTAAAAATAAATCTATTATAAATCTATATATATCAAATGTTTGAGGTCAGTCCATTTTTTAAAAGAAATGAAACTTTTACCAAGAATGCATTAAATTGTTGCCAAAAATATATTTCAAATAAATTCCTTTTTCCCAACTTTCTATTCATCAAAGAATCGTGAACTAAAATTTATTAGTTTCCACAAAGTTATTAAGAAGCACAATTGTTTTCAATATTGACATTATCAAGAAATATTTATTGATCAGCAAATCAGCATATTAAAATGACTGAATGTTAATATTAAAATTAAATGAAGGATCATTTGACACTAAAGTCTGGAGTAATGACTGCTAAAAATTCAGCTTTGCTATCACAAGAATAAATTACATTTTTAAATATATTAAAATAGAAAACAGTCATTTTAGATTGTAATAATGTTTCACAATATTACTGGTATTACTGTATTTCTAACCAAATAAATGCACCCTTGGTGAATACCAACATTAAGAAAAAAATCTTACTGACATGTATATATTAATATATGACAATATTATTCAAATGAATGAATGAATAAATAAATAAATAAATATAAACATTATTTATATAAATATACACTTGTATTCTTAGATTGTATTCTTAAAAATGCAATGAAAAAAGATGACTAGACAATTAAATGTATAGTTGTATCCTTTTTTTCCATCTAGCATGTAACATACTGCACAGTAATAAGCAGCCATCTAGTAAGTATTCCATTTAAGACAGCTTCTGTTTTTAAAAGAGCACCCACAGAGACATATAGCAGATGCTCTCTTTTCATCTTTGGGGCCCCATATTCAGTCCTTGGCACCTGGGGGTGTCAGGATGGAGGGGGAGAGTGAGAAAAAGCAAGTAGGAGGAGGGGTGTATGTATTGTGAAATAGGGGTGATGGTTGTGGGGGTTGGACATATTTTGATGATAATGTGGCACACTTCTTGTATGAAGCGATCCCAGTCTTAAATCTGCACAAAAGGGCCCTGAACCCCACTGGTTCGTGTCTATCAGACCATTTATAGGCAGAGGGTGGGTCACAAGCTGGCTGGTCCAGGGCCCAAAGGCACAGAGCCCCATCGCACTGCCGTATGGGCCTCCACGTGTCTCTCTGCATGCGGTTTGCGTCATTGCTTTTGTTATTGGCTCCCCCGTGTATAATTTGTGCAGCCATTATTCAGCATCTAGATTTTGGTCATTCAGACACATGAAACAATCCTGTTTAAAATTAGCTGACAAATAAACAGGTTTTACTCAAGCAATCTGAGTGTGGTTTGTATCGACCTGTAGCAAACACATCTATGCATCTGACAGGGTTTCAAACCAATGCTGGGTACACTTGCAATGATGTCATCAGTGGGTATGTTGTTAGCACATCAGATACTAGTCAATGATTTTAACTAGCATATGCCAACAAAAGGCTAAACTAGGAATAAAAGTTATTAAGCTTCATCTATTGGGAATGGTTTTTTGCTTAGAAATCAATAGCATGGCTCTAAGATCATATTAGGTAGCAGCTGGCACAAGTGTGATTAAACCTCTCCCTGAGGATTTCCCAGCATCCCACTGGGGCTGTCTGGTGCAAACCTCTCTCTATATCGCCCTCTTGTGGTGGGAGGATATAGAAACCCTGTAGAACAGTGTCCAGTTCTTTGTGTGCCTTCGTCATTTATCATAACAGGATTCTGTCTTTTACTTGAATATTACCACAGCCTTATCCTCCATATATGGTCCTGTGTAAGTCTAAAGTGGAAAATAAAGCTCCACATTTGTTGGCTCCTACTTTGTCTCATTGTGTAGTGCAATATCGCCACCTGGTGGTGTGAAATGAAAATTTTAAGAATTTAAATGAAAATAATGCATCTCTGTTATTTCTGATGAAAGATATCTGGTATCCCCTGGGGAAAAAGAACGATATAAAAAGTAGTTGCTTAATTGTACTGAATGTGTACGGTAATGTAAGCTGTACTTGCCGATAACAATATTAATAAAATGAAACATAAGTGCACTTAAAGAGAGTATACTTTCATGACTGTTTCTTAACACACTTGTATACATTTTAAAAGTTCTGTAATAATGTTAAATTAAAATGTTTTCCTCATGCTTTAAAGAAGTACAATTTTGATGTGTTGATTAATATACTCAATCATACAAAATCACTGAGTGATTACACATTTACATTTATACATTTAGCACACACTTTCCAAAGTGGCTTACATAAGAAGAACAAAAGCAATTTGTCAAAGAGCCAACAATATTTGTCATGTTCAAAGCCAGGTTTATTAGATAACAAGATTAGGAGGCAAGCAAGAGAAAAGGAGAAGTGCAGAAAGAAGGGGTGTGTGACATGGGTTCTTTTTAGTGGACTGAAGGCCAGACATGCTGCCATGTTTTGGATCATTTGCAGAGGCTTAGTCATGCTGGCTGAAAGGCCTGCCAGCAGAGCATTGCAGTATTCGGTCTTGAAGGTCTTGGATGAGGAGCTGTGCTGCATGGGACTGAATTTCCTAATTCTGTAAACCCACACGACCAGCCTGTTTTTGAAATATGGGTAGAAAAGTTTACTTGGCCATCAAAAAGTACATCCAGGTTCCTTGCTTCCTGTTTGGTGTTAGTGATGTCAACCCCAGGTGCACAGTAATATTGTGGTCAACTGATGGGTCTGCAGGCATTACAAGGAGTGCTGTCTTTGCAAGGTTAAGCTGCAGATGGTGTTACTTCATCCAAGCAGAGATGTCTGAGGGGCAGGTAGAGATACAAGCTGAGACAGTGGTATCATCAGATTGAAATAATAGATAGAGCATGTGTATCGCTTGCATTGCAGTGGTAGGAGAAGAGTTTTCTTTCAAACTCTTTCAAGAGTCTTTGACAGAAACCTGGGAGTGAGTGTTGGCTTTTTGAACAAAGAGGCTACTCTACCCTACTTAAATGTGGTAGAAAATCTGCCAGTAGTAATGGGTGTTTATGTTGTGAGTAGCAATGATGGTGACATCTCTTGTAAAAGGTGGGAGGGGATTGGGTCTAAGGTACAAGTAGCAGGACAGCTGGCACAGAGCACTTTAAAGGGGTCCTATTATGCTCTTTTACAAAATCTCGATTTTGTTTTGGGGGTGTACTAGAACATGCTCTCAAGCTTGGTGGTTCGAAAATCACATTATTTTTCACATAATTTACATTATTACAATACCTTTCTCCTCAGCCTGACACAAACAGCTCGATTAGTTCTGGGTTTAATGAAGGCCCGCCTTCCGAAAAACGAAATGTGTTGTGATTGGTTAGCTGTCCCAGTGCGTTGTAATTGGAAAACAGCTTAGACGGCGTTTCAGTACTGCCCTGCCCCTTGCCAAAGCAGCAAGATTGTCAATATTGCCATATCAATTCAGACCCCGAGAATTAAACCGAGAACTAGTTTACTACCTGTACATTTTTTTTTTTAAAAACTTAAATTGTAATCATTCAAAAAATGTGTAAGTGTTCAATAATTCAAAGTTTTTTTTTAAAAATACAGTTATTTATATTTTAATATTGTATTATACATATTATTTTACAAACAAATCTAAATTAACATATGTAAAATATATATTTTTGCTGAGATTTGATGTTGTGACACAATTTTGCACCGTGATTACGCAATGACGTCATAGCGCAATAACATCACAACGTCATTTAGCAACTTCTAGCAACAAAAATTGACCTTCCTTTAGCAACTTTCTCTGAAAATTAGTTGGCAACACTGGTTTCCCCGGTAATGCTGTACACAAAGCAGAGCTCCGCTCACAAACAGACATTACATGCAAGATGAAATGAAAATGACATCCAAAATTTTCTGAAGACGGACAGTTTCCTTCATAAATACAGTGATATAAAAACACCCGCACCGGGTTTCGATTTTGAAACGTGCAGTGCTCAATCAAGCGTTCTCCACTCGCCAACCATTCGAATTTCCATAGGCGGGATTCATTAATAACAAACGAGCCGTTCGTTGTAGTTCTTGAAAAGGGATTTTTTAAAAACGAAATATCTCCCTTTGGAGGGGGGGTTACACTTTATATTAGGTGGCCTTAACTACTATGTACTTACGTCAAAAAATAAGTACAATGTACTTATTGTGTTCATATTGTATTGCAAAACACTTCTGCTGCTATTGAGGGGGATACGGGTAAGGTTAGGGACAGGTTTGGTGGTCTGGGTAGGTTTAAGGGTGAGTTAAGGTGTAAGGGATGGGCCAACAGTGTAATTATAAATGTAATTACAGAAATTAATTACAGATGTAAGTACATATAGGTATTTTTAAAAATATAAGTACAATGTAAAAACATGTATGTACACAGTAAGTGCATTGTATCAAATGATTAATTTAAATGTAAGTACATGTAGTTAAGGCCACCTAATGTAAAGTGGGACCGGAGGGGGCTTTGAGATTTGTAACTTTGTAGATCTTTTTTATGCCCAAACATACATACTACACACTGACTAAAATTCAAAAAGTGAAAAAGCATAATAGGAACCTTTTAAAGACCTCATACTTTGTGAGGGGTGAGATGGACGAGAAGAGAGGAATGTGTTTGGATGATGGTTGGCTGTGGGTAAGTGGTGCAGTGAAGTGGTTGCTGATGGTTGCCACCTTATTGGTGAAATAGCTGGTATAAATATTGCAAAACATAATTGCATACTTTGATGTTAATCATGAAGTTTGCTTGAAAAATAGGAACAAACTACAACCCGAATTCTGTAAATGTTGGGACGTTTTTTTAAATTTGAATAAAATGAAAACTAAAAGACTTTCAAATCATATGAGCCAATATTTTATTCACAGTAGAACATAGATAACATAACAAATGTTTAAACTGAGAAATTTTACACTTTTATCCACTAAATGAGCTCATTTCAAATTTGATGCCTGCTACAGGCATCAAATTTGAATCTGTGAAAGAGTGCATAAAAAGATTGTGGAATACTTTAAAAACAACCTTCCTCAACGTCAAATTGCGATGGCTTTGCAAATCTCATCATCTACAGTGCATAACATCATCAAAAGATTCAGAGAAACCGGACAAATCTCTGTGCATAAGGGACAAGGCCGAAGACCTTTGTTGGATGCCCGTGGTCTTTGGGCCCTCAGACGACACTGCATCACTCATCGGCATGATTCTGTCACTGACATTACTAAATGGGCCCAGGAATACTTCCAGAAACCACTGTCGGTAAACACAGTCCGCCGTGCCATCTGCAGATGCCAACTAAAGCTCTATCATGCAAAAAGGAAGACATATGTGAACATGGTCCAGAAGCGCCGTTGTGTCCTGTGGGCCAAGGCTCATTTAAAATGGACTGTTTCAAAGTGGAAAAGTGTTCTATGGTAAGACGAGTCCAAATTTGACATTCTTGTAGGAAATCACGTGCACTGTGTCCTCCGGGCTAAAGAGGAGGGAGACCTTCCAGTGTGTTATCAGCGTTCAGTTCAAAAGCCAGCATCTCTGATGGTATGGGGGTGCATAAGTGCATACGGTATGGGCAGCTTGCATGTTTTGGAAGGCACTATGAATGCTGAAAGGTATATAAAGGTTTTCGAGCAACATATGCTCCCCTCCAGACGACGTCTATTTCAGGGAAGGCCTAGTGTATTTCAGCAGGACAATGCAAAACCACATACTGCAGCTATTACAACAGCATGGCTTCGTAGTAGAAGAGTCCGGGTGTTGAATTGGCCTGCCTGCAGTCCAGATCTTTCACCTGTAGAGAGCATTTATCATTAAATGTGCATCATTAAACGAAAAATACGTCAAATACGACAACAAACTCTTCAGCAGCTGGAAACCTATATCAGGCAAGAATGGGACCAAATTCCAACACCAAAACTCAAGAAACTCATAACCTCGATGCCCAAACGTCTTCAAACTGTTCTGAGAAGAAGAGGAGATGCTACACCATGGTATACATGCCCCTGTCCCAACTATTTTGAGACCTGTAGCAGGCATCAAATTTGAAATGAGCTCATTTTGTGCATAAAATTGTAAAATTTCTCAGTTTAAACATTTGCTATGTTATCTATGTTCTATTGTGAATAAAATATTGGCTCATTTGATTTTAAATTATTTTACTCTAAATAATTTCTACTCTAAACTTACCCACCTATACCCACTCTTACCCTAAACTTACAATGCAAATATATTTTTGGTAGCACAATCTGATAGGTAGCATGTTTCATCACTACGCCGGATGCGAATTCGACAAAAGGAGGCCATGGCACGTGGAACACGAAGGGTATTTTATATGCAATTTTGTTTGCACAAAATGCAGAATGAAAATATATTTTCTATGTAAAATTTAAACGGAAACCTACAATGTTACAATTAACTTCATTTTTTTGCCATTTTGATAGCGTCTGTAAGCATTAGCCTGCGAGTCTAGGTCTTGTGGTCATGATGAAAGTTTGTGTTTAGTTGGAAAAACTTGATGTTATCATTATGTGGTGAAAAAAGATGCACAGTGACATTATCACTGCCTGGTTAGTTTAATAGAAGGTTTCTGGTGAAGTCATTTGCCTAGTTGAACACATTTTAGAAGGAATGGCGGACCGAAGGCAAGTCCATCAGGCCAGAGTTAAGTGTAGTCAGATGCACATGGAATCAGTGGCGGCTTCTGGATACTGGTTTAACAAGAATTTTGATTCTTAAGAAATGTTTTAGTTATTGGAATAAATATTGATTCTAGGAAGTTTTTGCTGTATCAGTACTCGACAACTGTTTTTCTTTTTTTTTCTTTTCAGTTCCCAGTCCAATGTGAAGACATTGATAAAGTACGTAAGTTTGTTATGGTCTATTTAAAAAGAGAATAAAATACTTTATAGGCTTAAAAGCTTGCAAACTATATATTTTTTTTTTTTATAAATCTGCAGATTTCAGTTCCGTGTCAGGATGACCAATTCGGGCTGGATGCGGAAGTGGTTTATGATGAAAAATCCTTTCCCTTATGGTGGTGCACTCCATTTTGTGACTGGGTCATATCATGGGTAAACCTTTTTAAATGTACCTGCACCAAAGCCATAACTATGTCTTATTATGCTTTGTGCTGGAATTTGTGCTCTGCTTCTGTGAACAGTAAACCCTGCCGACTTTGATTTGATTGGCCATCTCAATCATTTTGACACTGACAAGCGCTGTCTGATGAGGCAGACCAGCCTAAATATATAACTTTTAAACTTTTTGTCATTTTAACGGCAGACAGCAACAATACATGTGCTGTATTAAACAGATGCTTAGTTTTTATTACTATTTTTTTTAATGATATATTCAAGTATAATTAGTTATTTTCCTCCAAAATCATATGTAGGGGAAGAGTTCCTGGGCATAATCAGGAAACAGGCAAGTAAATTTAATATTTAAAAAGGGATAGTTCACCCAAAATGAAAATTCGGTCATTATTAATTAACCCTGGTGTTGTTCTAATGCTGTTCTTTCTCTCTTGGGCCCCAAAAGGAGAAATTCTGAATAATGTCCTGCTCATGTCCATTATATGAATGATTTAATGGCAGAGTATAACAACCAGTCTCAAAAGAGTATGCAAAGTACACAAAAACAACAACAACAACAACAAAAAGATCACAGATACAATGAGATGCCCGCCATATATTCTGTGTTCTTGAAGCATACTGTAGGATTTGGTGGGGAAAACCATAAAAGGTAATTTATTATTTAGTCCAACTTTTGACCTACCTATAGGGGATTAAAATAACACCAGTGTTAGTAATAATAATAATAATTAATAATTAGTAAATAATGACTGAATTTTATTTTTTTATTTATTTATTTTTTTCTTCATAATTTCCATCTGATTCATGTTTCAACAGCTGCTGGTCAAGTGTGGGATTCATCTGCTGTGAATGGACAAATCAGTGCAACTGCTGGCTTCTCCACAAATGCAGATGTTTTAGGTGCTGAGTCTGAGAGCCTAACATTCACAGATGGTAAGAAATTGTCTAAAATGTCCAAATTATCAAAATGCAATATGAATTACTTATTTTTTTTTTTTTGGATCAAGACCCAAAAAGGCTATCTGCTTGATCTAGGGATTGTTCCAGGATTCATAGCACCCGATAGTGTGGGAAGCAACGGCCATGAGCTGATGCTGAATAGAGATGAACATTATAAAAAAGAAACAGAAGAAAAAAGCTGAGGGAGGGGAGAGGAAAAGGATCCATTCAACATCTGATTCTTGTGAAATGTGACTTGATTACAAAGATCAGCACTTATTTTCTGTTGATTTATCATACTGTATTTCTATAAGCTTAAGTAGTTCTAATACTAAATTTTAACCTACAGTACAACTCTAAATTTCTGTTCGGTCTAAATAAATAATATCAACAGAAGGATGATACAAGCTGTCATTCATTATTGTAAATGCATAAGACTTTCATCTTAGCTAAAGGGATCTTCACCCAAAATTCTGTCATCATATGTATTTCCAAACCCATAAGACTTTGGTCAATCTTCAAAACATAAATGAATACATTTTAAAATAAACCTGAAAATGTTCTATTCCTCAGTTGAAAGTCCAGGTAACCCAAAATTAAAAGCATCCAAAAGGGCTATAAAAGAGTTGTAAAAATAATCCGTATGAATCAGCCGGTTTAATCCAAGTCTAAAGAGATATAATCGCATGATGAATGGATTTAATTTAGGCTTTTATTTACATATAAACACACAAACATAGAGTGCGTCACATAACACACAAACTTCTCTTCACAAGACATGAAAGTGAGTAAATGATGACAGTTTGACATTTTGGGGTGAACTATCACTTAAAGGTGCAATAGGAGATCTTGGAAAATGCTAACTTTAGCCTGATAGCACTGAAAGCGAACATTCCAATCACCGTCCAAAGCCACGCATACACTCACAGACCAGAATACCATAGACAACATTACTACAATTGGCTACGTCCTCTTATCAAATGCGACGTTTGTTCTATTTGACCGTAAGTGCCCTGCGAAGTGGACATCACCAGATATTCCGCCATGATTCCAGTTCGAAGCGAGCGTATGTGTTCCATACAAAGGGCATTAAAGTGTGCGAGATGTAGTATTTATTTACAGAGGTATATTATGTCACATATTATGGGGGGGGGGTGGTAGTTGCTTCATGTTCCTTGCTGTCCTGGTTGTTGTTAGTGTTGTGGAAAGTTACTTTTAAAAGTAATGCATTACAATATCGCGTTACTAAAAGTATCGAGTTACTTTTTAAATCCGGGTAGGGCTTGCTTGTTTGTTTTTAATATAAAAAGGTTCTTCTTTTACAAACCTAAAAGCCCTTTTACACCAAAAGTGAAATGAATACACCTCAGGCTGAAGGAAATGTAAATTTACATCTGTACACTAGAGGGCGCAGTAATGTAATGCATTACCCTCAACACTGTTGTGGACCCTAGTTGGCCAGTGACACTGCTTTCAACTGACAGGTTTGCAGTAGAGCCCTGCATTTCGGCCCGGGCCCGACGGGCCCTGACTTTTTTACGTCCCTAGGGCCGGGCTTCGGGCCAATTTTCACGTCATAGTTCAGACGAGGGCCGGGCCTCGGGCATGATTTAGTTTTCTCCTTATTTTTATATTTTAGACATCCATCAATTAGTGATGAAAAAAATTGGCGTGCTGGTGGAAACAACATGAGACCGTGCCGCGACTGTGAGCGGCTCGACAGTGTTTAGTGTCCCGCAGCAGCAGAGCGCGCCGTCAGCAGCAAAGCTTGCCGTAAAGCCCCAGCAAAAGTAATTTCCATGAATGTGTCTGGGGGAAATAGTAAAGAGATATTTGAATTACTTACTAATAAACTGTTTTCTGTGTCAGTGTTACATCAGTGTGGATTCATCTCCTCATTAGACGCGCCTTTAGAGAGAAGTGCATCTTCACGGATTATGATTATAATGAATGAGTTTTTGTTTTAGTTAAGTAGTAATTTAAAGCTTTCTATAGATATATTTATTATGTCTGTGAGGCATGTATTCGCATTTTTCACATTTTCTTAAAAGCACAATGTTTTGTTGATATTGTGAGTGCACACAAATAGAAGTAGACCCTTTACAGTTCCGAATGATGTATTACTCTTACCATTATGAGCAAAAATTACTGCCCATTTTAAGTTGTTTCCATTGAAAAAAAAAATGCAATTGATTGCGGTGGTGCCTTAATGTCCTGCGCTTTAGCTTCCACTCTCCGCACAAACTATTGGATGCAGCGCACATTTATCTACGTTACATTGTTATATGCTTAAACTGTTTTAGTATATCTATAGATTTTATTTTAGGCAAGTCGTGATGATTTGAGAAGGCTAAATTGATCAAACATTCTATGATCAGCCTGCCGGTCTGCCGCTGGCCGCTTGGTCGTTACTTTAAAGGAACACTCCACTTTTTTTGGAAATAGGCTCATTCTCCAACTCCCCCAGAGTTAATAAGTAGAGTTTTACCGTTTTTGAATCCATTCAGCCGATCTCTGGGTCTGGCGATAGCACTTTTAGCATAGCTTAGCATAGATCATTGAATCCGATTAGACCAGTAGCATCGCGCTCAAAAATGACCAAAGAGTTTCAATAGTTTTCCTATTTAAAACTCGACTCTTCTGTAGTTATATCGTGTACTAAGACCGGCGGAAAATGAAAAGTTGCGATTTTCTAGGCCGATTTGGCTAGGAACTATACTCTCATTCCAGACTAATAATCAAGGAACTTTGCTGCGGTAACATGGCCGCGGCAGGCGCAGTGATATTACGCAGCGCCTGAAAGTAGTCCCCAGCTATATTATAACTAGTTACCTAGCTGGGGACTACTTTCAGGCGCTGCGTAATATCACTGCGCCTGCTGCGGCCATGTTATGGCAGCAAAGTTCCTTGATTATTACGCTGGAATGAGAGTATAGTTCTTAATCATATCAGCCTAGAAAATCGCAACTTTTCATTTTCCGCCGGTCTTAGTACACGATATAACTACAGAAGAGTCGAGTTTTAAATAGGACAAATATCAAAACTCTTTGGTCATTTTTGAACGCGATGCTACTGGTCTAATCGGATTCAACTTATTAACTCTGGGGGAGTTGGAGAATGAGCCTATTTCCAAAAAAAGTGGAGTGTTCCTTTAAGAAAGAAATAACTTGTTTAACGAACAAAAAATGCTCCAAACGTTTTTCAAAATTAACTTAATAAAAAAAAAATCTAAAAAAACGAAAAAACGAAATATAACCACTTTGCCATTACATGCAAAACTGAACTATTTTAATAGCTGAAACATGAGCCGTTTTGGGAGAAGGGCTCGGGTCGGACTCGGGCCAGTAATTCTGATGAGCTGTCGGACATGGGCCGGGCTAGGGCCTGAGCATCTCGGGCTAGGGCCTAAATTTGAGGCCCGTGCAGGGCTCTAGTTCGCAGGGATTACAAGAAGTGCTGTCTTTGTAAGGTTGAGCTGCAGATGGCGCTCCATCCAAGCAGAGATGTCTGAGAGACAGGCAGAGATACACGCTGAGACGGAGGGATTATCAGGTTGAAATGATAGATAGAACTGAGTATCGTTTGCATAGCAGTGGTAGGAGAAGCCATGCCTTTATGATCATTCCCAGTAAAGTTGCACATAAAAGCATTTTGATTTAAATGCGGTAGGAAATCTGCCAGTAGTAACGAGTGTTTAAGTTGTGAGTCAAAAGGGGTAGCAATATTGGTGAGATCTCTTGTAAAAGGTGGGGGATTGGGTCTAAGAGACAAGTTGCAAGATGGCTGGCACACAGGACTTTAGAGACCTGAGTATGGATGAAGGTTGGCTGAAGTGATGCAGAGAACTAGCTACTGATGGCTGCCACCTTATTGGTGAAATGGCTGGCAAAGTTATCAACAGCAGTCAATGAAGAGGTGGCAGGAGGTGGATGAGGACAGAAAAGAAAGGAGAATGTTGTGAATTGATTCTGGGTGTCTAAGATGATGCTGTTGTTTTGGTAGCAAATGACCACGGCAACAGAGACACTATAAGGGAAAGCAGCAGACATGAGAGAATGATACTTGCTCAGGCCTGATGGCTCCATTTTCTCAGCAGCTCTGAGTTTGGTTCTGTGGTCACAAAGGTGTCGCACATGGTGGCCTGGATGTGAGAGGACAGATGTTCTCAAGGCAAGATGTTAAGGTAGAGCACAGAGTGTCTATTGTTTTATTGACATCAAGAGCAGAGAACTGATTAGTGGGGGAGAGGGCTGCAGAAACCACAGAAGAAAAGCATGGGGAGAGAGTGGAGGTTATCTCGGTTATACCAAAAGCAGGAGGAGACCGTGGTGAGCCCAAAGGCAGAGTGACTGGAGAACTGGAGAGGTAGGAGAGATGTGGTCAAGTAACAAAATGGTTTTCTGGTTATGTGTTAGCATGAGGTCTGGCTCCTTGTCTTCTTTATGTGTCACAGGTGTGTGCGGTCTTGTGAGGTCGAACAATGTCCCAACATATACTTACCTGGAAAATTATAGTAATACTGAAAACCTTAATTCTTTTGTTTCAGTTGTGTTTAATTGGATTTGGAGCTAAACTCTGCAGGACAGTGGTCCTCCAGAAGCAAGATTAGACACCCTGGAGCTAGGAAATCAGTCACTTGAGGCTAATTTAAGTAGATGTTAAAGTCTGCAAAAACCACCAGCGATGGCTGTCCTCTGGAAAAGTTGACCTGATGGACAGAAGACGATGACAAGATTAAGTTTAACAGATTTAGTTATAGTAATGACATGATATTTTAGGGAAGAGAGAGAGGAGTGAATTTCCAGGCATTGGAAATGAGTGGATCTAAAAGTATTACATGGAAAATCATAAAGTAGTAAGGAAGAAACAGTAAGAAATACATGCTATCAGCATGCTGTGCCTTGTCAATGTCCTTGCTTGGTGGACTTCCACAGGAAGACTTACAGGTCTTACCTGAGCTGGTCTTCACACAAAGAAGGTTTCAGACAAGGACATTTAATATAAATGCATAATAGGCATTTAATATAAATTTAATCTACAATACATTTTCATTTAATTGCAAATAACATCCAATTAGGTGTCCCAGAAACAACACATTCAGTTAATATTTAAGTATATTCTTTTAAAGTACATTCTTTCTCTAAAAAGTTTCTTCTTGTTCATAAGGACTCTCCTGTGATTTCTGTGTGCACTATAAAAATTGTGGAAGGTAATTGAGTACTTTGAGGTAAATCATGCAGTCTACAGTGAAAAAGAGGAACAAACTACCATTTCACAATGTTTTTATGCTACATTTACAATAAAATGGATCAGCGTTACAGTCCTGTTCTTCGTGTACATACTTTGTACTCATTACAGTAATTACAATAACTAGGTAATAATAACTAGGTACTAACCCTGAACCTACCCTTAAACCAAAACCTAACTCATATAGTTACATTACATTACGATTGTGCTTCCCATAGAAAGGTATCACAAAAGGAAATAAAACCACACTACTTTATATTAGGTGTCCTTAACTACTATGTACTTACATTTAAATTAATCATTTGGTACAATGCACTTGTTGTGTACATACATGTTTTTACATTGTACTTATATTTTTAAAAATGCCTATATGTCGTTACATCTGTAATTAATTTCTGTAAATACATTTATAATTACACTGTTGGCCCATCCCTTACACATTAACCCACCCTTAAACCCACCCACACCACCAAACCTGTCCCTAACGTTACCCGTATCCCCCTCAATAGCAGCAAATGTGTTTTGCAATACAATATGACCACAAACAAAAGTGTGACCAAACCACAATCTTCAATAAAGGAGTGAAAATATGACTGTTATGTCTCAGTATGAGTGTGCATAGAGTGCAAGCAACAATACGCTATAAGCAAACCCCGATGCCCCGAGAAAACACCAGTTCAGGAAGTGAGATCACTTGAGCCATGACACGTGGAAGACGAAGGGTATTTAATACGCAATTTTATATGCACAAAATGCAGAATGAGAAGATATTTGCTATGAAAAGTTAAAACCGAAACCTACAATATTGCAACAATCACCTTCCTTTATTGCCAAATGGTGTATTTGTGGATTTGACAATGTGTGAAAGCGTGTTAGCATTAGCCTGTGAGGCTAGGTCTTGTGGGCAGACCGAAAGTTTGTGTTTTGGTTTTAAAACCCTGATGTTACTATTTGGTTAGTTTCATTGAAGCTTTCTGTTCAAGGATATTTGCCTAATCAAATATGTTTTAGATGGGATATAGAACCGAAGGCAGTTACACGGAAACAGGGGCTTCTGGATTGTTTAGCATGAATTTTGAATCTTTATTTTTTAATCTTTATTTTTTCTTTTCAGGTCCCAGTCCAATGTGAAAACACTGTTTTGGTATATTTAAATATAGAATAAAAAATCTGCTTAAACGCTTGCAAACTATAATGTGTTGAAACTCTTTGCAGATTTCAGTTCAGTGTCAGGATGACCAGTTCGGGTTGGATGCTGAAGTGGTTTATGATGACAAATCCTTTCCCTTACAGAGGTGCACTCCATTTGTGATTGGGTCATATCATGGGTAAACCTTTTGAAATATATCTAATACACATTGTATTATACAGACATTCAGTTTTTAGCCTTTTGATTTTTTTGAAAATTATTTGTAGGGGAAGAGTTCCTGGGCAGAATCAGGATACTGGTATGTACATTTAATGCTACAGTACACTCATTCGCTTGAAGGGTTCGCTCACTCAAAAATGAAAATTCAGTCATTATTTACTCAACAGTGTTCTGATGCAGTGTTGTAGAGGCATACTGTAGGGTTTCGCGAGGAAAACCAGAAAGGTCATTTATTATTTACTACTTAGGCACACTATTGACCTCAGCCGTTAGGTTACTCTGTGCTCATTTCTGAAATTGCATGTAAGCAGCCGTTCACACATACAAGAATTCACTTTGTACACCATAACACAATTTTCACTTCAGGAGGATATTTACCTCAGGGAAGAGACTTTTTCTGGTTCATTTCTTGGTAGTCTTGGAAAAGTCAAACTAATTGCTGGTTGAAGCACCAGGACAAGCACACACACGTGCACCGTTTTGAGAAATCAAACTCGAGAGAAAGCAAGATTAGTCGAAAGGTGACTCTTGACTCTTTGTTGAGGTATCCTCTTGAAGTGAATGTTGTTGTGTTGTAATGACAAGGCAAGTTTTTGTATGTCAGCCATAGATATGTAAAGGTAGATGGATTCCTATACGTAAGCCATCCGCCATATTGGAATAGTCAAAGCCAGTCCATAAACATTCGAGAGCAAGTTGACTGTATGTCTGCAAACCTATAGCATGTATAAATATATATATATATATATATATATATATATATATATATATATATATATATATATATATATATATATATATATATATATATATATATATATCTGCACTTTTACAGCAGATGCGTTTTCTAAACTAACACAATACAAAATGAAGCTGTTAGCTAACAAGGCATTTAAAAGGCACTTTAGTTTATTGGTAATATTGAGTTAATACACAAACAACACATTCTTATCTGTGAAAGTTTATTAGTTTGTTCAGGAATTTTTACAACCAGATGCTGCACAGCGTTGTTGCATCTTGAAACTCATTGATTTTTATTGTGAGTAACTATATATATATGACCATTCCAAGATGGCAGACGCGTCAACAGGTCTGGAGCGGTCGAATGTGGTATCTACCTATACATATCAATGATGTCAGCACTTGCTCACACACAATCTCAAGAACTAGCACAGAGTAACGGCCGAACTCAACAGATGGACTAAATAATAAATGACCTTTTGTGGTTCACTCACCAAAAACTGTATGCTTTTATATATTCTCTTTAGTCTACTTTAATATGACAGATAGTTTGACACTGGTCGCTAATGCACTGGCATTATATCTTCCATATAATGAATGCGGGCGAGACGTTTTTTTTTAGAATTTCTCCTTTTGGGGTCTGAAATAGCAAGTTTATATCAATTGAAATGCTGCTATGTAGGCTATTAGTATTTCTACAAATTAGTATATACTTAATAAATGCTATAAAACTATTAAGTGCATGCTAATGCATTAACTATTGTTAATATTAATTGTAAAAAGTGTTACCATCATATTCGCTCCTCAATGCTTCCACATCTTTTACTGTTTATTGTGTATATGTGTTTTTGTGGTAAACAGCTGCTGGTGAAGTGCAGGAGTCATTTGCTGTGAATGGACAAATAAGTGCAAATGCAGGCTTCTCCACAACCGCAGATGCTTTGGGTGCTGACAGCCTAACGTTCACAGATGGTTAGAAATGTCCAAAAATTCCAAATTATCAAAATGCAACATAAAATAGTTAAATCTTGACATTGTTTGTATCAAGACTCAATAACAAAAAGTGTACCTTCTTGATCTAGGGGTGTCTCCAGGATTCATAGCACCTGATGGCACGGGAGCCAACGGCCATGAGCTGATGAACAGAGATGAACGTTATGAAAAAGAGAAGTGTGTGCATCCAAAGGGAAAGAAGAAAAAAGTAAGGAGAGAGGAGCAACTTCACACAACTTCACCATTAAAGAGAAAAAGCATCCAGTCAGCATCTGACTGTGGTGAAATGTGATTTGATTAGTAAGATAAATTACACTTATTTTCAGTTTATGTAGCATATACTGAAATCTTTATAAACTTCTATAACTCTAACATTCTGTACTGCTTTATAAACTTATTTAACTCTAACTTTCTGCACTGTACTGTTTAAGTAAATAATACAAAATAATACAAAGTGACAATACAAGTTGTCTATCGTCTTAGTTCACCCAAAAATGAAAATTCTGTCATCATTTACTCACCCTCATGTCATTCCAAACGTAAAACAGAGCACAATCTAATGTGAAGAAATTTTCCATATTTGTTTTTCACAGGTTTTTTTTTTTTTTTAACCTGCATTTTAAATTGCGCATTGTATTTTGTGTTTTTGGGTTACAACGGATAATGAATAACAGATATGTCCAGGAAAATGACTAGTACCTTTTCCATTTTTCTAGATATTTTTTTCTTACAGTGTACTAACTGATCAACAATTGCAGGTACAAGCTACTAACAAGGTGTATCATAAATGAACAATGATACATTGATTCAATGATTATTATTATTATTAAATTGAGCAATTGCAAAGAGCAGCTAACTTAATTCATGTGCGTGTACTGCTAAACATCTTTGGTTTCCTCTTTTTGTGTAATTTAGCTGGAAAATGTGTCTCTTTTTATCGTTTGAGTCACTTATCAGAAGTTTGTAAAAGTTGCCAAATAATAATAATAATAATAATAATAATAATAAAAAGCTCAGTTTGTTGCTAGGTGCTTTTTAAAAATAAAAATAAATATTAAAACATTTTTAAAATGTTGCTAGGGTAGTCTGAAAAAGTTGCTAAATTTAGCAATAAAATGACTAAGTTGGCAACACTGGTCACATTTGAATTGCTTCTCTCTCTCTGCTCAGCTCTGTAGTTATTTTTGTTTTTTTGGGGTTTTTTTAACTCTCACAATAACCTCTAGTGGCCAGGAGTGAAAACAAATAAGTCTACTGCATGGATCAAGCATTACAAGTTTCAGCAAACACCTTTTCAGTCGTACTATGTTTCGCTTAAGATCACAGGCATTGTCTTCTAAATGTTTTTTTCAACAGTCATACAATTTTTGGTGTGTGGTGGATTTGTGAGTTCAGCTGTGGTTCATAATAATGTAGACCTCTGCTATGACTACATAGCCAAAGATATGAAGTCTTTTTTTGGTGGGCCACGAAAATTTGAATTCAGATGTATTTATTCAGTCAATTCCAAATGTATTCAAATGAACTGAATTTGGTGTATTCAAAATGCGCATGGATTTCAAATAGTTTTCAGAAAAGTTTTTTCCTCCCACCAAAAAAAGAAGTGCTAGTTGCACTGATATGATGAAATGTTGTGCACAAGATGTCTTAAGATTGAGAAACCTGATTCATCACCCGTTGACTAGGGACTAGGTCAGATTGTTGGGGAGTTGGGTGGTGTTTGTGAAACTAACTAAAAGAACTAAATGAGCAAAACTCACTCCAAGCTACACTAATTAAAGTTTTTAAAACATTATTTGAAGAATACAGATCTGTATTTTCAGAAATTATGTAAGAATATCTGTAATAGAGAAGAAATGTCTGTAGTAAATATGCAAAGATTTGCACGGAGTGTGCTACAGATCATAACAGGTCAGCTGTAACGCCTTAATTTCATTAGTCATAACCAAACCGTAAATGCAAAACTTGTTTTCTCAGAGGAACAAAAACAGGAACTGTAAGATTCCCAGCTGTTTATGTCCATCAGCTTCAGTGGAAAGCATTTGCTGTTTGCAGAAGTGACAGACAACAGGCTGAAAGAGTACTGGGAGTATTTCAAGCAGCACTGATTCTTTTACGCTGGTTGGATATAAAGATTTAAGATTATGGCTGATAGAGGAAATATTTTCTCCTGTACGTCAGAAAGGATGTATCAACAAACTCCAACCAAGAAGACCAGCTCAGAACAAACATCTATCCTGAATGGACATAATTTAAATGAACTTTATAAAATTGATTATTATTATTAAGTGAACTTGTAAGTTTACAAGAAAAAAAAATTATGTACAGGTATTAACTAAACTTTTAAACAGGAATGGAAGACCGTCTATATCCAGCTACAGTATGAGAACTTCCGGATATACTGCATGATACAGAAGGTAGGAGAAAACTCAACGGCAAATACTTTTTTTTTTTGGAATTTTGTTTCAGTAGAATATGAGAAGATAACATGGATTTCCTTCGTTTTATAAAACAATGAATATAAATTCATCTGTAGACGTAAACAAAAAGTTCAATTTTGACGCCACAATACGGACTGACGTCTTGTTGCACGGGAAGGAAATAGTTTCGGTATTAAAGACAATACGAATGGCTTTTTCAAGTGACCTAAGCGAAAAGGTAAAATTTTACTACAAACATGTAGTCCTAAAAGTTTGTTTTTCAAAATATGGGGAGGAAGAGTAGGCATGTTGCAAATCTTTTCATGCATCAAATGTATCAAATCAAATGCATGTATGAAAATGAACTGTCTTTTACCGCTGCTTTCAGTGTCTCATGGCGTACGCATGATCCTGTTTGTAAAGCTGAGTTGATCATTTTCAGTTCCTTTGTGATGATTAAAGTGATGACAGTTGCGTTATATGCTTGACTTCTCTTCCGTTGCTTCTGGGGCCTGATTCATGGAGCCATTTTGTGTGTTAGTCAAGATGAAAGTCAGTTGTGAGAACTGTATCAGCCATTTCTTTGTCATTTTGGATTTACAAAACCACCGTTATGACTGGAGATCCACTCCACTGACCACCTCTATAAAATGCTAGTGAAAAATTATTATTAATCCATTCGGTTAATTTCTTTCTCTTTTTTTAATTCTGTTGTAAAGTATCCCAGTGTACATACTTCAAAACATAGCATAAGCTACACGAATTGCGGAACGGACCAAAAGAAAGGGGGGCACAAGGCGTGGGCGACTGGTGATGGTTTCGGATGTGGTTGGCATTATAATGCATTACAATTGTACCAAATCCTTGTTAATGTACTACATAGAGTCTGTAAGATTGTACATGTTACATCCTACTACACATATTAATATTACAAACAGTACTAATAGTATTAGTTCGATGCCAGATATATTATGTATTTTTTTAAGCTATGACTCAGGATAATTGATTTTTAGAATAAAGATCAGGGTTCTCCAACGATTCTGAAAACAAAATATTAGACAACCAAACAAAATAATACATAGGCTAACTCACTTAAAATGTTTGGTTACACTTTATATTAGGTGGCCTTAACTACTATGTACTTACATCAAAAAATAAGTACAATGTACTTATTGTGTTCATATTGTATTGCAAAACACTTTTGCTGCTATTGAGGTGGGATACGGGTAGGTTAGGGACAGGTTTGGTGGTGTGGGTGGGTTTAAGGGTGGGTTAAGGTGTAAGGGATGGGTCAACAGTGTAACTATAAATGTAATTACAGAAATTAATTACAGATGTAATTACATATAGGCATTTTTAAAAATATAAGTACAATGTAAAAACATGTATGCATTGTCTCAAATGATTAATTTAAATGTAAGTACATAGTAGTTAAGGACACCTAATATAAAGTAGTGTGGTTTTATTTCCTTTTGTGATACCTTTCTATGGGAAGCACAATCGTAATGTAATGTAACTATATGAGTTTTGGTTTAAGGGTAGGTTCAGGGTTAGTACCTAGTTATTATTACCTAGTTATTGTAATTACTATAATGAGTACAAAGTATGTACACGAAGAACAGGACTGTAACGCTGATCCATTTTATTGTAAATGTAGCATAAAAACATTGTGAAATGGTAGTTTGTATGGTAATGTGTAAGGGATGGGCCAACAGTGTAATTATAAATGTATTTACAGAAATTAATTACAGATGTAACGACATATAGGCATTTTTAAAAATATAAGTACAATGTAAAAACATGTATGTACACAATAAGTGCATTGTATCAAATTATTGATTTAAATGTAAGTACATAGTAGTTAAGGCCACCTAATATAAAGTGGGACCAAATGTTTTATTTAATGTTATAAATATAAATGTTTAAGATGTTATAAATGAGTCTATTTAAAAATATTTATTGATTTAAATGAATTCATTACGTAAAAAAAAAAAATCACTTTCTGAGGAAGAGTTTTTGAACACATCTCTTGAATGAATGATTCAGACATCAAATACATTTTAACAGTCATTGGTCGCCACCTGGCATATAATGTAACATATAATCTTTATTTG
The DNA here is from genome assembly GCA_036784905.1 of Acrossocheilus fasciatus. Lineage (NCBI taxonomy): Eukaryota > Metazoa > Chordata > Actinopteri > Cypriniformes > Cyprinidae > Acrossocheilus > Acrossocheilus fasciatus. Next base: position 11,207,141 of record CM071952.1, read on the forward strand.
AAGTATAACATTAGATTTTATTTTTATTATCGATTCCTTTAGTTATTTATTTATTTGCTATGATGTCTTGGACGATGTCACTAACATTGCATGCACACAAATTATCTGTAATAACAGGGCCTAAATATTAAGAGGTTTTGGCTATACTGAACATCATAATTCATAGAGCATTTAATTTTTAAATATCTGCCTTTAATCAATCTTTTTAAATGTGCCTTTGTGTTACTTAAACATTATTATTTGTTGCCATTATATTCTTAAGTTGTGTTACATTTACCATTGATCAGCAAATGTTTGCAGGCAAAATCCAGTCATTCCAATAAGCATCCACGGAATATGCATTCAAGTTGGTCATGTGAATTTTCTGTGCTGACCAACAGAAACCTGTTTTGTTTTCTGAAGTAGCTTTTGTGTGATCTGTGCATCATACATCGCTATACTATTAACAATAGACAAATTAACTTTTTTGCCTGCAAAATTTTGCAGATATTGTGACTGTGACTTCCAAAGCCCAAGAGAACACGTAACATTATATTTAATGACATATTTCTGTGTTTTCATTAGCTATTGAAGGTCAAAGTAAAATCCTTTCAATGTGTTACACAATTATTACATAAGTACTGAAAAACAAATCCAAATTCCATAGGCTGTAAATTGAACGGCTTTGTGTGTTTGTGTTTTATTAAAGGTTTCTGAGCAGTGTCAGGATAATCCGTATGGGTTTAATGGTATAGTGGTGATTGGAGATGAAACCTATGACATGACCCCAGGATGTATCCCAGATATGACTGGCTACAATCAATACCTAACTAGGTAGGTCTATAAAATTAAATGAAAGAAATGAATCTGATGCAGGCTACTCTACTGACCACCATAGTACCATCATGCATTGCAAACAGTTCTTTAAAGGAATGTTTCACATAAAAATGAAAATTTGCTGAGAACGTACTCATCCTCAGGTCATCAAATTTGCAGATGAGTTTGTTTCTTCATCAGAACAGATTTGGACAAATTTAGCATTATATCACTTGCTCAACTGTGCATCTTCTGCAGTGATTGGGTGCCGCCTGAATGAGCAATGTCATGGATAGAGGATGTATATTTTAGCCGGTAGCAGTTTGAAGATAAAAACATCTTGATGGATTATTTTCTTACAAACACACAGCTTTTCACTTCATAAGACATTAACTGATGGCCTGGAGTCATGTGGATTATTGTGATGTTTTTATCAGTTGTTTGGACTGCCGGCACCCATTCACTGCAGAGGATCTATCTCCAAACTCATCTGTATCTTGGATGGCCTTAGAGTGAGAACATTTTCAGCAAATTTTCATTTTTGGATGAACTATTCCTTTAAAGACTGCTTTGCAAAAGGCTAGAAAGAAATTATTAGCTTTCTGAACATTTGATTTCCATATGGACTTTTATTTTAATGGAACTTATTTTTTTTATTTGCAACAGGCGTGGAAATGGCTTTAGTGCTGGAGCCATTAACACAGACCATCGGAATAATGGTACAATTTTCATTTATTTATCTGTTCATTTTGTAATAACTTGAGAAACACCATCTAATAGCTCAATAGCTTAGAAGTGTCATTTCAAGTGTATGTCTGTTCACTACTTATTTGTAATTATCACTTTGAAAACCACATTATCTGTTCTAAATCAGCTTGGGCATCTCGCCAAATGCTGCCAGTGAATGGTGCAGTGACTATGTCTGCTATATCGGCCCCAATGAACACTCGCTACCGAGGTCTTCACTTGGACCCACCTTCTATTGATGGTGAGATGTTAGACGTATTGGTATTTCAGCAAAGTGATATAAGATTTAGGACCACCAAATGCAATACGGCAGTATGGCACATTATCTAATGATGAAACAAATGCACTGATTGGTTCTCCTGGTTGCAGCAGGTTATGCATTAGCACCTAATTATGGATGGAGAGGGAACGGGTCTCAGCTTTGGGATCGAGATGAACAACCCGAGGAAGAGGAGAAGAATTCGCGCCTGAAGGAGAAGAAGAAAAAATCTAGAAGCAGGAAGAGGAAAAGATCCCGCCATTCCAGTCATTAAAGGGATAAAGATGGGACCAGCATGTGTCATAACAAACCTTTAACAAAATAATATTCATATGAATTTCTCTGTTTTGTTCTTTTTGTTTTACATATTTTTAAGATGTGGTCACATTTACCATTTGGCAAATTTTTTGCAGGCAAAGTCCAGTCATTTCAATAGGAATCCACACAAAAGTTTTACCCATGCAGATTTTTGGTTCAAGTTGGTCAAGAAAATTCATTGCTTGGTTTAAAAGTGACTTCTGAGTTATGATTCATACATTGCTACACTAATAAAAATGGACAATCTAGCTTTTTTGCCTGTAAAATTTCACTGATGTGACCCCAACTTTATTGTGTGTTCATTAACAAAATAAGTTTATTGTATGTTTACTAACAAAATAAGTTGTTTTTTCATGGTACTGAACTAATCAGCAGCAGTGTTAAAGGGATAATTCACCAAAAAATGAAAATTACCCCATGATTTACTCACCCTCAATCCATCCTAGGTGTATATAGGGCCTTTCGCACTGCTTTAGTTCCAGAACTAAAAGTACAGTACTAAAGTACTGGGACGATTTTGCGCGAACTATTTCCCAGTACCATTTAAAGGGTTGCATTCGCACCGACAGTGGGTACTAAGAAGTGACGTAAGCCGGTCAATGGATGGAAGATGCTGTGATCAGAGCTGTGTTTTTGTTATGTCTCGCGGGTTGCACAATAATGGACATGGAATTTCTACATATGCGTTAAGCAATTGAAAGAACAGAAAGGAGGACGTCGAATCTCCAACGACAACTTGCAGTGCTACATTTCATTGAGGCTGATAGAAGCACAAAACGCCGTAGACGAAGTCTTCAGGTAAATGCCGTTTATAAATGCTCTCAGTATGATACAATGTTTACACAGTATATGTTTACATGGTGTTTTAAATCATGGCGGGTGAGGGCGTTTTCGTACACGTTTAGCCAATCAGCGTACACTTACGTCACGGATAGTTCGTAGAACTGTTTTAGACCCTACTCTGAAGTAGGAGCTAATTTAGGTCCTCCAAACGGAGTTCCTGGAACTAAAACCATTCCTAGTTCCTGCGGTGTGAACACGCCAAAAAGTGGATAGTTCCACAATTAGTTTGTGTACTATAAAAAGGTTGTTGCAGTGCGAAAGGCTCTATGACTTTCTTCTTTCAGACAAATACAATATCATTAGGAATTAGGTTAGCTTCCACTGTTATTGTCATAATACGGTCCAGGATTATTCACCCATCAACCACTAGATGTCACCCTTTCATCATTTGGACACGAGTACTACACAGACTGTTGCATTACACGGACAACATTTCCCATCAGTCACTGCATTACATGATCACCTGATCTCACAGTCACAGCTGCTTCCCATCAGCAATCACACCTGCACCTCATTTACAGACTTGCATATAAGCCACTCACACCTTCAGTTCAGGGCGAAGTCTTGTTTAGCCCAGTCTGACATTTACGAGCGGTTTGCTTGTGTTTGTCCCTGCCGTGAATTATCTTGGACTGTTTGTACTCCTTGTGATTCCCTGCCGCCTGCCCCTTTGACCATTGCTCTTGTTTCTTGACTTTGTTTATGCTGATTGCTGCCTGCCCCGACCTCTGCCTGGAATACGTCTATGTCTCTGGATTATCTGTGTTATCCCTGACGCTGGTGATTGATCATTGTTTTGGTGTCTTAACTTTGAACTAATAAAAAACTGCAAATGGATCCGCTCGCCTTTGACTCCTTGTTACAGAAGACTTCGCCATACCAGGATCCAGCAGCCCGGTATCCCCTCGTCACATGTATCAGTTCCAGTCTCTATGTCAGCCTTTCACCAATCCAGCCTAACCATAGATCCAGTCGGCCAGCTACTAGGTCTACGGCAAGGAGATCGATCTATTGAGGATTATGTTCAGCAGTTCTGTGAGTTAGTATATCAAGTTCCTCTATATGATGAAGCTTTCTTTAAAGATTTATTCTGTTTTGGACTCAATGAACCAGTTAAATCACGGTTACCCAGAGGGGAAGTTAATGTCCGATTGAGAGATTTCATGGACTATGCACTGGTGTTGTGTCACCAGAGTCACAGCATGTCTCGGCGGATCGTCCAGAGTCACTTCACGTCACAGTGGATCATCCAGAGTCCTGTGACGTCCTGTCTGCCACACCCAAGTATTCAAGGTCAGTTCTTTTGCATCCTAGTCTGGTATCCAGTGTGAGGGATGCACCGCTGGTGTCTGCACGCGCAGCTGGTATCCCCAAACTCACTCACTCTAGCCCTCCTGTCCCTGAACTGAGTCCCCTGTCTGCAGCGCTTCCCATGATGGGGATCGCTTTATGTTGTGTTTGGGATGCGTACACCACCACAGAACTGTTAGAGGTGGCAGTGTGCACAGTGATGTCTTCGGAGGTGGTGGCGCATGCTGCAGAACCTCTCGAAGCGGCGGTGCTCGCTTCGGCTCCTTGCGTGGTGGTGTCGCCCAGCAATGCATGTCCAGCCCGTCATATCACGGTCGAGGGAACTGTAGATGAGTACTGTACCTGTCCTATTAAGGAACCCCACCTTTTTCCTGATGTTATCACTGTAGAACCTCCAGAAGTGGCGACATCTGCTGCAGAACATTCAGAGGTGTCAGTGGTAACCGTCTGTGAGCTCTCGTCCTGTCACGGCTATGGAGGTCATCTGTGAATCCTCGTCCTGTCCTGTCACGGCTATGGAGGCCATCTGTGAATCCTTGTCCTGTCCTGTCACGGCTATGGAGGGCATTTGCGAGTCCTCATCCTGCCCTGCTGGTGCTATAGAGGTCATCTGTGAACTCTTGCCTTGCTTTGAACTGGCCACGGAGGCCAATAATGAACCTACCTTTGCTCATGTCACGGCCTATGAACTGTTGTCCTGTCCTTACTCATCTGAAGAGGCTGCCTTTGAACTACCAGTCCCGCTAGTCATAACTGAGGCGGTTATTGGTGAACTTCCTGACTGTTGCGTTGCGCCTCTAGGGGCCGTTTGTGAACACTCAACCCTGCCTGTCATGAACTCAGAAACTATAAAATGCACTCTATGTCTGTCCCGTTACCCCTGTCATTGCCAAAGAATCCATTAATGAGCTGTCTACCCATCCTGTCTCGGTCAAGGAGTCTAAGTTCACACCATATGTCTGCCCCGTTTTGACCAAAGAGCCTGTTTTTGAACTGTCTGTCTTGCCCGTTTCTGTCGCTAAAATATCTGCTTCAGTCTCTGTCTATGCCCCAGATTGAGCTATCTATCAGTCCTGTTCCTGCCAATGCATTAGTTCATGAACTGTCGTTCTGTCCAGTTTTATTCAGTGAACCTATTGATGACCTTTTTGTGTTCCCTGCCTCGGTCCCGGAGACCGTGAATACACTGCCTGTGTTGTCTGTCTCTGATCTCTCTAGGCCCCAGTCCCTGCCATGGTCCATAGTTCCTCCTACTCTGCCGTGGAGGTCTTCTGCCCTGTCCCGCTCTGGTGGTCTTCTACTCTGCCGTGGTGGTCTTCTGCTTCATCTGCTCTGCTGTGGTGGTCTTCTGCTCTGCTGTGGTGGTCTTCTGCCCTGCCTGCTCTGCCACGGAGATCTTTTACTCCGCCATGGTGGGTTCCTGTCCCGTCTGCTCCGCCCTGGTGGGCTCCTGTTCCGTCGGCTCCACCCTGGTCCCCTGCTCGGTTGGTGTCACTCTAGTTTTCTGCTCCACCTTGGTGCTCTGGCCTGCCGACTCTGCCTCAGTCCCCAGTCTCTCCACTTCCACATGGACCTGGCCCTCCGTCCATCCCCCTGTTCCGCCTCCGCTCCACCACCCTCCTGGATTGTATAGAGCGTCTAGAAGCCACTCCTTGGGCTTCCACAGTTCATGATCTGGTCCAGGATCATTCACCCATCAACCACTAGATGTCACCCTTTCATCATTTGGACACAAGTACTACACAGACTGTTGCATCACACGGATTTCCCATCAGTCACTGCATTACACGATCACCTGATCTCACAGTCACAGCTGCTTCCCATCAGCAATCACACCTGCACCTCATTTACAGACTTGCATATAAGCCACTCACACCTTCAGTTCAGGGCAAAGTCTTGTTTAGCCCAGTCTGACATTTCCGAGCATTTTCCTTGTGTTTGTCCCTGCCGTGAATTATCTTGGACTGTTTGTACTCCTTGTGATTCCCTGCCGCCTGCCCCTTTGATCATTGCTCTTGTTTCTCGACTTTGTTTATGCTGATTGCTGCCTGCCCCGACCTCTGCCTGGAATACGTCTATGTCTCTGGATTATCTGTTATGCCTGACGCTGGTGATTGATCATTGTTTTGGTGTCTAACATTGAACTAATAAAAAAACTGCAAATGGATCTGCTCGCCTTTGATTCCTTGTTACAGTTATGCTGATGATACTCAGCTCTATATTTCTTCACGGCCCGAATGAACATACCAATTCACAAAACTAAGGGAATGAAAACCTTTTATTGTTATGGTAATTGTTATTTACAAAAACCTTTATATACCTTTCAGCATTCATAGTGCCTTCCAAAACATGCAAGCTACCCATACCGTATGCACTTATGCACCCCCAGACCATCAGAGATGCTGGCTTTTGAACTGAACGTTGATAACACGTTGGAAGGTCTCCTTCCTCTTTAGAGGACACGGCATCCGTGATTTCCAACAAGAATGTCAAATTTGGACTCGTTTAACCATAGAACACACTTCCATTTTGAAACAGTCCATTTTAAATGAGCCTTAGCCCACAGGACACGACGGCGCTTCTGGACCATGTTCACATAAGGCTTCCTTTTGGCATGATAGAGCTTTAGTTGGCATCTGCAGATGGCATGCCGGATTGTGTTTACCAACAGTGGTTTCTGGAAGTATTCCTGAGCCCAATTAGTAATGTCAATGACAGAATCAAGGGCATCCAACCAAGGTCTTCGGCCTTGTCCCTTACGCACAGAGATTATACAGGTTGTGTATCTACTCACTAGCACCTCTTCCAGCAGCAACCTAGTTTTCCCAGGAGGTCTCCCATCCAGATACTGACCAGGCTCAACCCTGCTTAGCTTCAGTGAGTAACCAGTCTTGGGCTACAGGGTGACATGGCTGCCGATATGCTTGACAGCAGTACATTCGGCAGTACATTTTAACCATATATCAAAAATAACAGAAGTAATTATGAAATGACATATAACAGTATACTCACTCAAGTCCTATGTAACTATGTCTATAAAAGGACACTTCTACTAATTGCTTTTAATATAAATTTAAATTACAATACATTTTCATTTAATTGCAAATAACATCAAATTAAGTGTCCCAGAAATAACATATTCAGTTAATATTTAAGTATATTCTTTTAAAGAACATTATTTCTCTAATAAGTAGCCTACTATTTTTAAAAAGTATGCTAACGTGCTCTTCTTGTTCATAAGGCAAGGTAAGTTTATTTATATAGCACATTTCATACACAGTGGTAATTCAAAGTGCTTTACATAAAAGGAAGTGAAACAGTCATTAAAAATATATTAATCATAACAATAAAAACAAGGAAATTATATAAAAATTGATTTAAAATGAATTTAAAACAGTTAAGAGTAGAAAATGATTACAATTAAAATACAGTGCAATTAGTTCGGACATAGCACAGTGCTCATTCAACAAATGCACAGCTAAACAGATGAGTTTTGAATCTGGATTTAAATGTGGCTAATGTTTTAGCACATCTGATCTCTTCTGGAAGCTGGTTCCAACTGCAGGCTGCATAATAGCTAAAAGCGGACTCCCTTTGTTTTGTGTGAACTCTTGGTATTTCTAACTGACTCGATCCTAATGATCGGAGTTGTCTGTTAGGTTTATATTCAGTGAGCATATCTGCAATGTATTTAGGTCCCAGGCCATTGAGTGATTTATAAATGAGTAAATGTACTTTAAAATCAATCCTAAATGTAACTGGAAGCCAGTGTAAGGACCTAAGTACTGGTGTGATTTGCACAGATTTTCTGGTTGTAGTCAGAATTCTCCAAGTCTTGACTGGAAACAAAACATCTCATTCTTGCAATGTTTTTTAGATGATAGTATGCTGACTTAGTTACTGCTTTGACATGACTACTAAAACTATGGTCTGTCTCCAGAATCAGCCCAAGATATTTGACTTGATTTTTAGTTGTTTGACCCCTAGAGTCAAGGTATGCATTCACCTTGAGAACTTCATCTTTGTTTCCAAATGCAATGACTTCAGTTTTCTCCTTGTTTAACTGAAGAAATTTCTGGCACATCCAACTGTTAATTTCATCAATGCATTGGCAGAGGGAGTCAATGGGGCTATAGTGTAACGCCTGCTTTAGATCAGTAATGGTTGATTTCACTTTGTTTTTAGGAAACCTTTTAGCCTTTGACATTTGCATATAAATTACTAAACCTGGCCTCATCGTTTACATTTATATGGGTGCTAAATTGCAGATGGTCTTTGTCACTATCAAAAGGATGCTAAAACAGGTCGCCTCTGGGGTATCTTTATCAATCTTCAAACACATTCCACATAAGGTTGGATGACCCCCATGCCAGAGACAGACCAGTTGTCTGTCCTCACAATTCCCAATACACATCACACACACACCTAAAGACATTTTCTCTATTTTAGGCCATAACTAAGTAGTTATAAATGTATCTGCTATATGCATGTTTTGTATGTATATTCCCCTGTTATATTAACTTAGTTAAAACCCTTTTCTTGTATTAGTTAGACGTTAAATGCCTATATTCCAGTGTATGAGTGTATCTCTTCTTTAATATCATCCGAAGGTTACTTTCTTGGTATCAAAATGATCTCCTCTTCATTTCTCACACAATGACGTACACTATGTGATCGTGAAATGCATCAAACAATTCTTACTATGTTTTGAATTAAAAGCTGCACTAGCGTTCCAACCCAGCCATAAAGTGTGAGATGGGCCATAAAACGGAGACAAAGGGAGCTTCCCGCTCAAAATGCATGCCTCTGATTGGCCACTCCACCCACAAAATGGGTGCGGCCATGAACCATTAAAAGGTTAGAACCCAGACTAATCATGGCTCAAAACTCTTCTCCTTGAGACAAAGACCCTCGCAAAAACTCCTTAACCTTCCGGCAGTGTTTACCTTCAAGTAACGTTGTGGATTTACTTTGGACTTCTTCAACTTCCTCCTCAAGAAATCATCAAGAACCTCGTCTACAGCATCAAGACTCTTATTCAGCAACAAACCAATGCAAGTAACCATTTACAACTGATTAGATGCGTGTTAAGTTTGAACCCCGTTAAGGTGAATTGTGGCTCTGATGATTCTCACTGAGGTTGTGGTAAAATTGATGTGAAATACTGCCATTCTTTACTCTTCTCTCTCTTTCCTTACTTTCCTTCATTCTATAAATATATGTTTTGCTTAGTTTGTGTGTATGTTAGTTATAGTTTCGTTTATTAAATCCCTTATATTCACAATTGATTGTCTCTGTGTTCCGCTCACATTTCAAAGTCACTGAAAGATTGCTCCTTGCTACATGCTAACTACTGCTAGTACTGTATAAGTAGGAAGGCCATTGTTTCTTGGCCAGAAACGTAATCTTCCTAGAATTGATAAATAATTATATTGTCTGCTCGGTGGACGGACAGATCAAGTAATTGTAATATCGATTCTGCTACAGTTAATTCTAAGATCTAATCTAAATATTTATTATTAATTGTAACCAGTTATAATTAATTATAAATAATTCCCTTTCTTTTTGAGCTAATTCGCTACATATTAATTTGGTGGAGATAATGCTGGCATCATTCAAACTTTGTTTGTGAGAAAACTCAGTATCAATTTCTTTGTGTTTTTGTATTATGCGCGCTCAGAGTGAGACAAGTCGCAACGCGGACTCACTCTTTTGATTGGATGGTTAAAGCCACCTCCAGTACTGTATTTTTAACAGCCTCTATTTGTCTAACATTTAGTCACTGTTAATTATAATTGTAAAAGTAAACTGCAGTTCATAATATTAAAATCGTTCTGTAAAGACGACGAAACCTCTTTACAGTACATTTTAATATTATCAAAATCGCCTGTTGGAACGAAGAAAACTTCCTTCATTGCGATTAAAGATGGATTTGAGCGATGTTCCTCTTATCATCTTTTAAAGGCCTTAGGCGATTGTATCTAGATTGAAGTTATTTGTGTGCAAATTTCATTCAACTAGATGATCGTTACTCTCTCAGGTTAACCATTAACGTACGAATGGGTGCCTAATTCAAATCGAATCATATCTAATTGGTATGTAGATGAGAGTTTTAAAACCCTTGATCAAGTGATAATTTGTGCAACAACAGCGAAGAAAGCCTGTTGTTTATAATTCATAATTTGTGTAGAAACAGCGATGAAACCCTGTTGTCTATAATTGTTATTGTGTAACAGGCAGCGAAGAAAACCTGCCACACACCTTTGTGCAGTTAATTTGCACAAACTAAAAGATCGGTTCGGATCAAATTGCATTGTACTTGTGATCGTTGCAGTAAATCAGCCGCTAGAGCGAGAGCAAATCACGCAAGAAGCGCTCAGATTTAATCGCAGTACCTGTGATTAACACTAGAGGGCAGTTCAGTTAAGTATCTAGTACTTCTCAAATTTCACCTCTACCCTTTTCTCTTCTGAACCTTGGGTGACTCACCCACGCCACCTTGTGGCCATTCTCAGTAGGTTGGTTTTCCTTGGTTAGCCCTGTCATTACAGTTGAAAAACTTATTCCAATTCTTCTTTGGTTTGTTTTATTTTATTTTATTATCATAACTTTTATTCTTCTCCTTTTATTTTCTTATTTTAATTTTTTTTTTTTAATTTATTTATTTTAATTTTTGTTATTATTATTATCATTCTTTATTGTTCAGGCCTCTTTCTCTCTTGCCTTAGCCACTCACTTTTTAAATTTAGTTCAAACAGTGTTTGAATTTAAATTTAAAATTAATCTCTGTGTTCTAGCCATTTGTGTGCACCTATAGGTAACACCCCCTCTAGTGCTTAGTTGGTGAAACGACGGTTGCCTCCACGACGGATCACAGTGAGCTGCCACGGGATCCTGACTGGATCACCTCTATCCATCACTAAGCCTAGCCATAGAATACTGACCCTTCCAACTAGCGAAACCCCAAAATCAGGTTTCTCTTCAACCTTTAAGGTAATTGGCCTGCTCCCGCTATCCCAGTAAAGCCAACACACTAGATGTTTTGACCCAGCAGCGCCCTCTACTCTGTAGACCATGTCATAACCTCTAACAGCAGTGAAAGGCTTAAACCTGCTCTCTTCCCTATCTCTCTCTGTGTTTTGATTTATTTGTTTGCTTGTTTTGATTTATTTGTTTGCTTGTTTTTCATTTTGTTTTGTTTTTGCTTGCCTAGAAACCGAACCTTTGAGAATCATCAGAGAAAGCCGAGTAATAGATTGACGACCCAAGCTGCTAAAGTCTTTAGATGATCACGCCGTCAACAATCTTTTATTAGATCCTTTCCGGTGCCCCACAACAATTAGACTCACCTTGCCATTCACGGCTGAGATAACAGGTGCCAAGTCTACCCTCCGTAAACTGTTTGTATCCATCAAACAGACCGGGCATAGAACATAAAATTTACTATAATTGCAGCCTGCTAACGCTATAAGGACTTGCATTGGCCTGTGTGCTGTCTCTCCCTCTCTCTCTCTCTCCCTCTCTCTCTCTCTCTCCCTCTCCCTCTTCACCAGTGAGCCAACATGTCTCGATCATCCAGCCCTGATGCCCACTGGGATCGACTAGAGACCTGGCTGAGTGCCCTGACTAGCACACTTCTTCCTGAAGCCGCCGGGGACCTGCAGAACATGGGCCGGGAACAGCTCGACGACAACCTGAGTGCCTTGATGGCCCACGATCCGACACAGGACTACAGCCACAAAGAGCTGGCCAAGATCGTCGGGTTACTGGCCCATAACCTCCTCGGCCAGGCAAAGCTGAGTGAAGCAAGCATCTCCCGCCGGGAACAGGAAGCAGTAGCGCTGAAGCTCCAGGCTGAGGAAGCTCAGAGAAACTTGGTGCACGCCCAAAGTCAACTGGACCAGCTAACGTCGGAAACTCAGCACCAGCACAGGACATCGGATGAAAAGGACCCAGAGCTGCAGGAAGAAGTAGAGAGACTCCAGAACGCCTTGAAAGATCTCCGTGTAGATACAGCACGCCGAGAGCAACAGGAAAAGGACACCAGAGAGGAGCTGAGTAAAAAACTCCAGCAAGCTGAGGCTCTCCTGATGAGAGCAGAGACTGAACTTAAAGAAAGAGAAGCCAGGGCCAAGGCCTGTGAGGGCCACCTGCAAAGTGCCCGGGCTGAAGTCAGTGCCCTGGCCCAACAAAGAGACTATTTGAAAGAAGAACTTGACACAGTTCACCGAGAGCTTAAACATTCATATAGACTGCAAAGTGACTCTGAAAGGGAAATGCACACCACTGAATTTCCCCTAACCAGTAGACTGGTACCTCCTAGTCAAGAATTCCCAGTGCGAAAGGGAGGTGAGAGCCCACTGCTCAAGACATCACCTGCCAGCATCCCAGAACCCCCTGCAGCAGAAAGGGGGTGGGAGCCTTTCCAAAGGCTGTCTTCCAGTCACGGCGTGTCACCTAAAGAATTGGACAAGCTAGCTAGAAACATTCCCACTTTCACTCCAAACCCTGCAGGAGGCCACGATGTGCACGATTATTTAAAAGACATTGATTTTCACTTGCAAACTGTTGAAAATGTTACCACACGAGACAGACTCTACCTGCTCAGAATCACCGCCAGCCGTGAAGTCCGGAGCTTTCTAGACCGACAGCCAGAAACGGTCAAAGTGGATTACCAGCAACTGCAGCAGGCTTTGATTAAAGAATTCTCTGACCCAGAATCAGAGCAAGGGCTGATTACGGCCATGGACCTTAAACAGGGCAGACAGGAAACCACGCAGGCCTTCTACAACAGGCTCAGACAAGCATACTTCGGAGCACGGAATGAGCCAGGAATGGAAGAAGAATTCAATTTCAAGACTCTGTTCCTCCGGAACCTGCATCCAACAGTGAGTCACCATTTGGGGGTTCTGGCTTGCCCACGGACTATGTCCATTCAACAGCTGCGAGACTTAAGCCATAAGGCCTATGCCAAACAAAGAACTGCTTCTGAAAAGATGGGAAAACACCCCACAATCTATTCTGTCACTAATCAGAGTTCAGAACTTGCCCTAGAGGGCGCCGAGCCAAGCCACAGTGACAAACCTATCAACACAATGTCAAGATCCTTCCCAGCCAGCAGAGGGCAGCGTAACCATGGTGGTGCCCGTCCAAAGCATCAGACTGGGCACCCCGAAAGATCCTGGGACAGGTCACAACCACCTCTCAACCGAAAGGGTGAACCCGCCTGGGAAGCTAAGAGACAGTCCAAGGGGTACCGACACTCACCGACACAAGCATCGAGCTCAGACCGCCAGCGGCAGAACCCCTCTCAACACGCCCTGGACAAGCCCAAATATAAACCATCAGCCGAACAGAACCGGGAAGCTACTGAATCAGCAGAGATCATGAGACTTTTAAAGGAGCTCCTCCAGGAAAAGTCCCACAAAGGAGACAAGAAGGATGAGTCAGATCGGTTATGACTAAGCATGAGATCTGACCCTAACAACCACTCAGAGTCCTCTCAAAATGAACCTCCCAACCAAACCACTGCTAATCCACTGTCAACCACAGAACCACACATCCCATCACCAAGTGATGACATCACACAACCATCTCAGCTGACTGTTGAACCACCAGAGCCAACCAACATCCAGCACCACATCTCCAACACAAACCCCAAAGTACCCGAAAGTGCAGTTTTGGTGGTCTGCCTCCCTGACGAGTCACACGAAACCAGCTCTGACTGCCTGCCAGTCACCACACAAGCCCCAGTGCCAAGACTCCTGGGGAACCTGATCGAAAGGGGGGTGGCCAAAAAACTATACTTGGCCATCACATTGGAAAATGAGGTGAAACTGGACGCCCTCGTGGACACCGGAGCTGACCTCACTCTAATGTCAAGCCAACTTTTTGACAAACTTCAGGTTGAAGCCAAGAGACAGAATCGAACTCTTAAATATCAGAGGTGTGTGCTGAATGTGCAATCCTACAGCCAAAATGATGTCCAGCTTGAACAGGTAGCTCCAATTCACCTGACCATCGGCCCTATGAGCTTAGTACACCCTGTGTACATCTCTAAATTGGATACATTTCCTCTCCTCATTGGCAAAGACCTGTTAGACCGTTTTGAACCCCTGTTAGACTTTAAACAGCTGAAAATTTGGGCTCAAGTGCGAGAACCTCTGCCTCCTCAGTCTCCAAGTTCACCCCAGACAAACTGCCAGGTCACAAAGGTCACAGAAAATCTCAACGCTAGCCACGGCAACGTCTTGACCCAAGAGCAAGGTTCAAGGTCACTGCTATGTGCTTTCCAGCTAGCCAAAGACTCTGACTCATATGGCCCCCAGGTCATGGGGGGTCTACAGCTGAACGATGTCACAACAACAGACCCCATACTAGCACTGTGGGCAGACAATTCAGCCATCAGCCTTTCACTGTTCAATGCTCTCAAACAGCACGCAACAGACACTCCTTTTGCTAACAAGCGCACACGGTTCCCCTTGAATTCCTGCCCGTCGACCATGGTGACTGCCAAGGGCATCTGTGCTCTGAACTTGAAGTGGAATGGCCGATGCTTAACCCATTACTTCCTGGTCCTCCCTGACCTACCACGTGATGTTTACATCGGAGCGGACATTTTGATTCGTCTCAGGGCTCATGTGGACATGATCAATGAAGTGATATGGGCTCCTATGACCTCACAGTCCCCCACTGTTCCTGTCAACCTTGAGAACCTCCTGTCAGGCCAAACCATCCCTGAGGCCTGCACGCTCATCAACGAACAAGAGACTGTAATACCAGCCTACACCAAAGGGGTCGCTGTTCGACTCAACTTGCAATGCGGTCAAACCTTCAGCCACACATTGGGCTTCTTCCAGCCCTCACCCGAGTGTGGGGAACTGGGCCTCACTCTGGAAGCCACACCCCTCGTTGAAGTGACATCTCGGGCAGTGTACATCTTGTTCAACAACTGCACAGCAACGGATGTCAGAGTGCCTAAGGCCTACCGGCTGGGTTGGCTAGTGAGTTATGACTTCCATGACTTTGAACTGATTTTACCAGTAATTGGACCCATCCCAGATTCAGTGATTCCAGAAGGAAGCTCAGGCCACACAGTGTCAACAGCACCCTTCAAGATCATCACCGTAACTTCAGTCATGCCAGTGGTCAAGGAGCAGGTGTGTAGAACAGAGCTAACAGAAGACCAACATCTTGCCGTGTATACAGTCTCTAACCACGCCACCGGCGAGACTGACAGTGCTACCGCACCTCCGACTGCACACGAGACAGAGGAATTAATGACAAAAGAGCCATATCCAGGTTTTGAGACACAAGTCCAGCAAATTCTGAAAGATGCTGATGCCATACAGGAGGATGCGGACCGCCACAAACTCCGCCAAGTCCTGTACAAATACAAAGAGTCATTTGCCAAAGACTCTTTAGACTGTGGCCTCACTAACCTTCATGTTGTGCGGATCCCAACACACCCAAGAGCTCCACCCACTTTTGTCAAGCAATACAAGATCCCCCTAGAATCGTACGAACCCGTACAGGAGATCATTAAGTCTATGCTCGAGAAAGATGTCATCCGTCCTTGTAACAGCACCTATTCTGCCCCCATCTGGCCTGTCCTTAAACCAAACGGAAAGTGGCGACCAACGATTGACTATAGGAAACTGAATCAACAGGTGCCATTATCACGGTGGCCCATGACACAGCTGGACCAAGAAATACCAAGGATCAGAGGAGCCACTATCTTCTCCACTCTTGATGTGGCCTCAGGATTTTGGACTATACCAGTGCATCCAGATGACCAACACAAGCTGGCTTTCACCTTTTGCAATCGGCAGTACACTTTCACCAGGTGTCCATTCGGCTATGCCAACTCACCTGCCGAATTTAACATCTTCCTCAACAAAGCATGCCCAGATGCCAGAGTAAGAGGGAACTTAACTTATGTGGATGATGTCCTCTTAAAAAGCGTGACGGTGGCTGATCACCTGAAGGAAATTGACCATGTCCTGCACCAGCTGACCGCCGCCGGTGCCAAGATTGCCCTCCACAAAGGACAATGGTGCAAAACCAAGGTCAACTACGTGGGCCTGCTTATCGGACCACGGGGTATTGAGCCCCAAACCAGCCGCATCCAGGCCATTCAGAACATCAAGCCACCTGCCAATGTCTCAGAACTCCGAAGTTTTCTAGGTGTATGCAACTATTCACGGCAGTTCATTGAAAACTATTCGGACATCGCACGTCCTCTCACTGCCCTTCTGAAAAAGGACTGCCCCTTCGTCTGGACAGACGATCAGCAAAATGCCATGAATGAACTGAAACGACATCTGTGCACTGCTCCAGGTCTGGCATACCCGGATCCACAGAAGGAGTTCTACTTGGACGCTGGATTCTCCAGCCACTGCCTCAGCGCTGGTCTATACCAACGGCACGACCAAGACAAAAGGGTGGTCGCATATGCCAGTAAGACACTTCTTCCCCCAGAGTGCAAGTACTCAGACTGTGAAAAAGCCCTGCTCTGTACTGTATGGGCCATCCAAAGATTCTCCAACTACATCGGGGCACAGAAAGTGATCATCGAGACCTGTCATCAACCTGTCACTTTTCTTAACAGCCAACGTATCCGCGATGGTGTGGTCACAAACGCACGCATTGCCACATGGCTAATGGCCCTCCAGGGGCGCAACGTGGAAGCACGATATGCTCAAAATCACAAGTCGGCGCTGGGTAACGGCCTGGCAGCCTGTCAAAACTGCTCCGACAACACACAAACTGAGATCGTAGAAGCAGAAAGGCCCCAACTACTGCCACCGACTTGCCACAGGTACTTTGATGAGAATGTCTGCCAAGGCATGCCCACAGCCTACGTCGATGGATGTTCCTACAACAACGAGGGCATCCTAAGTGCAGGTGCAGGTGTTCTCTGGCTAAATGATCATCCATGCCCACCACAACACTTCAAACTGGGCCCACAATCATCACAATATGCCGAGATAGCAGCTATACTCATAAGCCTGCAAATAGCATCATCTCATAACATCAGAGAACTGCTAATCTGCACAGACTCCAACTATGCCAGACTTAGCTTCACATGTCATCTTCCAGGCTGGAAGCAAAATGGTTTCAAGACAGCAAACAACAAACCAGTCAAACACCAACACCTGTTCCAGGCATGTGACGACATCACAAGTGAGCATGATATGCTTGTCTACTGGAAGAAAGTGAAAGGACACTCAAAGCAACCTGGTCCAGACAAGGACCTCAACGACCAAACGGATGCCCTAGCCAAAGCAGGTGCATTACACGGCGAGGTATGGTCTCCACCAACCCAACCACCCACCCTTAACGTGGCAGCCATAACCCGCAGCAAACATACTCAACCTGCCACAATACCAACCTCACAGCCGCTTACGCTGGCTCCTCAAATCTCCACAAATGACATTGCTGACATGCAAGCCTCTGACTCCTCCATACAGACTATTCTTCACCACCTCTCTGACCCCTCCATCCACCCTATTACACCTGCTCAGCTTGCTGATGCTCCGACCCTCAAAGCACTACTCAACGTAAAACCCATGCTGCATGTGATGGACAACATTCTATGGTATGTCCCTGATGACCACACTGCGCCAAGGCTTGTGGTGCCACAGTGCCAAAGGGGGGTGTGGCTGATGTATGCCCACGACGCACCATGTGCGGGACACCACGGCACAAGAGCCACTTACGAGACACTAAAACAAGTGGCATACTGGCCCGGCATGCAGCAGGATGTGGCAGAGTATGTGAAAGGATGCCTTGTTTGCTGTCAATTCCAACCAGCAAACCCAAACCACAGAGCCCCGCTGCAGCGCAGAGGAGTCACATTTCCTTGGTCAGACCTCCAAATTGACTGGGTCGGACCCCTGCCGAGGTCAACAAGAGGCAACAAGTATTTCCTCACAGTCGTATGCCAGTTCACAAAGTGGGTAGAGTGCCTCCCCGCACCCAATGACACTGCACAAACTACAGCATACCTCCTGATGAATCACATATTCTCCAGGTTCGGTCTGCCGCTGAGAGTCAACTCAGACAGGGGCACTCACTTCACAGCTGAGATCATGCAGCAGATTTGGAAACTTCTGGGAATCCAAGCACAATTGCACATAAGTCACCATCCAATCTCTTCGGGTCAAGTGGAACGATCGAATCGGACTGTGGTCAGCATGCTAAGAAAATACGTGTCTGCTAACCAGAAGGACTGGGACGTGAAACTTCCCCTGGTGCTTATGGCCATCAGAGCTACTCCACATGAGTCAACAGGCGTGCCTCCCTTCGAATTATTTACCGGCCGTCGAATGACTTTGCCCTTGCACCTGCTGTACCAGCCAGGAGACTCCAACCTTGTCACCGCCTACACCACTCACCAATACCTTGAGGAACTACACCGGCATTTGAGAACCACATTTGCTTTTGCCCAGCAACGACTCCAAAAGAGTGCGGAAGGCCAGAAAGCATACTACGACCGGAAGGCGTCACACCAAGAGCTGGATGTGGGTGACAAAGTCTGGTACTACCGCTACACACAGCCGTCTCAGACAACCTCTCATCGGCTATCAAAGAAATTTCTGCCACACTGGACGGGACCGCATGAAATTGTGGACAAACTCTCTCCTGTCGCATACCGGATCAAGCTGAGCCGGGGACAGAAAGAACCAGTTTTCAAATGGGTTCATCGTAACCAGATCAAGAGACATGTGGCCGCTGGCAGGGAAAGACAGGGAGGGGCTAGTACTAACTAGGCCTTGCTATAGAGCTCAAACAAAGACTGTCCTGAACAGACAAGAACTTTCCTCACTGATTTACTACCTTTCTCCTCCTTCTCTGAACCAGGATGTTGCTGTGGCTCTCCATCCTATGCCTCCAGCTAACCAGAGGACAGCCGCAGCCTGATATCACATCACCAGGTCCAGCATCAGGCATTGCACTGCGTGACCAACCTGGACTTCTCATCACCAACTGCAGGACTCACCCCCAAAAGGTGTATGTCCGACTTGACCCCCGAAACGTCTACAGGACCCATCATCCCCAGGCAGCTGCACACTACAGTTGGGCAGGTGCCCGATGGACTGAAAATACCCTCGCTCACGCAGAAGCTGATATCAAACACATGCTCACCCAGTTGCAGAAAATGACTGTTACCCAAGCAGAGCTAACCAGACCTCACCAGCGTAACAAACGATTCCTGGGGGCCTTGCTCGGCGCTGCTGCTGCTGTTGGAACCCTGTTCAACCTGGGAGTCACCAGCGTCAACTCCGTGCGCCTATCTACCCTGAGGCAACATGTAAAAGAGATCCAGACTGAGATTCCCCAGCTTAGAGAACAACTCACACTACAGGGCAAAACCCTGCAGACTATAGGCAAATCGTTAAAAGGCACCTTGGTGGTTCTGAACACTCATAGTGTCCTGCTGAACCAAACTATGAACTCCGTAAAACAGTTATTCTCTGTTATACAGAATGATGTTGCCCAGACTCAGCTGGTCACCACGCTAATGTCTGACATGCTCCGTGAGGTGAGCTCCTCCATTGACAGCTTAGCCATGGGTAGAATTCCCCCATACCTGGTGCCCCTGAGCCTAGTACAGACGCTGTTATCCTCGGCTACTGCTCATCCACCTGACTCTCTCCAAGCCCACCTCGCCTACTCCCTGGGGGGCTCCATCCTGCTACATGTCGACCCCGAGCACAGCGAGATGGCGTTTCTTCTGAATCTACCCGTCATTGAACCTGACAACATTTACAGACTCAAAGACATTGTCAATGTCGGATTTTGGCAAGGGAACACTCACATCAGGATACGCACCCCAGATGTGGTGGCCTACCACGACAGTAACCCACAGTTATATCTGGCCCCAAACCTGCGCATGTGTACCCTGACCAAAGACATTCACTATCTCTGCCCCAGCAAACCCTTCCTCCGAGACAACACTGAAGGAATCTGCGGGTTACAACCCATGCAAAAAGAGACTCTCTGCCCTGCTGAGGCCAAGCCTCAGGCACAAGTCACAGAAACGCAAGCAGAGATTGTGGGAAATCAGTGGCTCGTCAACACTCCTATCCGTGCCGCTACACTGACCTATGACCAGCACGACACTGCCACCCGTATCAGCCTGCCCAACCAGAGCATGTGGATTCAAGTACCCAAAGGTGCCATCCTCCACCTCGGGGACCTGGCGCTGTACCACCTTCCAAGTGACGAGTACCAATCTGAGGTAGAAATTCCAGACTTCTTCAAGGATCACAGTCTCACCCTGGAACCTGAAATGGAACTGAGCATTGAGAAAGGGGGACCCCAAATGATTGACATCACCCCAATCGACACAGCCCTCCAAGCACTGTCTCGGCTGCCTGTCCAGACCAACTTTCCCGTTGCCCGATCCTGGACCGCCGCTGACACTGCACTTTGCCTCGCCACAGCAATTGGGTACACTCTGACACTCGGCCTTGCCTTCGTCCTGTTCAATAGAGTCAATGGGGTGCAAAGGTCCATGAACAGGTGCACAGCTGCCTTTCCTCGAACCTTCAAACGGAACCATCGGAAAAGAGGGACTCAGGCAGAGACCATGCTGAACCTGACCACTGTTAACACCACAGCTGGGGATCCGAAGGCTGAGGAAAATTAGAAACCACCTGCCATCCAACCTTCATGATCCACCTGCCATTTAACCATCAGGATCCACCTGCCATTCAACCATCCTGATCCACTGTTGTCTGATGATGTCTCAATTCAGACATCTTCAGCCAAAAGGGGGATTCTGTAACGCCTGCTTTAGATCAGTAATGGTTGATTTCACTTTGTTTTTAGGAAACCTTTTAGCCTTTGACATTTGCATATAAATTACTAAACCTGGCCTCATCGTTTACATTTATATGGGTGCTAAATTGCAGATGGTCTTTGTCACTATCAAAAGGATGCTAAAACAGGTCGCCTCTGGGGTATCTTTATCAATCTTCAAACACATTCCACATAAGGTTGGATGACCCCCATGCCAGAGACAGACCAGTTGTCTGTCCTCACAATTCCCAATACACATCACACACACACCTAAAGACATTTTCTCTATTTTAGGCCATAACTAAGTAGTTATAAATGTATCTGCTATATGCATGTTTTGTATGTATATTCCCCTGTTATATTAACTTAGTTAAAACCCTTTTCTTGTATTAGTTAGACGTTAAATGCCTATATTCCAGTGTATGAGTGTATCTCTTCTTTAATATCATCCGAAGGTTACTTTCTTGGTATCAAAATGATCTCCTCTTCATTTCTCACACAATGACGTACACTATGTGATCGTGAAATGCATCAAACAATTCTTACTATGTTTTGAATTAAAAGCTGCACTAGCGTTCCAACCCAGCCATAAAGTGTGAGATGGGCCATAAAACGGAGACAAAGGGAGCTTCCCGCTCAAAATGCATGCCTCTGATTGGCCACTCCACCCACAAAATGGGTGCGGCCATGAACCATTAAAAGGTTAGAACCCAGACTAATCATGGCTCAAAACTCTTCTCCTTGAGACAAAGACCCTCGCAAAAACTCCTTAACCTTCCGGCAGTGTTTACCTTCAAGTAACGTTGTGGATTTACTTTGGACTTCTTCAACTTCCTCCTCAAGAAATCATCAAGAACCTCGTCTACAGCATCAAGACTCTTATTCAGCAACAAACCAATGCAAGTAACCATTTACAACTGATTAGATGCGTGTTAAGTTTGAACCCCGTTAAGGTGAATTGTGGCTCTGATGATTCTCACTGAGGTTGTGGTAAAATTGATGTGAAATACTGCCATTCTTTACTCTTCTCTCTCTTTCCTTACTTTCCTTCATTCTATAAATATATGTTTTGCTTAGTTTGTGTGTATGTTAGTTATAGTTTCGTTTATTAAATCCCTTATATTCACAATTGATTGTCTCTGTGTTCCGCTCACATTTCAAAGTCACTGAAAGATTGCTCCTTGCTACATGCTAACTACTGCTAGTACTGTATAAGTAGGAAGGCCATTGTTTCTTGGCCAGAAACGTAATCTTCCTAGAATTGATAAATAATTATATTGTCTGCTCGGTGGACGGACAGATCAAGTAATTGTAATATCGATTCTGCTACAGTTAATTCTAAGATCTAATCTAAATATTTATTATTAATTGTAACCAGTTATAATTAATTATAAATAATTCCCTTTCTTTTTGAGCTAATTCGCTACAATAGTCATTTGGAGATAAGGCTAGGTAAATCTGGGTATCATCAGCATAGCTGTGATTGGCAATTTGGTTCTTTCTCATTATTTGACTTAGTGGGAGCATACAGGCTAAACAAGAGCGGTGCAAGAATTGAGCCTTGTGGGTCTCCGCATGTCATGGACATCCACTTAGACTTATGCTCTCCTATACTCACATAATAACCTCTCCCTTCCAAGTATGACCTGAACCATTTGAGTATTATCCCAGAAAGCCTGACACAGTTTTCCAATCTCTCTAGAAGTATGTTACGATCAACAGTGTCAAACGCAGCACTAAGATCTAGTAGTACCAGCACTGACATTTTGCCAGAATCAGAATTAAAGTGAATATCATTTATTATCTTAATGAGTGCTGTCTCTGTGCTGTGATGCGCTCGGAAACCGGATTGAAAATTGTCCAGGTATCTATTTGAGTTTAAGTAGTTGGTTAGCTGATTAAAAACTACGATATAAGGGATATCCTGTGAATTCTGCAGAATCTATGAAGAGCACTATAAAAAATGTGGAATATACAGTAACTGCGTACTTTGAGGTAAATTGTGCAGTCTACATGAAAAACAGGAACAAACTACCATTTCACAATGTTTTTATGCTGCATTTCCTATAAAATGTATCAGTCTTATGCAAGTTTTTTTCCAGCTAAATTAAATTATGGTAGTGTCGACTGTCTTACTTTGACTGTCACGCAAATATTATCTTTGTGCTTCCCACAGAAAGGTATCATGAAAGGAAATGAAACCACAATCTTCAATAAAAGAGTAAAAATATGACTTATGTCTCAGTATGAGTGTGCATAGAATACAAGCACTGATATGCAAAATGCAAACCGGATGCCACGTGACAACAACAGCTCAGAAGGTGACAGTTCAGCCATGACACGTGGAAGACGAAGGGTATTTAATATGCAATTTTATAAGCAAAAAATACAAAATGAGAGGATATTTTCTATGAAAAGTTAGAACTGAAACCTACCATTGGTGTTGGTTTCGGTTTTATACACAACCTGTATTGGTGGGTTTTGACTGTGTGAAAGTGTGTTAGCATTAGCCTTTGAGGCTAGGTCTTGTGGACAGGGCGTAAGTTGTGTTTTGGTTTTAAAAACCTGATGTTATTATTATCATATTGAGGACAGTGGTGAAAAAGAGGATCAATGTTACTATTTGGTTAGTTTCATTGAAGGTTTCTGTTCAAGTTCTTTTGCCTAATCAAATATATTTTAGATGGGATGGAGGACCGAAGGCACGTCGGATATACAAGGAAACAGTATGGGCTTCTGGATTGTTTAGCATGAATTTTGGATTGCTAAAGTCATGCTTATGATGTTTAGGAAATGTTTAGTAGTTGGAATAATTATTCAGTCTAATAATATTTTGCTGTGTAAGTTCTCCACTGGTTTGCTTTTTAATCTTTATTTTTTCTTTTCAGATCCCAGTCCAATGTGAAGGCACTGTATGTTTGTTTTGGTTTATTAAAATATAGAATAAAATATCTGCTTAAACACCTGCAAACTATAATGTGTTGAAACTCTGCAGATTTCAGTTCAGTGTCAGGATGACCAGTTCGGGTTGGATGCTGAAGTGGTTTATGATGACAAATCCTTTCCCTTACAGAGGTGCACTCCATTTGTGATTGGGTCATATCATGGGTAAACCTTTGGAAATTTATCTTATACATGTTGTATTATACATATACTCAGTTTGTAGCCTTTTGATTTTTTTGTATATGTTCAAGCAAAATTAGTAATTTTCCACAGAATCATTTGTAGGGGAAGACTTCCTGGGCAGAATCAGCATACTGGTAGGTACATTTAATTTTACGCTTGTTTGTTTGAAGGGTTCGCTCACCCAAAAATTTAAATTCAGTCATTATTTACTCAACGGTGTTGTTCTAATGCTGTGTCTTTTAGAGGCATACTGTAGGGTATTCCTCGGCTGTTAGGTTACTCTTTACTCGTTTCTGAGCTTGTGTGTAAGCAGCCGTTCACACATACAAGAATTTGCTTTGTACACCATAATACAATTTTCACTTCGGAAGGATATTTACCTCAGGGAAGAAATTTTTCTGGATCATTTCTTGCAGTCTGTGAAAAGTCAAACTTCTTTCGATGATGCCAAGTTTCACTGACTGCTGGTTGAAGCATACAGGACAAGCACACACTCGTGCACCATTTTGAGAAATCAGGATTAGTCGAAATGTGACTCTTGAGGTAAATATCCTCTTGAAGTGAATGTTGTTGTGTTGTAATGACATTAAGGCAAGTTTTTGTATGTCAGCCATATGTACAGCTAGATGCCCTATTAGTGGCTGGTTCTATGGGCCACTATACGTAAGCCATTCGCCATATTGGAATAGTCAAAGCTGGTCCGTAAACACATGAGAGCAAGTTGACTGTATGTCTGCAACCCTATACGCATGTATGAATATCTATATTTGCAATAGACTTCAGCAGATGCTTTTTTTAATCTAACACAATACAAGAAGATGAAGCCGTTAGCTAACAAGGCATTTTAAAGGTACTTTAGTTTAACCTGTAATATTGAGTTAAAGTTAGGGTAGGCGATTTTGGAAAGGCTAGCGATAGCAAGCTAGCTTTGAAAAAAAGCACCTTTCATTCTCAACATGCTGATGACATATCATGTCTGCGCAAACAGGGTGCACAGAGGTATGCAAATACATATTTGACAGGTAGGCAGGACAGCCTATCGTAACGTTCGGACCGAACATTTTGATTGGATAAACATTTTATGGTCCTACGCCTTCCACAGATTATATAAATACATATAAATAAATTTAGACCACTTACCTTATTGATTGCTATTGGGATGTGAAGAGACTTTCAAACAGCATAACAAAAAAATCACCTACCCTGCCTTTAATACATATTTAAAACACAAAGCAGCACATTCTTATCTGTGAAAGTTTATCCAGTTTGTTCAAGAATTTAAATTTAGGTGTTTTTTTGTTTTGTTTTTTACAACTAGATGCTGCACAATGCTGTTGCATCTTGAAACTCAATGATTTTCTTTTGTGAGTGATGACATATAGACCATTCCAAGATGGCAGACGCGTCAACAGGTCTGAAGCAGTCAAATGTGGTATCTACCTATACATATCTATGATGTCAGCACTTGCTCACACACAATCTCAAGAACTAGCACAGAGTAACAGCCGAACTCAACAGATGGACTAAATAATAAATGACCTTTTATGGTTTTCTCACCAAATCCTACAGTATGCTTTTAGAACACACAAAGCACGTCTCGTATCATTCTGTGAAACTTTTTTATCCTTTTATAAGTTTGACACTGGTCACTATATAGCTCTTCAATGCATCCAAATCTTTTACTGTTTAATATTGTGTATGTGTTTTTATGGTAAACATAGTTTCTATCCGTTCCATGTTTTCTAAGCTGCTGGTCAAATGCAGGAGTCATTTGCTGTGAATGGACAAATAAGTGCAAATGCAGGCTTCTCCACAACCGCAGATGCTTTGGGTGCTGACAGCCTAACGTTCACAGATGGTTAGAAATGTCTAAAAACTCTGAATTATCAAAATGCAACATGAAATACTTCTATGTTGATATTGTTTGTATCAAGACTCGATAACAAAAGGTCGCCTTCTTGATTTAGGGGTGTCTCCAGGATTCATAGCGCCTGATGGCACGGGAGCCAACGGCCATGAGCTGATGAACAGAGATGAACGTTATGAAGAGAAACGTGTGCATCCAAAGGGAAAGAAGAAAAAAAGTAAGAAGAGAGGGAGAACTGCTTCACCATTAAAGAGAAAAAGCATCCAGTCAGCATCTGATTGTTGTGAAATGTGACTTGATTAATAAGATACATAACACTTATTTTCTGTTTATGTAGCATATACTCTAGTTCTGTAAGCTTAAAGGGACAGTTCACCCAAAAATGAAAATTCTGTCATTAATTACTCACCCTCATGCCATTCCAAATTCATTCATCTTCGGTGCACAAATTAATAAATTTTTGATGAAATCCGAGATCTCACTGAAACTCGATTTACAGCAAAGGTAACTACCATGGTCAAGGCACAGAAAGGTAGTAAGGACATCGTTAGAACAGTCCATCAGTGCTTCAACCGTAATTTTACAAAGCTACGAGAATACTTTCTGCATAGACTTTATTCAACAATTCTTCTCCTCCTTGGTGTCACCCTAGGCGCCATTATCGCGAATACCACGATGTACGTATCTTTCTGTGCCTGGGAACATTTCAGTTACATTGCTGTCTATGGAGGGTCAGAAAGCGTGTGGATTTCATCAAAAATATCTTAATTTGTGTTCCAAAGATGAACAAAGGTTTTACGGGTTTGGAACGATAGGAGGGCGAGTAATTAATGACAGAATTTCCATTTTTGGGTGAACTATCCCTTTTAAGTAGTCCTTGAAAACTTTATAAACTTCTATAACTCTAACTTTCTTTTCTGTACTCTTTAAATAAATAACACTTACAAAATGACAATACAAGTTGTCATTCATTATTGTAAATGCAAAAGACTATCGTCAATACCGGTGCTAGCCTTTGCAAATAAACATTCCACTATTAGTACAAGCCTGCTATCTTTACAGAAAACATACTCGGTTTAAAAGTCACTCATCTGATTGTGCTGTGCACAATAAATTCGCATTTATTATTACAGGGAACATGTCGCGATGAAAATAATGGCATAGCTGGTCTCATGGTGCCATCGCGTGCTATTACAAACTTTATAAGTCCCACTTGTGATTAATGATTATGAGCTCGGCAAATTCAAGCATTCAACTTCACATTGCTTTCATATGCAACTTTTTACTACCACATTTCTATTTATGATCATTCTGTTAGTACGTGAAGGCAGTACCAGTGAAAACAGGCAGAGACAATAGTAGCTTTAGCAATTAGCCTTACAGAGTGCCTTACAGCTCTTTCAGAAAGGCAATTTGGAAAACAAACACCTGATGCTTACTTTGTGTGGAGCTGACGTTCACGCACAAAGCTTTGATATCAACCCCTAAACATATAGGGGACTTTACTGATTTCCTTCAAAAATTAAATTTAACCACAGTGTCCTCAGCGGCTCAGATGGAGGGAGTCTATGAAGACTCTTATGTTCATTGGTGCATCCCAAAACACAACACTTCTAATGCCTCTTTGGTGCTGACATTGTATCCAGCAGCCACAGCAAGAAAACAGCAATGGCAGACTGCTGCTGCTCACTCAAGGATGTATTTATTCTAATAGGGCAGAGCCAATCACAAATGGGCGGGACTTTTTCCCTACGGTGACGTGTCCGTAGAGAGAAATCTGTAATCGTTTGTTCTGAGAGACTGTTTATGATGTAGTGGGATTGTAAAAAAAAAAAAAATGAGTGGCCGGATTTTTACCATTATTGGTTGTTTTCACTCACTGCGGGCACACAACTGTGTTCAAACACCTTATAAAAAGTGATTTTTGCATAATAGGTCCCCTTTAAATCAAACCTGAGAAGTTTCTGTCCCTCCAATGATGGTCCAGGTAAACAAAACATAAAAGTATCCAAAACGGTTATAAAGGTGTAATAAAATGAAACCATGAGTCAGGCAGTTTAAGTCTAGTGAAGATATATAATCGCTTTATATGATGAACATATTTAATTTAGGCTTTTATTCCTATATAAATACTAGATAGACTGGTAAATATGGAAGCTCATGTGCACAACAAATGCAAAAACAACATCTCACACACAAACTTCTCTTCACAAGACATGGAAGTGATTAAAATGATGACAGATTGACATTTTTGGGTGAACTGATGCAATACCATACAAAGTCTGCAAACTATAAAAATACACATGAAATTGGGTGGAGGTGATGAGTAGTGAATGAAGTTGGGGAAGAAAGCTTTCTGTTTTCATTCAGTTTCATCAGGGGCCTGTACCATGAAGCCGGATTAGCTGGCTAGCCAGGTAAGTTACAGTTTAGTTTGCACCAATTCTGGGTTTTAGGTACCATGAAAGTGGCTTGGCTTTTAGCTGCGTTCATTGCCATAGTAACTTACACTGCACAGCTAACCTGCTCTGGGGCAGGTTATGTTCTGAGTTAGAGATCTCAAACTGAAATTGGACCAATCAGATCAGTCTGACACAAAAAAAAGTCACTCCCCAAGTGTCTCTTGCTCCGAATTAAAGGTCAATAGTACTAAAAACTGAGTTATTTTATATGATTCATATAATTATGATTTATATAATTATTAATCCATTACACACAAGCAATTTTAGTTTAAAAGTTATTATAAATCATTTATTTTAAATGAATGTTAATATATACAGATTGTATATATTATAAATAAGCTGTAGAATCAATAGATAACGCTTTAAAAATGACCTTACATGTTCGAGTCTCTATCGCTGTATTTTTCCAACTATATAAACTAACTTAAGTTTCACTTGTGACTGCACTGATAAAGCAAGATAATTTATTTTATTTGTCCTCTTTCATGAACAAGTACTTTTTTCATTGTAATTGCATTTAAATTCATCATATTCTTCAATCTCTTAACCTTTAGCACATTTTAATCACCTTTAGCTCGTGATTGGCTGTTCGCCAGTGATGTCACACGTTCATGTGCACGTGCTCCACAAACTCAGGATCAAAGCCTGAGTTGACAAAGAAAGGTACCAACAAAGCCGGATTGGAGTGGTTTGGTTTTGTCAAACTAATCCTGTAACTCTGAATTAGTTCATCTACCATCATGGTACAGGCCCCAGGTCTGTATTGCCATAGACATAATAAATACCTAGATGCCTCATTGGCCTCTCAACCGCACATCTAACGTCGCTGCCATATTGGTCCGGGCAACTCTCCATAACTCTCATATCAGGACAGAAGAAAACATACCTGACTCGTCGGCAGTTTGGGGATCTACAGACCATCCCACAATCATAAAAACAGATCTCTGGGTATTATCTTTCACAGGTAAGAATGAACAGTTGTTTCTGGATGTTTTTTGGTCATTTTTAACATTATGTTGGCAGCTTAATTAGCCACCAGTATCAGACGATTAATAGCTAGTGATATTGGTAATTAGCAAAAATAAAATGTCATTGAGCTGCAGATTGATTCAGAGGATTTTATATCTATATCTATCTATCCATCTATCTATATATATATACACAGTATATAATCCTCTGAATCAATCTCAGCTCATATATTTTATGTTTTACTCAAGGAACACATTAATTAAACACAATTTGGAATTGACAACCATAAATTTTTGCTTGTCTTTAGTTGCGTCTTAATTTTTTTAATAATTATTACACAAATACTTTTATAAAACCGTAGTTTTCACTATTTAATTTACTTTATAATTTACTATTAATTTATTCTTCGTTATTGTCTATTCTGTATTATTCACCTTTGATATTACATATTCTACTTGCTATTATTCATCTATTGTTGTTCATTTTTTATGGTATTATACATATAATTGTTGCTATTATAGATCTATTATATCACTAAATGTTATTGTGCTGTTGTACTCGCTATTTTATTATATTATTCACTTTACTACAACTTGTACTACATATACTTTTTTAATATTACATATCACTGTTACTACATTTTTACTGTGCACTGTATAAGTGCATAATATTTGACCACTGTAACTGTAAGTTTTACCAGATCCATAAAGGATTATCAGTTACATTTGTTGTGTTGTGGAGTTTATATCTGTAGAGTGCTATGAAAATTGGAAGCAGACTACCAGTCTGACACTTTTTGATTTATATTCGCTGATTTTATTCCATTTTCTCTATTATGGTAGATTATTAGTACTTAAAGATTTGATTTTCTTTGCAGTATTTCAAAGGGAATGAGCTGTGTTCTGACCTGAGGCACAAGAAAAGCTAAAATGTTGGGACTGAAGACATTAAAACTATATTACATGTATATATCACAGTTATACTACAATTAATATTAGAATTGCTAACAGAAAAAAACAAAACAAAAATAAAACAAAATCAACACGAGTGTGAGCTTTCACAATTTCTTACGAAAATTAATAATTTTCCAAGCCTAACATAGGAGGCAGAGTTATTTTTAAGTCTATGTAGATCACAAACCACTGAAATCG
The DNA here is from genome assembly GCA_036784905.1 of Acrossocheilus fasciatus. Lineage (NCBI taxonomy): Eukaryota > Metazoa > Chordata > Actinopteri > Cypriniformes > Cyprinidae > Acrossocheilus > Acrossocheilus fasciatus. Next base: position 11,237,798 of record CM071952.1, read on the forward strand.
GAAATCGGAAGCATGGTGTTGACCCAGAATGGTGTACATAAAATCATTTCTGCTGCTCGACAGAGCACGATACGTCGAAAAACTGAGCCGTATTGGTTCGGACTGTCCATATGGTATCTGTGACTGGACAAACGACCTAACGAAATGGCCAGAGGTGTCGTTTCCCGATGCTTTTTGTTACCTGAATGTCTCTAGGCAAGAGACAGCTTACTACAAGCCTATACGCAGGGTTTAAATTGGGCCGGGGCCGTCTGGGGCTGAGCCCCGGTGTCCTGTCGATTTGTGCTACCCTGTCAGATTTTGCTGCCTCTCATTAAAACAGTAGGTAGTACAATTCGACAACGAAAAATGCTACCTGTCGAATTATGATTTATTAATGTCTACACCTACCACAACCCTAAACCTACCCTTACAGTAATGCAAATACAGTAATTATGTGTTATATTCATGGTTGTGGCTAGAAGGGATACAGCTACCGGAAACCAACAAGATTTTTTTGTTCTACCTATTAGATTGTGTTTTATTAATGTCTACACCTACCCCAGCCCTAAACCTAACCTAATACATTAAATATTGTTATTCAGCATGAGAAAAAAGACGAAATATTGATTTGCGCATGCGCAGTAAGCCCTGGTAGGAAAATCTGACGGGTAGGATAAAATGTCAGGACACCGGCACATAGACTCCAGGGCTCGACATTAACGCTTCATTAATGCCAGACAAGTAACATGATTAAAACATTACTAACCAAAAATAACTATGTAAACACCAAAACGCAAGTATTATTCTGATTTTATTACATTTAGAGTAAGTGGCGAATAGTGGATATAGCTACTGTATATAATGCATATATTTAACAGTATAATATTGCGCAGCTGAGGCGAGGTTCACGCAGCTCTCGAGGAGAAATCAAAACGCGCAACACTCAGCATACTGAGGTAAAAATTCAAAATGGAAAGTTTTTATATTTAAAATACAGTTAGTTAGGCAACATCACTCACCATTACGACTGTTTAATAGTTCTATAAACAGTTCAGTGAGCAAATACAATAATATTAGGTCACTTACATTTTTGGCGGAACCACAGCGTATCTCAAAGTAACCATCCGATTCATTGCTGAATGATTCAGTGTTTTGAACGAATCAGTTGAGTCAAAGTATCATTAGCCTATGCATAAACATCTGATGAATCTACCGTTTGAACGAATCGCTTGAATGAATGTCTCAATGACTCACTCATTAACGCTCACTACTGGCACCTACTGGCGTTTTAATTTAGTTTAAAAGTATAATTTCCACCATTTCTTGTTTGTATATTCAAACATTTTTTTTTTTTTTTTTTTAAAGAATCTCATAATTTAATGTAGTTGTATTTTTCAGTGTAAATGATTTAATTTGATAACGTATAGATAACAACCACATTATTATAATTGAATTTATAGATCAAATGTAAGAATTTGAAATGAAAGTTAATGAGATTAGTGGGAAAATGCCCTCTATAAAGGTAAAGAAAAAAAAATACCTTGGATAAAATGTAAAAAAAACATTTTTAGCCTATGTCACAGGTGATAGAAAACCGATGAGAATATTGCATTAGAATAAATCATCTTTGCAAACACACACACACACACACACACACACACACACACACACACACACACACATAATACATATTTCCATTGTCCTCATTTGTTAGTCGCTTTGGAGTGTCTGCTAAATTACTAAATACATACATACACACACATACATATATACATATATATGTATATATGTATGTATATATATAAATAAAAGCTCGATACCATAGAGCCCCCCCACATAACAAATCCCAATTTAACCCCTGCCTATACGTGACGGCTTGTGAAAGTAAACATTAGTCGTTTTGTTTTGCTTAATCTTAATAAAGTGATAAAGACTAGAAAAAGAGTAAAAGCCTGTCATACTTTTTTATTTATATATTAAAAATAATTGTTAAAATTACAAAACTACATTGACAAAACATAGGTAACATTAAAGGTCTACTGAAGTGCCTTGAAATGCACAGCATTATGTGGTGTGTACTAAACATACAGCCTAATCATTTTCACAAATACACTCCATAAAATATTCCTTACGAAAATTAACCGTGGTTACAACCAAAAAAAAAACATGGTTATTATAGGTAAACCATGGTAAAAACAAATTAAACATGTTTTGCTACACTAACCATAGTTTAACCATGGTATTTGTGGTAAAACTGTGGTTATAAGCTACAACTGGTAATAAAAACGCCCAAAAAACACGGTTAGCCTACAATAGCCTACATTTACTATAGTAATACCATTGTTAATTTTCGTAAGGGATTATATATAATAATATGAAATAAATGTTTTAATATGACATTTACATCACAAAATATCAGGGAGTGACATTTATTTGATGTGAAGGAGGGTTGCTGTAAGCCCCATCAGAACTGGTTTGCGGTGCAGGGGAACTGAACTAATGACAGGTCGTTGAAGTTGTGTAGTCTATCTGGAGTGCATATAAATATGAATATTAAGCTTGATATGTTTCATACGTTGTATATCCATAATAACTGCTGTCGGAGTTCTGATGTTGTGTGCTGCCCGCTCAGATGTGCTACCTCCGTCAGTTTATTCGGCAGTACATAAATCTTCAGATCGGGTTTTTATTTTTTACTTATTAGAGGTACAGAACGCCACACAGCAACTTTTCAGCATTGCACCAAGCAAAAATCAATCGAAATCATACCAAAAAGTAAAGATCAAGTGTCTAACAAGGTCTCCAATGGTTTGTTTTCCCCCACGGAGTAAACGGATATGACGTTTTGTGGGCGTTCCCAGCAATGCCGACCAAGTCAGCGTTTTTTAACCTCTCAACTAACTCTCACAATGACCTCTAGTGGTCAGGAGAGAAAACAATTAAGTCTTTTTCCCCAAAAAACAGATGTGCTAATTTGGCTGATATGATGAAATGCTGTGCACAAGATGTCTTAAGTTTGAGAAACCTGATTCATCACCCGTTGACTAGGTCAGATTGACGTGGAGCTGGGTGGCGTTGAAATCAAAGTGAAACTAACTAAAAGATCAAAGATAACAAAACTCACTCCAATCTACACTAATTAAAGTTTTTAAAACATTACTTAATGATTATAGATTTGTATTTTCAGAAAATATACAAGAATATCTGTAATAGAGAAGAAATATCTGTAATAAATGAGCAACTTTGCACGGAGTGTGCTACAGATCATAACAGGTCAGCTGTAACGCCTTAATTTCATTACTCATAACCAAACTGTAAATGCAAAACTGGTTTTCTCAGAGGAACAAAAACAGAAACTGTAAGAGTCCCAGCCCTTTTATTTGCATGAGCCTCTGTGGAAACCATCTGCTGTATGCAGAAGTGACAGACAACAGGCTGAAAATATTTCAAGCAGCACTGTTTCTTTTACGCTGGTTGGATATAAAGATTTAAGATTATGGCTGATAGAGGAAATATTTTCTCCTGTACGTCAGAAAGGATGTATCAACAAACTCCAACCAAGAAGACCAGCTCAGAACAAACATCTATCCTGAATGGACATAATTTAAATGAACTTTATAAAATCAAGTGTGCTTTTTATGTGTTATGTACAGGTATAAACTAAACTTTTAAACAGGAATGGAAGACCGTCCAGATCGTGACACAGAAGGTAGGAGAAAACTCAACGGCTAATACTTCTTTTTGAATTTTGTTTTATTAGAATATGAAAAGATATCATGGATTTATTTTGTGTTATAAAACATTGAATTTAAAGTCATCTAGAGATGGTAAGCAAAAAGTTTGATACGCCTCAATACGTATGACGTAATGTTGTGCGTAAAGCAGATATTTCCGGATACACAGTGCAACATGTCCTTTTCAAGTGTCCAAGCCATAAAGGTAACATTTTTATAAAACCGTGAAGTCCTAAAAGTAGTTTTTTTTTTTCAAAATTGGAGGAGGAAGTGTACGCCTGTTGCAAATCTTTTCTTAAAGGCATGTTAAGAAATGAATTGTCTTTTACCGCTGCTTTCAGTGTCTCACATGGCGAACGCATGATCCTGTTTGTCAACATTTTTTGTTCATCGCACAGCTGTGTTGATCATTTTTAGTCTCTGTGTAATGATTAAAGTGATGACGATTATCAAACAGTGCTTTGAGTCAGTCATGAGAACTGTATTAGTCATTTCTTTGTCATTCTGGATTTACAAAACCACCGTTATGGCTGGAGATCCACTCTAATGACCACCTGTATAAAATGCTAGTGAAAAATTATAATAATTGCCAAAAAAAGACCTTCAAAAAGACTATTCCATTCGGTTCGTTTCTTTCTCTTTTTTTAATTCTAAAATAAAGTATCCCAATTTACATATTTCAAAACATAGCATTAGCCATGGATTTCGGAACGAACCAAAAGAAAGGGGGGCGCAAGGCGTGGGCGACTGGTGATGGTTTCGGATGTGGTTGGCATTATAATGCATTTTAATTGTACCAAATCTTTGTTAATGTACTATATAGAGTCTGTAAGATTGTACATGTTACATCCTAGTCTACATTGTATTATTAGATACAGTACTGTCTGTAGTATTGCATGTTCCCTATCAGTCAGTCACGTTTGAAGTAACGTCAGTGTGACTGACTAATGGGCTCTTGGCGTAACCGAGACGTTTTTAAGCTATGACTCAGGATAATTGATTTTTAGAATAAAGATCACGGTTCTCCCACGATTCTGAAAACAAAACATTAGGCATCCAAACAAAATAATATGTAGGCTAATGTACTTGAGGTTCTGACAAAATGTTGTATTTAACATTATAAATGAATCTATTTATAAATGTCTAAAATATTATAAATGAATCTATTTAAAAACATTTATTAATTTAAATGAATTCATTATGTAAAAAAATAAATAAATGTTTCCTAGAGCATTTAATTTTTAAATATCTGCCTTTAAATAAATCTTTTTAAATGTGTTTTTGTATTATTTATACATTATTATTTGTTGCAATTATATTCTTAATTTGCATTAGATTTACCATTGATCTGCAAATGTTTGCAGGCAAAATCCAGTCATTCCAATAAGCATCTACGCAACAGCTAATTTTGTGCAGATTTCACAATGGATTAAAGTTGGTCACGTGAATTTGCTGTGCTGACCAACAGCAGCCTGTTTTTTAAAGTCGTTTCTGTGTGATCTGTGCATCACACATTGCTATACTATTAACAATAGACAAATGAACTTTTTGCCTGCAAAACTTTGCAGATATTTCTTAGTTTAATGGCATAGTTCTGCGTTTTCATTAGCTATTGCTAGTCACAGTTATTACACAAGTACTGTGTGCTTTATTAAAGGTCTCCTTTCAGTGTCAGGATAATCCGTATGGGTTTCATGGCATGGTGGTGTTTGGAGATGAAACCTATGGCATGACCCCAGGATGTATCCCAGATATGACTGGCTACAATCAATACCGGTAGGTCTTTAAAATTAAATGAAAGAAATGAATCTGATGCAGGAACTCTACTAACCACCATAGTACTATCATGCATTGCAAACAGTTCTCATTTGTATAAAGGAATATTTCACCTTAAATTTTAAATTTGCTGATAATTTACTCATCCTTTGGTCATTGAATTTGTAGATGAGTTTTTTCTTCATCAGAACATATTTTAAGAAATTTACCATTGCATCACTTGCTCACCAGTGGATCTTCTGCAGTGAATGGGTGCCATCAGAATGAACAATAAAATACACATATTTTAGCCGGAAGCAGTTTGAAGATAAAAATATCTTGATGGATACGTTTCTTACAAACACACAGCTTTTCATTTGATAAGACATTAACTGATGGCCTGGAGTCGTGTGGATTATTGTGGTGCTTTGTGATGATCAGCTGTTGGACTGACGGTACCCATTCACTGCAGAGGATCCATTGGTGAGCACATTATGTAATGCAAACAAACTCATGGATGGCCTGAAAATGAAAACATTTTCAGCAAATTTTCATTTTTGGATGAACTATTCCTTTACAGGCTAGAAAGCTAAGTTTGCAGTCTATGCTAATTGCTAATTATTTGTTTTTCTGAACATTTGTTTTCCATAGAACAGACTTTTTTTTGAGTGAACTTATTTTTCTCTATTTGCAACAGACATGGAAATGCCTTTATTGCTGGAGCCATTCATGCAGACCATTGGAATAACGGTAATGGTTTCTAATGACTTGAGAAACACCATCTAATGAGCTCTTAGAAGTGTCATTTCAAGTGTATGTCTATTTACTAGTTATTGTAATGAACACTTTGAAAACCACATTATCTGTTCTAAATCAGCTCGGGCATCTCATCAAATGCTGCCAGTGAATGTTGCAGTGACTGTGTCTGCTATATCGGCCCCGATGAACACTCGCAACCAACTAGGAGGTCGTCACTTGGACCCACCTTCTACTGATGGTGAGACGTTAGACATATTGATATTTCTGCAAAGTGATATAAGATTTAGGACCACCAAATGCAAACCTACTGCAGTATGGCACATTATCTAATGATGAAACAAATGCACTGATTGGTTCTCCTGGTTGCTGCAGGTTATGGATTACAACCCGTTTATGAATGGGGAGGGAACGGGTCTCAGCTTTGGGATCGAGATGAACAACTCGAGGAAGAGGAGAAGAATTTGGGTCTGAAGGAGAAGAAGAAAAAATCTAGAAGCAGGAAGAGGAAAAGATCCCGCCATGCTGGTCATTAGAGAGGCTAAAAATCTGACCAACATGTTTCAGATCAAATTTTCTTAAAAAATAAATTATAGAAATGTATAGGAAGTTTTGTTCTTTTTGGTTTACATATTTTAAGATGTGGTCACTTTTACTGTTTGGTGAATTTTTGCAGGCAAAGTCCAGTCATTTCAATAGGAATCCAGACAAAAGTTTTAATCATAAAGATTTTACACTGGGTTCAGGTTGGTCAAGCAAATTCACTGCTTGGTTTGAACGTGAGTTGTGATTCAAACATCGCTACACTAATGAAAATGGACAATGTACTTTTTTTTTTGCCTGCAAAATTTCACTAATGTGACCGCAACTTTATTGTGTGTTGCGTTTTCCTCCTCCAAAGTGCAATGGTATATATAAATACACATGTGCATGTATATATTTTGAAAATATTTACATGTATATATTTATATTCATAAAATTTATATAAATACATTTAATACATAAACATAACACATTTTTCTGAAATATATACATGCATGTGTATTTAAATATACATAATAAATATACACAGTACACAACCATATATTACATAAAAACATTTATTTTGGATGCGATTAATCACTTGACAGCACTACTGAAGTTAATGGTGTATTTCTTCAGAGACAGAATAAATATTGCCCCAGGTATCAGGCTTTACTTAATTAAAAACAATTCATTGAAATATTTGATTAATTTAAAGCTAAAGGCCAGATATTAAAAGTAAGCATACACTACCAGTCAAAGGTTTTTGATCAGGAAGATGTTTAATGTTTTTTAAAGAATTCTCTTCGGCTCACCAAGCCTGAATTTATTTGATCCAATTTACAGCAAAAACAGTAATACTGTGAAATATTTTTTACCATTTAAAACAGCTGCTTTCTATTTGGATATATTTTAAAATATAATTTATTCCTGTGATCAAAGCTAAATTTTCAGCATCATCCCAGATAGCAAAATTCCTGATGCCCAGATCAGGCCCACACCTGACACTTTCATCTGGCCTACAAGAAAGTGAAAGTGAAAGTGAAGTGACATACGGCCAAGTATGGTGACCCATACTCACCATACATTTAACCCATCCAAGGTGCACACACACAGCAGTGAACACACACACACCGTGAACACACACCCGGAGCAGTGGGCAGCCATTTACGCTGCGGCGCCCGGGGACCAGTTGGGGGTTTGGTGCCTTGCTCAAGGGCACCTCAGTCGTGGTATTAGGCCACGACTTCCCCCGTATGTAAGCCAACCAAATAAATCAAACCTGGCCCTAATGTGGGCCACAGTTGATTTTTATTCAAACCCTGCTCCCCACATTGCTGCATGGAATGGTGGCATTTTGGCAGTGGTCCACAAGCAGGCCACTGCACAGCCACAATTTAGCCAATAATGAACCAATTAAACCATAAATATACATTATCTGGGCCACACTAAGCCTTAAGTGAGTTATGCATCAACAATACACAACATATTGTAAAGAAAAATTAAAAAATGTCCTCCCTAAATGTTCAGATAAGTTCCAGAAATGTGTCCTACTTGGTAAAATCATCCCGACCCAAGTCTTGCACAAGCAGCAATTCAAATGTCACAGATAAATATTCAAAGACACATTCTTTAAAAAAAATAAAATAAAAATGAAAACAGTTCTTCACAAGTTTGAACCTAAATGCTTCTCACTCAGACTCTACCTACAAAATAAGTCTGTAAGTGTCACAGCTACGCTGCGTTAAAGAGTGCACGACGAAGATGTAAGGTTATATATTATAAGTCCAACAAGGGTAAATCCAAACACAATGTAGTACAGCAACATTCAAGACATGTAGACGTAAGACCAAACAAACTCAAAGTGAACATACAGGATAAAAGGAGGAGCGACGACAGTGCAAGACGAGAGAGGACCAGGCCTGGACTTAATTTTGTGTTTTGTGTGCGGCAGTCGTCCGGCAAAGGGCTGCCGCTTTACTTTTGTGTTTGTTTATTTTATTTATTAAAGTCTTTGAATGTTCGCCGGTTCCCGCCTCCTCCTTCCCGTAGCTACGAACTGTGTTACAACAAGCAACAAGTAGTGGTGGGCAGAGCGAGGCTTCGTGAAACACTGAAACAGTCGAAGCAAATGTGTCAAGGCTTCGAAACAATTCGACACCCCTCTCTACGGTGACACCTAGTGGTCATTTTCAAGTATTGCTCTAAAACAGCTTCGACAGAGAAGCAGTTAGGCGAATTTACAAATTATAACGCATATTGTGTTAAGCGAGCCACCAAGTGATTTGTGGGAGTGGTTAGTGTTCTCAACTGGAATGCTGTCACCTTGGTTTCGAACCCAGGGTGAAGCCCTAATAATTCATATATTTATAATAAGCATTTAAAATTTTTATTGTTCTGTTATAGTAATGTGTTGAAACATCGGTCTGACATCTGAATGAACTCTTTGTGAATAAGTATGTTATTTTGGTCATGAAAAATGAACATTAATAAAAGACATTGTTGAAGAAAAATTAATTTTGGTTGATTTTCTATATGCTCATGAAACATAGTGGAGTGTTTCTTTCTAGTTTCTTACCATGAGTGGAAAAGTACAGCTGCGGAAAGCTTGTAACCTTGAGTGCCTAGAGTGCAGATATAAAGGTGGAGGAGCACCCTCCCTGTTTGTCGCACTCTGCAGCAACCTGTGTGTGTCTGTAAGACTGCTGACCTTCTTTGCAAAGAATAAAACTGAGAGTGACTTTGTCTCTTATGCTGGTGAGAGTTATTTAAAATCGGCATGACAATTTGGTGTCAGAAGTGGATGTGCCTTTTGGACCCTGCGAGCGGACGGTGACTGATCATCCTGGACTCAAAGAAGTCATAGCCCTACCCCGAACAGATTGAGGGACGAGGGACCGACCGCCGTGGCCCGGAGGGGACACCGCTGGAATCAATAAACGAACCCAGGTGGCAACGGGACTCTCTGGTAAGAGACTAATCAAAATCTTCTAAAGAATTTGGGTTTTGAAATTAGAATTGAAATTAAGATAAGGGGATAAACTACACTGGTGGGTCTGACTCTGTGGTAGTGCATAATTAAGAAGTCTCTGGGAGAAATTGAGATCACTGCGAGCGGATACAGCACAGTTAATACATTTCTGGAAGAGATTGAAACTGTGTCTGAGGCAAGGCAGCGTGATCAAGAAGTTTCTGGGAGAGACTGAGATTACGTGGGTAGATACAGCACAGTTAAGAAGCTTTCTAGAAAGAAATTGAAACGAGGCGTGATCGGGAAATTGAGCAAGAAATTGAGATCACGTGACATCGGGAAATTTTGAAGCAAGAAATTGAGATCACACACAATGCAGTTAACATATTTCTAAGAGGGGAAATCGAAACTGTGCCGGTATTAATTGGAGCTGCCGGTGCGCTCCGCCTGTCCGGTTTTAGGATAAAGATCGGATCTGTTGGAGACGTCCAACAGATTATTTAGGCACCTAAAGGAAAATCCACAGAGAAAGAAACAGCCAATATGGGAAAGTCCCAGAGCAAGTCAAGTGCCTGAATCTTATCACATACGGTTAACTACACACACACACAATGAGATCAGCTTCTTAGAGAGTAAAAAGGCAGACTAAAGCCATATTCAACTTATTTTCTAACATGCATAAATGTAACTTTGATAAATAATTATTCAAGAAATATTATAATTAACATTATTTTGAGGGCCATTGTAGATCTGCAATCCATTCCTTCACAGGCCTTTGCCTCAGGGGCAGAGAGAAACCAGTGGAAACAGTGTGGCTGTAGATTGGATGATGGTGTCTGGATGAGCTGTGATGGCAAACCTTGTTTACCTCGTCACTTCTTTCCTCATTATGCTAAGTCGATGCATGGGAAAGACCATGCATCGAAAGGGGGATTGGTTACACAAATGAAAGAATTGTGGTTTACAAAGGGGTTTACAACTTTTGCTGAAATTTTTTTTGTAAAAGATGTGTCATTTGCAACACTCACAATGTGGCAAAAGGGATAAAAATGTCCCAGGTATCTCAGCCGGCGCTGACAGGCCCTTTTGAGTATCTACAAATGGACTTCATCGAACTGTCCCCATGTGAAGGGAAGAAAGATTGTTTGGTATTGGTGGATAAGTGGTCCAAATGGGTCGAGGCTTTCCCAACATCAAAACAGGACGCAGCGGCAGTGGCAAAGGCTCTGCTGACTGAGATAGTCCCGAGATGAGGAATTCCACACAAAATCAGTTCTGACAATGGAACATATTTTGTCAATGAGGCAATAAAACAAGTGGGTCAGTTTTTTAGGAATAAATTTGAGGACACACTGCAGTTACAGAGGGGGGCGCTGTAGGGGGTGCTGTAGAATGGCAAAGCGGGATAATTAAAAAACAAATTGGCTAAATGTTGTGAGGAAACTGGACACTCATGTACATGAGAATGAGGAAGCGATCTAGAGTAAACCTGAGCCCATTCGAAATTCTCTTTGGTAAACCACCAGTTATCGGAACAGAGGGAGGTAGACAACAGCTGCCATCGACAGAATTATGTGAGCATGACATGTTGAGTTACTGCAAAGAAATATCTTCTCTGTTGTCTAATGTCTGGGTGCAGGTGAAAGCTGCCCAGGGGAAAGTTGCAGAAACTCCCCTTCACGATATCAAACCAGGAGATTTCATGGTGGCACGAGATCGGAGGACAAAGAGTTGGAAGGGGAAAAGGTGACTGGGACCGTTCCAGGTGCTTCTGGCTACCCACACGGCTGTGAAGGTAGCTGAGAGGGCAACGTGGATTCATGCCAGCCACTGCAGAAAAGGAGGAGAAGCGGAGAGAGTAAAGACATTTGAAACACACGTCAACAAGTGCCAGGATCCTGTATAAACACAGAGTGCCTTTACCAACATCACCCACATGAGAATGGCCGTAAAAGAGCCTGAACGAGTGAACAGCCTATGGCTTGAATGGTTAACACATCTGTGGGGAGGATGGGGCCACTGGTTGTTTAATACCGTGTTACCATTTGTGGCGGCAGGATTATTGTTGCCATTGTGTTTACCTTGCATTTTTCAGTTCATATCCAGCTCAGTACAGAGACTGGTGGAAGCTAGCGTGTCACATCAGATGATTAAAATGACGGCTTATTCTGATGACATGTTTTTGAATGTGGGGACAGAGAAATCGGTTAATGAAGACACGACTAGTAGTGGAAGCAACAGTGAAATGTGTTAAATGAATTAAGAAGGTAATACCCTGTATTTGAGTCATGGGGCGTCTGATTAATGTTGAGCCCATCTATGTCTATACTGTTTAGCTTGCTTAAGATTACGGTCTGCCCCCGCACAAAATATATATACAGTATATGAATGTATGCCTATCTTATGCAATATCTTAATAATAACTTTTAATGTAGCCTAAATATAACCAAAGTACACTATAAATATCACTATATCGCAAAATCTTTCTCCTCTTATAAAAACCCACAAAGTGAAGATGCGTTAACTCCACTTTTATACTTTGTGGGAGTTAGGTTGAGACAGACGTGCGATTGTGTGATTTGGTCCCGACCCTGTCAATCAAACGCAGATTCGGTAGGTATGCCACGCCCACGTCTCGAGACACTTGTGACACGCCCCGATGCTTCGAATCGCCTTTGTCACATGACATGGGTGTTTCAAATCACACTTCGGAGCAGTGTTTCGAAACATCTGCGCTTCGGGATCTCGACATTGTGTCGAAACATCAGCTTCGGGTCAGCCATCCCTAGCAACAAGGAAACGGTGCGAAAAGGAAAACAAAGTCCAAATTAACAGAAACCGTGACAGTAAGAGTTATCATTACACTTCTGTTTTTATGCTGCACAGTACATATTTTTGAAACATGCTCTTAAAAGAATGTTTCAAAAAAAAAAATTGCTGGGTATGCAGGCTTCTTAAGACTCATAACCAGATCATCCTGCATCAGTTACCTGTGTTGCATCCTACTAAAAGTAGCCAAATTCTATTAGGCCATACAACCCCAATTCCAGAGAAGTAGGGACATTTTGCAAAATGCAATAAAATCAAGAATCTGTGATTTGTTCATTCTCTTTAACTTTTATTTGACAAAAGCACAAAGAAAAGATTTCCAAAGTTTTCACTGACCAACGTAAATGTATTTTGTAAACATGAACAAATTTTGATTTTGATGGCTGCAACACACTCCAATTATTCTATAATTTTGTTTGTTGTATGCTATTGCTAAGGAGTAAAAATTTGACGATTTCATGTAAATTAAATGTTCAATTAGTAAATGAATGATTGTTCTGATCTGTCATTAGGGGTTAAGATCACAGTTGATCCGTGCTGCATATGGACCAGGCACCACAGTTCTCAATCATCTCAAACTCAATCACAATGCACCTCAAACCTCCCCCCATCAACCCCAACACAACATTCAACCCACTGCGGATGTCTGTCTGCCTCCTGACCCAACTATCCGCTTTTTTTTGAAAACTAAATATGATCACCCTAATTACAGTTTTTTACACTCATTTTTGCACTAATAACAGAACCTTCATGTCATTTTTCAAAACTCTAGACACAAAATTCAAAACACTTGCATTTGCAGAAGCAAATCTATATCATTGTTATCAGCATTTGTTTTTACTAGAGTTAATGTCTTTTTAGAGGGTGATAGAGCTGGAAGCTGATGAAAACCATTCATATTTGTGGATGAGGCAGGCTTGACTGACACACTGACCATGACATGGAGGAGAGGTTGAGAGCGGCCCAGAACGATGTTCTCTGGGGGGCCTGACCACCTCCCACTGAATGTGATTTTGAGGGGACCCCATAGCAAAATCACAATGGGCCCAGAATTCCTAGCAACAACACTGATAGCAATCATGGTTTCAGGCCTACAGTAAAATGTCAACTGGAGTGTTCCTCTCTGCACTTCTATGTTTTTATCAACCCTGTCTTGTGGGTTTGGCCACAGGTTCTCATTCACATCATAATGGATGATTTCATTAGTTAAAGAATCTTGGGGAAAAAAAAATCTTCTGGCATGGCAAAAACAGGCCTGACATCGTTCTCCCCCTTTGATGTCATTGCAGAGAACATCGTTCTGGGCCGCTCTCAACCTCTCCTCCATGTCATGGTCAGTGTAAAGCCTGCCTCGTCCACAAATATGAATGGTTTTCATCAGCTTCCAGCTCTATCACCCTCTAAAAAGACATTTACTGTAGGAAAAACAAATACTGATAACAATGATATATACTTTTATTGACATTTTTTCTCTCCCAACAACAGGCATCTTGAAACTGATCATACCTGAACATACTCAGTCCTCAGTTGCTTCACTTTCATAATCTAAACATTTAATATTGTTCATCATTTTACATAAAAACTATGTTTCAAGAGTAATGCAACAGTTATGTAGCATTTTGAGCAGTTATCAATTGTCAGTATCAATTAATAGTTAGACCCTCAGTTCAGATGTAATGTGTGAGTTGAATTTTGAAATAGTAATACTTTGATGTTAAGTGGTGTCATTTTGAACCGGTGATTTTAGTTTAGTTTAGTGTTGTGTTTTGAAAAATGTGCATTTTGATCATTGGTTGTGAATTATGTGTCTAGAGTTTGGAAAAATGACATGAAGGTTCTGTTATTAGTGCAAATATGACTGTAAAAAACTGTAACAGATTTAATTTAGGCTTTTATTCACATATAAACACACAAACATCAAATAAATTGCAACACATGCTAAAAAAAAATTACCTCATTGGTTTTTGTGCATCACACACACAAACTTCTCTTCACAAGACATGAATGTGCGTAAATGAAAAAAGATTGGCATTTTTGGGTGAACTATCAAAAAAACGAAGTGCTGTACCATACCATGTACCTACCATACAAAGTGCCAGAAAACAACAAATCTGTATCTTCAGAATTTATATAAGAATATCTGTAAAAGAGAATAAATGTTTGTAGTAAATGTGCAAAAAGATTTGCACCAATTACATTAGAGATCACAACAAGTCAGCTGAAATCCCTTTCTGCAAATCATAAAACAAATCACAAACAGATTTTGCGACTGGAATGAAAACAGGAACTGTACTGTAAGAGTCCCAGCCGGAAACCATCTGTTGTCTGATGAAATGACAGTAATCGGTGACTGAAAGAGTACAGGGAATATTTCAAGCAGCCCTATTTATTTTACGCTGGTTGGATATAAAGAGTTAAAGATTATGGCTGGCTGATAGAGGAAATCGTTTTTCCTGTATGTTGGAAAGGATGTATCAACAAATTCCACATCATAAGGGAGGAACCAAGAAGACCAGCACAGAACAAATATCTATCCTGAATGGACGTAAACTTTACGACAAGTTTAAAAGAGAAAAACAAATTCTGTTATATACAGGTATAAACTAAACTCTTAAACACAAATCGAAGACTGTCCAGGTCCAGCTACAGTATGAGGACTTCCAGATATACGGTTTGACACAGAAGGTAGGAGAAAACTCAACGGCAAATACTTTATTCATTTTGTTTCATTAGAATATGATCAGATAGCATGTTTTTGCTTTGTGTTAAAAAACAATTTATATAATGTCGTACAATGTTGGGGAAAGCTTACATTTTGGACACGTCATCTATACGTCATGTTGCACGTGACCTTTCGTTGCGCTGACAGTGAAGCAAATATGGCTACACAAACAGCTAAAAACAAGGTAAAATTTTAATACAACCAAATAATCCTACAGTCCTAAAAGAATAATAGGAATGTTGCAAATATTTTCTTAAACGCGTTTAAGGAAATGTCTTTTAACATTAGAGGATTTCAATGTATCATGTCGAGCACATTGGTTGTGTAGTACACAACATTTTTTGTTCAACGTGCAGCTTAGTTTTAATAATCATTTTTAATTTTTAGTCCCTGTGTAATGATTAAAGTGATGACAACTATTGTGTTATCTGCTTGTTTATTCTACCGCTGATTCTGAGGCCTAATGGAGCCTTTAGTTAAGACGATAGGGGTTAGCCACATTGCTTTGAATACCAAATAGCGGTTTCAGTCAGCCGTGAGAGTTGCAGCTTCACAAAACCACTGTTATGTCTGGCAATCCACACTATTAACCAACCGTATGAAAAGCTAGTGCAAAATTATTGTTAATAATCACCAGCTCCTTACAAAGACTATTACATTTAAATTAAATTACCTATTTTATTTTACTTGGATGTTGTAATTATCATTGCATGCACAAAAATGTTTGTCTGTAATAATTGGGCCTCAAATATAAAGAGGGTTTGGCTATTCTGTACGTCATAATTCATAGAGCATTTAATTTTTAATGTTTTTAAATGTGTCTTTGTTATTTATAATTTATTATGTGTTGCCATTATGTTGTTAAGGTGCGTTACATTTACCATTGTTCTGGAAATTTTTGCAGACAAAATCCTGTCATTTTAACAGAAACCATGCAATAGCAAATTTTGTGCAAATTTCACAATGGATTCAAGTTGGTCATGTGAATTCACTGTGCTGACCAACAGAAGCCTGCTTGGTTGTTTAAAGTTTCTTCTGTATTGACAACAGTTAATGGAACTTTTTTCGCCCGCACAATTTTGCTGACATTTCGTTAATGTGACGGTGACTTCTAAAGTCCAAAAGAACATATATAACATTAATTTAATGACATATTTCTGGATTTTCATTAGCTATTACTTGTCAGAAGTAAAAATTACATAAGTATATTATTACATAAGAACTGAAATAGGTTGTAAATTGAAAGGCTTTGTGTGTTTGTGTTTTATTAAAGGTCTCCATTCAGTGTCAGGATAATCCGTATGGGTTTAATGGCGTGTTGGTGTTTAGAGATGAAACCTATGGTATGACCCCAGGATGTATCCCAGATATGACTGGCTACAATCAATACCTAACTAGGTAGGTCTATTAAATTAATTGAAAAAGGTGAATCTGATGCAGACTACACTCAACTAACCACCATAGTACCATCATGAATAGCAAACAGTTCTCATGTGTAAAGGAATAGTTCACCTAAAAATAAAAATATGCTGAAAATTTACTCACCCTCAGGCCACACAAGATGTTGATGAGTTTTTGAAAAATCTGACAGATGAAATTAATAATATTATGGACTGAGTACTTGAATTTTACCAGGAAGAAACAGTTGAAGTGCTAATCGTTAATTATTTGCTTTCTGAACTTTTTTTTCCTATTTGCAACAGAAGTGGAAATGGCTTTAGTTCTGTAGTCATCAATGCAAACAGCTGGAATGATGGTAAGATTTTTATTTATTTATCTGATCATTTTCTAATGACACCATCTAATGAGCTCTTAGAAGTGTCATTTCAAGTGGATGTCTGTTCACTATTTATTGTAATGAACACTTTGAAAACCACATTATCTGTTCTAAATCAGCTCGGGCATCTCGTCAAATGCTGCCAGTGAATGTTGCAGTGACTGTGTCTGCTATATCGGCCCCGATGAACACTCGCAACCAACTAGGAGGTCGTCACATGGACCCACCTTCTACTGATGGTGAGACGTTAGACGTATTAGTATTTCTGCAAAGTGATATAAGATTTAGGACTACCAAATGCAATACTGCAGTATGGCACATTATCAAATGATGAGACAAATGCACTGATTGGTTCTCCTGGTTGCTGCAGGTTATGGATTACAACCCGTTTATGGATGGGGAGGGAACAGGTCTCAGCTTTGGGATCGAGATGAACAACCCGAGGAAGAAGAGAGGAATTCGCGTCTGAAGGAGAAGAAGAAAAAAGCTGGACGCAGGAAGAGGAAAAGATCCCGCCATGCTGGTCATTAGAAGGGCTAAAGATCTGACCAACATGTTGTTTTTAACAACGAAGTGTTTTTTAACAAAATAAGCTGCTTTTTCATTATACTGTACTAATCCCTAACTGCAGTGTTAGTTGCTGTTCACACCAAGAATGAAAACTGTAATGATAACTACTAATTATGTGAGAAGAGAGAAGATCATACCACAAATTTAACAACACAGAATATTAGTCACACTATTTCCACTGCAACTGGTATACCATCGGGGGACCTTTGGGATAGGCCTACTCGTTTTAACTTAACATAATACAATTTGGGATATGTACACTAATTCTTATTTAGAATATGATTTAAGACATATAGTATGTAAACTGAGATAACAGGATTTATCTCATTATTGTTATCATTATTGTCATCTTTATGTTTGTTCTTGGTGTGACCGGGTCTTTAGTAGGAATGCACATTTAGTAGGCTATAGTGTTTAAAACTTTAAATCGGTACAGTATCCTATATGCAAACTATTATTGGATTAATTTCACATTTGTGTTGTAACTTGTTAATTGAATTTGAGCATTATTCATTATTAATGAATACTAACACCATGGATGATTGTCCTTTAAGTCAATGTTGTATTTCTTCAGAGACAAAATAATTCAAGTTTACAGGGGTCATCGGATGCACAATTCACTTTACAAGTTGTTTGAACATAAATGTGTGTTGGAAGTGTGTACACATCCATCCTGTAATGATAAAAATCCACGCAGTGTTTTTCTTTTAATCCCCATTTTAAAATCCTCTTTCTCAAATCAGGCTGTTCTGAGATTCCTGTCAGAATGACATAGTTCTGCACAGACCCCTCCCACGATAGTTGATTGACAAGACCGTCTTACCTTAGACCCGCCCTGAGTGAGCCAAGAGCTGTCCGCCATTGAGTCGACTCCAGTGCAGGGGAGGACAAGACGTCTCCGATTAAGCGATTGAGGCGTTTTGTTGTTGGATGTAATAATGAACATAGCAGTCTTCATTTACTCCCGACATCTGAGCCGCTGAAGAGGCAGAGGATTAAAGTTACTTTCGTTTTGAATGAAATGCGCCGATCACGATCTGCCTAGCCTCGTTTGCACACCACCACGCGAAACGACGTCGCGCGCACTCAAAGCAACTTCCGCCAATACCGCGATGACATCATATTTGGCGCGCGCACCCAAGCGAACTTGCGGACGCATCGAGTATAAACCAGGCTTAAATGCGTCTATGTTCGCGCGAATCATTCGTGATCCAGCTTCATCTACAGAAGAAGTGAGTACAAGGGTTTTTTTATGAATCTTTGCAAATCACCTTTCCTAATAATGTGCTAGTTAGCCAGTGTCGCGGCTGAAGTTTAAAGACTGCTCTTCAGTTCTCAACGGAAGAGAGGGGCGGGGTCAGCAGAGCTCATTAGCATTTAAAGCAACATGGCTTGATGAAAACAGCTGATTTTGACAGGGTAAAAAAGTTGTTTTTTACACTACCATTGAGAAATTTTAACCAAAGTATTTTATATACTTTTCATTAAGACCCTAAAGAATCATATCAACTTGTGGAAAATGGGCATACGATAACCCCTTTAAATATTTGACTAAAGCCAACTGATTTAAAGCTAAATGCCATGCAGATATAAGTATGTTTAAAGATTTACAGATTGGATCAGCCTGCTACTGAAGATATACGTCATCATTTGGGTCATTCTACAGAAACGTCCACTTTTGGTATGGCAAGATGTCCTATGGGATGATTTTAGTCTCAATATGATTAATAAATGCACACTCAATTATCCATGTACTAGATAAATGTTGTGAATGTATTTTACTAACCACAAACAAACGTCATTTAATTTGAATCTGTGGAATTCGGGATTGAATGATTGTGCAACGATTTGTACAAATAGAAACATGTTTGCGAATACACATGTTCTGTTCTGCATTAATAAATCAAAAATTGCTCATGCAAAAATGAATCCGTGCATTTGTGGATCAGAAGACACGCGTGCATTTATTGACATCTTGTTCGAATCGATCGCGTTTGGTTCATTTGGATTTTGAGACTTACTTTTCGCAGTTTATAGCATTCCACCCACCCACACACACACACACACACACACAACTAACGAACAAGCCAGGGCTATCATTAACGTCAACACGATTCATAAATGTGTGTCACTATACAATGAAACAAATGCTTTTCAACCGGTGTCTGTAGAATTAAGAATTACATAAATGTGCAGCAATTTGTAAGTTTTTGTATTTGTTTGTGAGTATTAATGTTCTACTCTGTATTAAAGTGTGACAATTTCCGCGTGAAAAAATGAATTCATGCATTTCTGGATCAGGCGACACGCGTGCATTTATTGATTCCTTGTTCGAGTCGATCCTGTTCGGTTCATTCGGATTTTGAGACTTGCTTTCCGCAGTTTCAGCACTGACGATCCACATGCAACTGAAAGGCAAGGCCGGCAGTTACCACTAGATGGCAGTCGCAGAATTACCGTGCTGGTAGTCTTCAAATTCATCTAGTTAAAAAATAATAATAATAATATTAATTTGAATCAAGCTAATTGTGTACTGAAGTATCATTTGTCTTTTTCGATTACTTTATTTACACGGAAAATATAAGTCTAGTCACTTGGCTTACGCACCCTCCCCCCACGATCGGAGTCGAATTTAGTTTTGGAATCGATTCGATTATAGGATACACACTGACTTAACGTCATGGCGGGACAACCTGTGCCAACGACTGCAACTGCTGTAAGAAATATTTTATTAACATTCAGTGTTGTTGTTGTTGTTGTTCCATTGATGGTCGCAGTACTACTGTACATAGGCCTACTGTAGTAGAGAATGCAGCCTAATTTAAATTGATGACGAATTTTCGACACATTCGATGAAAGAAAATAGGCCTAACTGTTATGTGTAGTAAGAGCAGGAAAAGAAAAGTGATTTGGCAATAACTAACATAACAATTTTAACCTTAACATGTCTTTAAACTTGGCTCAGGTTAAATACTGAAGTGCATTGTGGTATATTTCTGTGTTCAGTTGTTAATAACATATACCATTTTATTTTATTTTATAGAACACTGTAGAGAGTATGGCTCAGGCCCTAGTCACAGCCATATCCAGGGAGTTGTCTACAGGTCACACTCAAAACACAGGTTCTGCACCTGTCAGGCCTCCTCAACGTGCCTCTAGCAACACCTTTACTCCCTTCATTACTCCCTCTATTACTCCCTCTACTCCCTCTACCAGCACTGATGCATCTGCCAGAGTCAACCAGGCTTTAAAGAGGTAGAATTAATTATAACAAATGATTTAATTTAAAATATTTAGTAAATTTTTGACAAAAAAGTTTTATATTATACTTTAATTATAATGCAATAACTACTCATTTTCTGAACTCAATGCCACTTGTGAATGCCACTTCATACTTTTGAATGCTATTATTTACTTGCATTTTCTCAGACAGTTTCCAAATATGTTTAGTGCTAAATCTGACGCAAAGAGAGGCAAAGGTCGGATTAGCAGAACAGTGCCTATCAAGTGCACAGATCTCACAGTCTGTGTTCTACCTTCACCGACAACCCTAACACCGAAGCCTACAGTAGAATTGGAACTGGCTCAGGCAGGGTTAGGGAAAAAAGTGGTGACAATAGCAGAGGACTGCAAACACATGGATGTAAGTGCTTATATGTCTGATGATTTGGTATATTTGAATGCTTTTTGTATTCAAAAAGCTATATGCAATGTTGTTAAAAATTCTATTACCTGGTGTACATTTGAAATCTTATGTTTGACTTTTCATGAATTATCCATTTATAGATAGTAACAATTGTGGAGGAAGAGTTCCCCAAACTTCAACCACTACAAGGACGGTGGATGTTTTATAAAGCAACCAGTAAATATGGGGATTTCGAGCTAGTTTGAAGAGCTCAGTTAACTAAAGATTATCTGTCAATTAGGATCAATTCATTACATACATACAATTTCTGTTGCAGGAGGAAGTGGCCAGAGAAGAATGACTCTTATCTCCATGGACACATGGGCAAATTCGGTCTGTCTCGAACAGTGGCAAAAATGTCCTTTTTTTAGTGTCCCTTCAGGAGGAGATGGACACTCAGCCTCTTCCCTACAATTCAGCCGAATTTGCAAAGATTCCAAAGGTTCCCTGTGTCACCTGCAACACCACCATGCCACTGCAAATGTTGGCTTTGCATGCCGAGGAGTGCAAACTAAATTCCAATGTGAGTTGTGTACACCTTTGCACCAATTGTGAGTTTTGTATAGCCATATTTGCACAGCAGCAAAATACAGTTTTTACCTACGTTACACACACAATTACATTTTTATTTAAATAAATGTCTTTGATCCACAATGACTGTATGTGTACATGTCGTAAAACATGTTCACACCAATGGCAATAACTTTAACTAAAGTAACTGAGGCAGGTTAATATAATTTTTAAATTACAGGAGAATATTGATCTAGTCATTGTGGAGGATACAGATTTAGAGGATCGGGTCACAAATATTGATGCAGGTGCCAGAGATGTTTCTGAAGACAGCCTTGCGGTAATGCTTATTTCTCAAATTTTATTGCATTTAAAACAAGACTTACTTTCCTGCTAACTTTTACTTTTTGTATACATTTTCTTGTCATTACAGGTGTGCCCTATATGCCAAAAGGAGTTGCCATTGTCTGTATTACCTTATCATGGCAGTTTATGTGCTGAGAGGTATACGTTTTTTTAAATTGTTTTTTTATTAACTTTGATATATATGCTTGGCACTAAAATCTTATTATAAGAATTTATGCAGTCAAGCCTTATGGTTTCACACACAATGCTTAAGATGGTCCCAGACTTAAAGGTGGGGTATGTAATTTTCTTTTTTGTCAATTTTTTTCAAAATAACTTGAAATCCTATTCCTAACCCACTTACAGCCACTGAGTTAGAAGCACTGAAATGAAAATTAAGCAATTTAATCATCTGTGGAACGGGCAGGACTCGAAAAACTCCAGCCAATCATTTCCAAGACCACCTAGAATCATTGGACAGTAAGTGCGTCAGTAAGTGCGTCGTTTGACCGTCGCAATGTCCTAATTGAGGACATTTAAGGCATAATCCTGGCTTAATCTAAGCTCTGTCTGTGAAACCAGGTCAATATGTATACTATGTGGCTATACTTGACATTACAAACAATAAAAGAAGGCATGAATTCAGTTGTTATGAAGGCTGCTATGACCCACTAAATGCTTGTGAGATGGACTAGGGATTGTGCATAGCACAACAACATAAACATTAAATTGTTTATAACTGCATCAGTGTTATTTGTAAGGTAAATGTCTTATATTTTATATTGGTCTAAGATCATTCAGTACAAGGGGTTTTGAAGATGACATGGAGCAGCCAGGGCCATCATCTGGAGCTCATTCATTCCGTATTTCAGGACCAGCAACAGAAGGTGAATTATACAATTGTGAATGTCAACAGTTATGGTTATACATTTGTGAAGTAATTAATAATTACATTTTATTGGAAAATAAGTGAAATTTTTTTTAAACTGAATCAAAATAAATAAAATTAAAAGTTCTGAGACTTTTACAGCTTGAGGTCATCTCAATGATACTGCGCTCATACAAATCGAATCAAATGAAACTTGGTCTTACATAAAACTTTAACATTCTTTTTACGTACAAACTGTAAAAATTGTATGACTCTTGTTCTTTGTTGGGGCACATACTCAGACATAGGATTAATGCATGGCTTGGCTACATATGATATGCAATATCTCATGGGCTCCAACTTTATGATTGCCAAGTCGTTGTCTATTTAATTTGATTAAAAAAAATTAATAGTTCTAATTTTCTGTCTTTTTTTTTTAGAATGGAAAACAGTGGAAAACCCTCAGGAGGCTGTACAGCTCTTCTTTGAGCATTTGCGTGAAGGAGGTAAAAGGCAGCCAACCCTTTTTCTGTCACTGGATTCCAGGGATACTGATGAGGAACGGGACAGGTCCCTCATTTCATTTTACAAACAACAACGTGAAAAGAACCAGTGGGCTGCTCCATTTAACTGTCACATTCAAGGTATCAAGTTAAAAACAGAAGATGTTTCTAAAACATGTGATTCTAATAAACAATTTCCATCTCTAACGCATATATTAGAGATGGATATATATAATATATATAACTTTATAAAAATCGATAACAATAATATTGATACATGGTGCTGAACCTACCAGTACTGTAGTCTGCATAAACAAGTATAACTTAATCTATTCATTTTTTTGAATGGAACATTTTGTTTGTTTGTTTGTTTAATTCTTTGAATACTTTGTGTTTTGTAGGAGATGCTGCAATTGGCATTGGAGTGACTAGACATATCCTGTCAACAACCATTGTTAAATTAAAGCATGGATTTAAACTGAACTATGGTATGAAATATTACTAATGCAGTTTTCACATAAATTAGCAAATGTACAGGACTATGCATCTAGTTAAGTGAAGAAGTATATTTATTTAACAGCCATTTTAGTGTCCTCATAGAGAGTAATGTTTTTTGGCAGTGTTTTGTTGTTGATGGCCTTCAGAAACAGAAAATATAATTTACCTTATGAAGCGAGATGTATCTAGCATTGCTATATTAATCAGACACAACATTATCTAGCAATCTATCTGTTTGTCAATTTACTGTCCAGCTTTAAAACTGGTAACACCTTACAATAAGGTTTCTTTGGTTAAGATTAGTTAAAGGAACACTCCACTTTTTTTGGAAATAGGCTCATTCTCCAACTCCCCCAGAGTTAATAAGTTGAGTTTTACCGTTTTTGAATCCATTCAGCCGATCTCTGGATCTGGCGAGAGCACTTTTAGCATAGCTTAGCATAGATCATTGAATCCAATTAGACCAGTAGCATCGCGTTTAAAAACGATCAAAGAGTTTCGATAGTTTTCCTATTTAAAACTTAACTCTTCTGTAGTTATATCATGTACTAAGATCGGCGGAAAATGAAAAGTTGCGATTTTCTAGGCCGATATGATTAGGAACTACTCTCATTCCGGCGTAATAATCAAGGAACTTTGCTGCCGTAACATGGCCGCAGCAGGCGCAAGTGATATTACGCAGCGCCTGAAAGTAGTCCCCGGTAGCTGACAACCTCAACAGCCTGACTGAAGAAAGATAGGGTTGTGTCAGATCGGTTGTTGTCTGCAACTCCCAGGTACATTATCTATATAAAAGACAGAAGCATTTTAAGCACCCATATCCAGTATTTACTGTACTTTTAGATACAAATGTGTGCTCACCTTGCGTGAAAAACCATCAATCCCAGCAAAGATCACTATATTGTACCTGTAGAAAAATGCAATGCTTTTGAACTGTAAACTCTTAAATAATGTTAGAAATATTAAAACAGACATTCAAGTGTATTGTAAAGCATATTACATTTATTGTTAAAGAAATTCTTAAGTTACCTGATCAGTTTATGGTTTGTGTCTATATGTACTAAGTACTTTGGGCATGGCACTGAGTATGTTCTTCTGATTACACATCCCAACTGAGTCATTCTTGAGAGAATCCCAAGACTATCCACCCGGTGCATTGATGCTTTTATTCTGTTCCACTGCAGACGATGACCTTGCGCCTTAAGTGTTCCTTTAACTAATCTGTAGCCTGCATGTGGCATTCTTTCTTTGACTTGGGAAACAAGTCCATCAAGTTCTGCATCAGTGCAGGTACTGTACAGTCCCCTAACTGATAGATTGATTTCGGCCATCCTCCTAAAGAGTGTAGCCCGGGAAACACCAAGCAAATTTGAAATAGCTGTAACCGGGTAACTGTGATTCTGGACTGCATTATGGAGTTCAGTCAATCTTTCTGTCACATCCTGAGACACATGAACGTGCTGTGCCACAGCATCGAGAAATACTACCTCCTGCCTACATACAAAATCCAAATAGTCAATGTCAATTTGGGGTTGCTGAAGAGCATGTGTAACCCGTGCAAGTAATCTCTCCAGAATGTGGTCATGTAGTAATTCCTAAAGTGAAATGTAATAAAGAGAGTAGAGACATGGAAAAATTATTAATGATTCGTACCCACTATAAAATAAACCATGTTTTACATACATGTAAAAAGTGATATATGTAGGAGAAAACATTAACTTCATTACGATTAGGATACGATGCTGGTAACGTTAATGACGGAATTTGCGTAATACTTGACTAACAAACGCACCATTCAAGTCATGTTCATAGTTAAGCTCGAAGATTTGTCATGCAGTTATGTTATGTAGTTACATTTTTTTTTTACTTACCCAACCAGCTTGTTGGTTTAAAATGGTATTATCCATGTTTTAAAACAGAAGGTTATTCGGGAGAATGCGAACAAGGTCACTCTTTCTCAATCAGGCCAGCACGGTAATTCTGCGACTGCCATCTAGTGGTAACTGCCGGCCTTGCCTTTCAGTTGCGTGTGGATCGTCAGTGCTGAAACTGCGGAAAGCAAGTCTCAAAATCCGAATGAACCGAACAGGATCGACTCGAACAAGGAATCAATAAATGCACGCGTGTCGCCTGATCCAGAAATGCATGGATTCATTTTTTCACGCGGAAATTGTCACACTTTAATACAGAGTAGAACATTAATACTCACAAACAAATACAAAAACTTACAAATTGCTGCACATTTATGTAATTCTTAATTCTACAGACACCGGTTGAAAAGCATTTGTTTCATTGTATAGTGACACACATTTATGAATCGTGTTGACGTTAATGATAGCCCTGGCTTGTTCGTTAGTTGTGTGTGTGTGTGTGTGTGTGGGTGGGTGGAATGCTATAAACTGCGAAAAGTAAGTCTCAAAATCCAAATGAACCAAACGCGATCGATTCGAACAAGATGTCAATAAATGCACGCGTGTCTTCTGATCCACAAATGCACGGATTCATTTTTGCATGAGCAATTTTTGATTTATTAATGCAGAACAGAACATGTGTATTCGCAAACATGTTTCTATTTGTACAAATCGTTGCACAATCATTCAATCCCGAATTCCACAGATTCAAATTAAATGACATTTGTTTGTGGTTAGTAAAATACATTCACAACATTTATCTAGTACATGGATAATTGAGTGTGCATTTATTAATCATATTGAGACTAAAATCATCCCATAGATGTCTTAAAATGTATTTCTTTTTCTAACATTTAAACTTAGACCACATTATTAGATTACCTTTTGACTTCATGAATACATATAAATGACAGCTTAATTTTTTTTGTAGCTTTTTTTGTGCAATTATTTCAAGACCACATGTACTATTTCTTGTCACTGATGTTACCTTCTTTAACAGTATTAAAAGTTTTTATGAAATATTATTTCTCAATTTTTTTTCAGCACATGTAGTCAGAGTTACAGAAAAATAATGAAAATGCACGAAACAAGTAGATTGTGTTTTATTTATTTAATGTGACAGACAAAAACAGTACAGTAACACCAGTGACATACATAAGACCTGATATACTGATCTTCACTGGTGTTATCCATAAGGAAGGTAACACCAGTGACAATTTTCATGAAAAATGCATTTTACAAAATGTTGTCAATCATGGTATACTCACTAAATTAAGTAGTTTAATCCATTTGTAGTTGTTGTTGTTTTTTTACAATTCCCTAACAATAAATAGGTCATGATGTCAACTAAAAGCTTCATATGAAATCATGAGATAAATGAGAAAATTTCTCATAACTGAAAAGAGACAGTGGACTTTTTATTTCAAAATAACAGATTTTTGTTAAACGGTAACACAACTCCAGGGGACCACTGTTTTCATTATATATTTAAAAATATTTATTCTGCATTTAGTTTTATTATGCCATTTATATCATATATTTTATAGTTATGAATACATTATTGTATTTTAAATGGTAGAAAAACCTGTTTTTGACCTCAAAATAAAGCACTTTCCCTCTGTACATGGCTGTGGGGACGAGCAGTTTTGTGCTTGGAATTCTTTATAATTAATTAAAAAACAAATATTGCCACATTGACGGCTCAAGAGGGTGTAATTGTTCAGATAACATATTGTTTCATTTTAAAATATAAAGAAATTGCAACCCTAAAGTGTTTTTCCAATTATAATATTTCTGTAAAGGCTAGGGACAGAAAAATGGACATTTCCATAGAATGACCCATTAGCAATAAATCCATAAAAAAAATGTTTTTTACAAAGTACTTACGATGATGATCTGGTGGGATAGTGATGAAACCGAAAGATCTGGGCACAGTAACCCTAAAAGTTGTACTAGGGCACAATATTTGTTATTATACACTTAAGGGGACAGTAGCCTATGTACGGCACTGTATATATATAAAATGTATTTAAAAAATTATGATTATTATTTTATTTTTGATAAAAAATAATTACACTGTCGAGGAGGTCTTGACTCATCTGAAATTGACATGAACTGCATGTGTTGGTCTGATAATGTACCACTCAGGTGCCGCTAGGGGCGCTGTTACCAAATGGCACTTCCCCTCCTCATGGGATTTCATTGAACTTCACGGATCGACACAGTGTGTTTACATTCTCAGTTGTGTGCTAAATTCAACATAACATTTTCTCCTTTTAACGATGAGGCTTAAGCTGCGTAACCGTTAACATTTCCTTCATCAATAAGCTGTAATAATATCAACTGCATTCAAAACGATCGCAGAGAAGAGGAGGGTTTTACATTTTTCCTGATCATATCCTCATCTACAGCATGGATCGCCTGGCGTCTTTTGGAAGTAAGTACACTGTTTAGCAAATCACAGATCTGCTGTTCGAGGGCAGGTAACTACCTAAATGAGAAAAAGAAACGGCTCTGACATTAGTTACAGAATTTTACCATAGTAACTGGTTACTAACAAAAATTACTCTGGTTCTACCGTAGGTCCTGTTTTGTTTTGTTTTTTCTGACGACTACCGTACATTTTTACCTTAATTTACAGAAGACACTCACTAAAATGTCATTCAGTGTAACAATAATTCATGTTACAAAAATCTTGTCAGTCGTATTTAGAAGAAGAATCATTAGATGACATTACTAATTCACTGTCGTTTTAAATCTTTACCAATCTTTGCCACTATCCTTCAAACCACTGGGTTTTACCCTTTTGTCAGCAAGGAAAACATTTTAATGATTTAAATTTTAAAATATTATACAATTGAGGATGACCACTTTTTCTTTTTAATAAGCACATGTCAGAATAAGTGTGTTGTTTCAGTTTTACATAAATGTATCTGTTACACTAAATTATGATGAAACATTATTCTACCCATATTTTGACATTTTGTTTTCACAGAAGTTATTAGAAACATTAAAGTAAGCAAAGTATTACCAAAGTGTCTGATACCATCATTATACTATGGTGCCACCCCATTGTTTGCAGAACTTGGAATATTGCAGTATTAAAATAAAAAAATAAAATTTTTATACAATGTGATAGTAGTGATACACACATATATATTATTTCATTTTTACAACTTTTAACTGTCAGAATAATATACTTATATTCTCATTAATGTTATTGTTCAATAATAACTTTACAGCTATAATGTAAATCTCTAAATTTATTCCGTATCGTCTGTGTTAAGCAGATAACTTGACCATTTTTATATATTTTAATCAGCCAAATTCAATAAAATGTTTCTGTTGTAACTGTGATATGAAGCTGGAAACTGTTAGCATGTTTTTGGTACAAGATATATGTCTGTTGAAATGATAACTCTTGTAAATAAACCTCTATGTTTTTTCAGATGATCCTTTTGATAAGCCTCCCTGTCGAGGATGTTCCTCATATCTAGTGGAGCCTTACATTAAATGTGCTGAATGTGGACCGTCACCTTTCCTCCTGTGTCTGCAGGTGAGGCGCTGGTTTGAGGGTCTTATTACTCTCTGACTGCACAAAACATATTCTGTCACTGTTAATTTAATGTGTACTATATGATTTAATCTTCTGTTGCAGTGCTTTACTAGAGGATACGAGTATAAAAAGCACCAGAGTGACCACAAGTATGAAATCATGGTAAAGAGAGCAGTTTGTATTTAAAAATTGTTTTTTTATATGCAGACTGAATATTTAGATTTAAGATTCAAATTTATAGTTGTTTTTAAACATTACTTAAACCAGAAATGTGCAAAATTGAAACATGTTTTTGTTATTATTTACATAACTTAAAAAAAAAAATGTTTATTTGGATAAAATTGTAAGGTTTTTTTTTTTTTTTGTGCCCCATAACTTGTGTCCTGTCCAATATTGTTCCCATCAATGACACATTGATCTACTTTCTTCTAGACATCAGATTTTCCCGTGTTAGAGCCTGGCTGGACTGCGCAGGAGGAGATGGCTCTGTTAGAGGCCGTCATGGACTGTGGATTTGGTAACTGGTCAGTGTATTTCTTTACATCATATTTGCAACTCTACTTCTTCCGCTGGTCTCAAAAATGTTTTGTGTCAGTATAAAGTCTTATTTCATAATGTCATGGCATTAAATTTTGCATGCATTATTAAATATAAAAATCTTTCTCAATATTTTTGTTATATTTTCCAGTACAAATTAACAACCTTAAAGGAACACTCCACTTTTTTTGGAAATAGGCTCATTCTCCAACTCCCCCAGAGTTAATAAGTTGAGTTTTACCGTTTTTGAATCCATTCAGCCGATCTCCGGGTCTGGCGATAGCACTTTTAGCATAGCTTAGCATAGATCATTGAATCCTATTAGACCAGTAGCATCGCGTTCTAAAACGATCAAACAGTTTCGATATTTGTCCTATTTAAAACTTGACTCTTCTGTAGTTATATCGTGTACTAAGATCGGCGGAAAATGAAAAGTTGCGATTTTCTAGGCTGATATGATTAGGAACTATACTCTCGTTCCGGCGTAATAATCAAGGAACTTTGCTGCCGTACCATGGCCGCAGCAGGCGCAGTGATATTACGCAGCGCCTGAAAGTAGTCCCCAGCTACCGGGCACTACTTTCAGGCGCTGCATAATATCACTGCGCCTGCTGCGGCCATGTTACGGCAGCAAAGTTCCGTGGACAGTTCTTTGGTCTCGGCCATGGTGGAGAGTTTATAATCTGATTGATTGATTATATTTAGCTTTTTCCGTTTTAGTGATGTCTTAATTATTTAATGTGTGTTAAAATAAATCTGTTATGACTGCCACTGTGTAAATGAATATATTTCAACAAAAAATATAAATTTAGTAATTTAGTTTGTTTAAAAACGGCATTGTGTGCAATGTATATGCTTGTATACAATTTTATTGTGGTGTTAATTATTAAATTTAAAAATAAATAATAATTAAAATTGCTATAAATTAAAACCTTATAGTAGTTTTAAAGGGCGGCTTATAGTTTAGAGCAGAAACTGAGATAGATTTTTATTTTTAAGAAAATTGTAATTATAATTTATTTAAAGAAAGACCGATTTAAATAAAAAATTTAGTTTTTCGCCCTGCTGTACAGAAAACATACTGAACCTTGACGTCAAAACCGAGGTACGTACTGAACCATCATTTTTGTGTACCGTTACAGCCCTAGGTATTTTCATGGTAGTTGTAGCATGATATTTTTTAAATACCATGGAGTATAATGAATTTAGTAATCATAATTTTATAAAATGTGTGACTAGTGTTGTTATTATAAACTAAAACTATGAAAAAAAAAAGTTTTTGTTAATTGAAATAAAGCTGTAATCAAAAAAAAAAAAAACAACTAATATTACATGAAAATGTAAAAAACTTATGTTCAAGCTGAACTACAAACATGACTAAGAATGAAATAAAAATCAGTTAAAGCTAGCTATAAATATTTAACAAAAAAAACTATTAAACATGACAAAAGCACAATAAAATTAAAATGAAAACTAAAATTATGAAAGTAAAAGCTAGTTCAAAAACATTAATAAATGCTATATACATATTCATAAACAACACTGCTAATGGCATATCTGGGTGTTTCTTCAGGCAGGACGTGGCTTACCAGATGCGCACCAAGACCAAAGAGGAGTGTGAAGGGCACTACATGAAGAACTTCATCAACAATCCTCTGTTCTCCTCCACTCTGCTCAGTCTCAGACAGATGGAAGATCATCTGTCCCGGACGGCAGACACAGCCATTCCCTTTAAGCGTAAGTGAGCGCCAGAAACAAGCTACTGTTCTGTTCATTCAACTCTAAATATATATATATATACACACACACAAGGTTTGAACAAATTTCAAGTGTAATCATTCTAATAAAATGGCATTAAAATTGATACCGACAACTTTTTATGCTGTTTTTTAATGTAATAATTACTCTCTTAAATGTCATCCTTCTTTAATGAACACTATGTGCAGTTGCCTCTGGCTGTGAGCTGTGATTAGTTGTTATCAGTCAGACCATCGTTTCTGCAGGAAATCTGTTTTTGTTCTAATCTGTTGTTCTTTCAGTGTGGCCGTTTGTGTTTGTCATCATGGGCTCAACAGCCCCTGCAGGCGCTGATTTATCACACTTTGGCCAGACAGATAAACAGCGTGAACACTTGATGTGATTGTCTGATTTATTTAGTTTTTAAGGCAAATAAACCCACAGACACCATTCTACAATATTGAAACTGTGACGATTGATGTTTGTTTATGGTATATAAATATCTTTATAGGCAGTAGTCATGGATTGTGTCTTGTGTCTCTTTCAGCCACTGATGATCCTCCAAGGCCTTCATTCGACTCTCAGCTGTCCAGAGATATGGCTGGATACATGCCGGCTCGAGCAGACTTCATGGAGGTGAGTGATATAATGGGCTGTCTGTTGAAAACAAATTCATTTCTACATTATTCAAATCAACCCCCTCTCTCTTTTTGTCTCCTTGTAAAATTAGGAGTTTGATAATTATGCTGAATGGGATTTGAAAGATATAGACTTTGTTGACGATGACTCTGATATTCTTCACTGTAAGTATATATAAGAAATAAGTATAAGAAAATTTTTTACATTTTAAAGTTAAATTCATCTATGTGGTGCACTTTGAGAGTTCAAAATTAAGAGCTCCGACACAGGTTCAGTGTGCAAACTTAAAGAAAAAAGCTGATGAGGTTTAAAGGGGGACTCAATCCTCTTTTTAGTTGTGATATAGTGTCTCAGTCTAAATTACACTCACACCGGTGAATTTGGAAGCCAAACAAATTAGAATATTATGATAATAATAATAATAATGTTATATTTTTATTCCTATGACAGTAGTAGCCATATATTGGAAAAAAATTACACTGTAAAATAAAAGAAAATGAATATTTCACAGGTATATTATATACCTTATTGTACAGTAGGGAAATTACAATACTTATGTCCTAATTTCTGCACTTGCAAGCAGGGCCTAAAACTAACTTTTTGCCACATCTGCCATTTCATGATGCAAACTAAATTTTCTGGTGACTTGAGAAAATTTACCAGCCACAAATATTTTTTTCCTGGCTATTAAACTGTTTTTCCAGTTGCTGCTACCACAACTACTAAACATATTTAATAATTTTAAAAAAAAAGCCATTTGAAATTAGAACCAATCACTGCATTTTAATCACGATACAAACAATGATGCTACATGTAGATGTAGCATGAGAAGTTTTTTTTTTTTTTTTTTCAATATTTTCTTTGTTCGCGTCTGTTAATTTTAGTCCTTGCTTGTTGTAATGAAGAGTATAAATATATTTTCGGTTTATTATGAAAATGTGGCGGGACAGATTAGACTGGCGGGCTGCTGTTAATGAATGGAAAACACTGCACACATACACATACACAGCTGCTCAAAAGTTTGGGATCAGTAAGATTTTTAATGTTTTTTTTAGTGAGTCTCTTCTGCTCATCAAGGCTGTATTTATTCAATCAAAAATACAGGAAAAAACAGTAATATTGTGAAATCTTATTGCAATTTCTAATATTGGTTTCCTATTTTAATATACTTTAAAATAGAATATATTTCTGTGATGCAGTGCTGAATTTTCAGCATCATTACGCCAGTCTTCAGTGTCACATGATCCTTCAGAAATCATTCTAATATGCTGATTTATTATGAATGTTTAAACTGTTGTGCTGCTTAATATTGTTTTTTTGGAACATGTGATACTTTTTTCTTTGATGAATATAAAGTTAAAAAGAGCAGCATTTGTTCAAAATAGAAATCTTTTCTAACAATATAAGTCTTTACTATGACTTTTTATTCATTCCTCCTGAATAAAAGTATTAATTTCTTTTAAAAAAAAAAGAAAGGAAAAAACTTTTGAATAGCATTGTATATTGTAGCACAACATTTCTTTTTTAAATAAATGCTGTTCTTTTCAACTTTTATTAATCAGAGAATCCTAAAAAAAAAAAAAAAAAAAAAATCAAATATCACAGGTCCCCAAAAAAATATGAAGCACGGTTTCCAACATTGATTGTAAATCAGCATATTAGAATGATTTCTGAAGGATCATGTGACGCTGAAGACTGGAGTAATGATGCTGAAAATACAGCTGCGCATCACAGAAATAAATTATATTTTAAAGTATATTAAAATAGGAAACTGTTATTTTAAATTACAATAATATTTCATAAAATAGCAGGGGGGTTTCTGTAATTTTGATCAAATAGATACAGCCTTGATGAGCAGAAGAAACTTCTTTAAAAAAACATAAAAAATCTTACTGATCCCAAACTTTTGAGCGCCTGTGTGTGTGTGTGTGTGTGTGTGTATGTATGTATGTATATGTATATATATAATATAGCTTTAGTGACAT
Organism: Acrossocheilus fasciatus; assembly: GCA_036784905.1. Classification (NCBI taxonomy): domain Eukaryota; kingdom Metazoa; phylum Chordata; class Actinopteri; order Cypriniformes; family Cyprinidae; genus Acrossocheilus; species Acrossocheilus fasciatus. The sequence goes on from CM071952.1 coordinate 11,272,189, forward strand.
AAGCTACTACTTTGAAAAACACTTTGAAAAAATTAATTTATAGATGATAGATTGTAATACATAATTCAGTAAATTGAGGGAATTTGAATGAATGCTGACTTGTTGTTAACCTCTCTTCACCCTACATTTTTTCAGCACTGAAGGTTGCAGTAGTTGACATATATCACTCCAGACTTAAAGAGAGACAGCGGAGAAAAAAGTAAGTAGGAAAACACATTGTACTGCCATAGAACAACCACTCGAGGGCCTCATTTGACTATTAAATTAAACCTAAAATTGCAGCATTGATTTTATTTCCTTTTAAAAATGTTTCTTGATAAACAAAATACATACTATACTGTTAAAATAAGTACTAATTGAAGAATCAAATCAAATTATCACATGCACATGTAACCCACTGAAATGTATTACTGAGTTCATCATCTGGTCTGTAAAAATGTAACCTAATCCATAGCAACTGCTCAGCCAGCCTGATTTTCACCATCACAAACACAAACAGCTCAAGTGGTAACAGTAAGAGTGTGTAAATCAGCATTAATGAGCCCTGGCTGCCCTGTAAAGGACTAGTGGTATGTGTGTGAGCTTGACCTCAGCTCTGTGCTGAAGTAGAGCCGCAGCTGTCGTCTGATATCTCCTGCAGAGCGCAAACAGAGCCTCTGCTTCCACACATCTGAGAGCAGCACACTCTCCCCGAAACACACACCACACATGAGATGCTTTTAATAAAACATTGCCCTCAGCTCATAGTGCCAAGCGTGGTCAAATGTAGCAGGAAACCAAGGCTGTGTATTACAGTCATTTTACTACGGTTAAGTCACATTTATTGTCTTCCTAAAGCAATTCTGTAAATGCTTCAAAGAATAGACGGTACATGATGGACAATTTAAAACAATAACATAAATTGAATTTACCATTGTTTCAGGCATAAGGCATGATGTGAAGTCATTGTAATGCACAGCCTCAGCCTTTAATAAAATGGTGGTGAAACCAGTATGGTAGTCACAAAATTAACATTTAAAAAGTTGCATTTAGTAGTAAAAATCACAATAAACAATTTATCAATATATGAAGAGTTCATTTGCAAAAACAGATAACTCTTTTTAACAATTTTCAAAAATCATGTTTTTTCATTGTGCACTCCAATTAATCTCAATCAAACTGCATTTGAGTTATTTTGATTAGGTTTTTAAAAAATAACTAAAATACAACTAACTAACACAATAAAAACATGATAACATAATAAAAAACATGATTTTTGAAAATGAAAAAAAAAAAAACGAGTTATCCGTTTTTACAAATAAACTCTTTGTATACAGTTGTGCTAAAAATTATTCATACCCTTGGTAAATATGATCAAAGAAGGCTGTGAAAATAAATCTGTATCATTAATCCTTTTGATGTTTTATTTAAAAAATTTACAAAATTGTAGCCTTTCATTGGAGAATAAGAATTTAAAATGGGATAAAAATCCCATTATGAAATAAATGTTTTTCCCTAATACACATTGGCCACAATTAATCATACCCTTTTATTCAATACTTTCTGCAACCTCCTTTTTCCAAGATATCAGCTCTGAGTCTTCACCTACAATGCTTGATGAGGTTAGAGAACACCTGACAAGAGATCAGAAACCATTCCTTCATCCAGAATCACTCCAGACCCTTTAGATTCACAGCTCCATGTTGGTGCTTCTTCTCTTCAGTTCATCACTCATTTTCTACAGGGTTCAGGTCAGAGGACTGGAATGGCCAGCAGAAGCTTGGTTTTGTGCTCAGTGACCCATTTTTGTTTTGATTTTGATGTTTGTTCATGGATCATTGTCCTGTTGGAGGATCCAACCACAGCCCATTATAAGATTTCTAACAGAGTCAGTCACTTTTTGATTTTTTTATCTGTTGGTATTTGATAGAATCCATGATGCCATGTGTCTAAACAAGATGTCCAGGACCTCCAGCAGAAATATAGGCCCACAACATCAAAAATACAGCAGTATATTTCATTGTACACATGGGGTACTTTTTATCTGTGTTCACCAAACCCATCTTGAGTGTTTGCTGATAAAAAGCTAATTTTTCAGTTTCATCTGACCATAGAAGCCAGTCCTATTTGAAGTTCCAGTCGTGTCTGATAACTGAATATGCTGGAGTTTGTTTTTGGATGAGCTAGGAGAATTTTTTTTTGAAACCCTCCCAAACAACATGCGATGATGTAGGTGCTGTTGACAATTATTTTTTAAAGGTTTTCTGACCCGAGACTCAACTATTTTCTGCAATTCTCCAGCTGTGGTCCTTGGAGAGTCTTTAGCCACTCAAACTCTCCTTCTCACCGTGCATTAGGACGATATAGACACACGTCCTCTTCCAGGCAGTTCTTGGGGTGCCAATAATTGTGTCCAACATGCATTTGAGAAAAACATGCATTTCATAATGATATTTCCCCCCATTTTAAATTCTTATCCAATGAAAGGTTAGATTTTTGTGAATTTTTTTAAAATAAAAATCAAAAGGATTAACAATGCAGATTAATTTTCACAGCCTTCTTTGATCATATTTACCAAGGGTGCTAATATTTTTGGCCATGACTGTGTGTGTGTGTGTGTGTGTGTGTGTATGTATGTATGTATGTATGTGTATATATATATATATATATATAATATTATATTAGTGCTGTCAAAATTAGCGCTTTAACGCAGGTGATTAATTTTCCGTTTTATTAACGCCATTAATGCGGGGCGGGCCACCCCACTTATAACTGGTAATTCTTTCTCTTTTTTTCTTGACAAGTAGTGCATTTATTCAGTCACGGAACGTCTTTACGATCACATCCATCCAGAGACTTTCAGACGTGCGCATCAACTTCACTTCAGCGTCAGACGCAAGTCAAACAAGCGTGGAAACTGTACTGTACTCGCAGCGAGTGCTCTTCAATACACGCACAAAGGTGCCAGTGTGCGTATAGCCTGTATCATTTCATATCAAACCGCGAAAGAAACTATGAGCATGCAATGTCGTGATCAGTTAAGTCATGAAGTTACCAGAAAGGCGATTAAAGTTGCCATAAAACTGTGCATGCATGCATGCATGTTATATATGAGTTACATTAAGTACATATCTCTGAAATGGTTTTCAAAACTGTCCTGGAGCATCCTAGCACTGTCTCCCTCATCTAACACAAGGATTCATCTGTATTTAGTTTAGAATTTAGTGTTTGATAACTTTATTCAATTTCTGTATATTTCTGCTGGAGGGTACAGGTAGATAAATATGACATTTATTATAATGGGTTTATGTGAAGATTATTTTAAGTTCTCTTAAATTAGAAGTTATTTTTAAAGTCTAATAAATGTTAAAATTGATAGTTCTTAATTATAATGTAAAGTTGAATGGCTATAGTCAATGGAAACATTTGTATAGGGAAATCAGTGTTAATTGGTATCAGTGATACTGGCCTTCAGTCATAAAAAAAGATGCCATTGAACAAATATTAAAAATATACTGTCTTTGTACATTAATTTGAAGATTGAATGTGAAATTATTGCAATATAAAAGTATATTTAAAAACTTGAATGTTAGGTGGGATTAATTGCGATTAATTTCAGAAAGTGTGCGACTAATTAGTTAATTTTTTTTTAATCGATTGACAGCACTAATATATATATATATATATATATATATATATATATATATATATATATATATGAACCCCAACATAATATCATGTACACTTGGATATATTTAGAGCCAGATCTGTTTTATAATAGTCTATTTAAGGCTTATTAGTCATGCTTAAGATCACTTTGAGTTTGATTTGCTTCTCACAGAATACAGTTTGAAATGTGGCAATTGTTGTCTTTCAGGATAATTCGAGACCATGGCCTCATCAACCTACGCAAGTTTCAGAGTAAGACAACCTCTTTTTTTAAATCCTGGTGTTGTGCCTCATATTAGCCAAGTGCTCTCGACATCTCTTGTACTCCATTGTGTATGTGAGGTTGTAAAGTATGTTCCTCATGCAGGTATTTGCAAGTTGCTTTCAATGCACAGACCAGAAGTTACAAGATAACCCTCCCTGACCTCCAATAACACGAGCCATCTGTGCCAAATGTTTACAATGAGCGCCGGAATACAGCGATCCCAGATCATCACTGATCCCAGAGCTGTTTTCGCCAGCTGTGATTGCTCCCCTATGAATAGTTTGGCATGAAATGAACATTTCGACTGTAATGACAAAGGAGATTGCATCTTTACGAGCTTTTATTGATCCGCGCCCTCTGGGCACCGTGTCGCTTCTCTCAGTAAACAGAAAACCATCCCTGTCTATTTCCCCCTGGGCATTTCGGTTGGCCAGCCGGTTTCGATAGGAATACGCTTATCCAATTATTTCCTCTTTGCATGGAAGCAGGGAAATCCAATCAGGTTTGCGTGTTTTCCTGAGACGTATTGAGTGTTTGTGATGCGAGGAGGGCTTTAAGTCATTTTTATTTATCTATCGGCTCCCAGCCGCCCTCCTCGTCTCTCTGCACTCTCAAGACAAAAGCAAGGCGATAGTTACCGTGGAACTGCAGCCTTGTTGTCATGGAGACTGCGAGAAAGTGTGTGTGTGTTGTGAGTGATAATGGAAGCAGTGGCCAAGACCTGATGGCTCGCAGCGGTGTTGGTTTATCCCCAATTCAAGAGAGCAAGACAGCTTGACCTGGCTGTGCACACACTAGCCAGTCTCATATCCCATCAGCCACTGCTGCACGGAGGGCACTGATATTGTAGTTTGATACATCTTGACTGATGTGTGTGTGTGTGTGTGTGTGTATATATATATATGATGTTTATAAAATGACAGGGAGAGGTGTGTGTTTCTGGGTAAAATCTCGGCAAGCTAGCGGAGGCAGAATATCACACCTCACGCTCACCCACATAGCAGCTTTCTCTTTCTAACTCTCTCGCTCGGTAGCAGCAGGGCTGATTGCTGATAGTGCCGCTTGCTCAACCCTTCCAAGCGAGCCGAGCTTCAGTGGTGGGTGAAGAACCATCAGGGAGACTTTCACAGGGCCACTCGGCACAGCTGGACTCTTGATACATTGCTACTGGCATTTGCTTTTCAAACAAAGCCAATCAAATGCAGCTTTTCTGATGTAGCAGTTTAGCTGTGTTCCAAAACCTTGTAAGCTCCCTACATAGAAATCATTTTAGGGCCTCAAACATATGCTTAAAGTGTAACTTGGTCAATTTGCAACCCGCTTTGTATTGTTTCAGTGTCAGTTGTATATGTAAATGAACAATGTTTAGTTATTCTCTGTGTTACAAGGGTAGAGACATTTCTGTTTATTTTTTAGCAAAACTTTCATGAAGACTACATATTTTACTTATGCATTTTTGTGTGCCCGCCCACAGAGAGTCAGATGGACTGCAGATTCTTTGTTTTTTCCCCTCCCTTTCGCATTAAAAACTGTGTTCGTAGTCATCTATGTGAGAATATGAGCACCAACTTCATCTCCAGAGATGCTCTGAGAATCACCTCATGAGCATTTTACCATGTTATTGGAGAAAAACTGTTGTCGTATCATATATATATATATAACTCAAACTTAAAGGTCTTCATGGTAACCTGTCAAAATATAACCTCACTCCTGTTAAACGGATTTGACTCTGTCATCCAAGGCCACTCTCAGTCTGCTTCTATTGGATAGGCTTGACCAGTGTTCCCAGTGCATTATGGGTGTTGAAGTTTTCCTACCTATTTGGCAAAATGGAAGACAACAGCCTTTTTTCTCAGTTTTTTCTAGTCAGGTAGCACAGAGAAAAAATTTTGCCTTACTACTAAATAGGCAGCCTAGTTTTCTTGAAATCCCTTTTTGCCAGCAGTGCTCCTTTTAAAGAAAGGTGTGTTCTTTAAAAGGAGTGTTCAAGATATGTCAGAAATATATTTACGAGATGAATGCACATAAAGGTCACCACAAAGTCACAAATTATTATATATATATATATATTTTTAATTTGCAATAAAGTTATGTACAAAATACCATAGCATTGTACAAAAATGACACAATATATAATTTAATTTACAGCACTTTTATAAGTTGAATAAAACCATAAAAAAGCAAAATCGTCAGCGCCAATAGCCTCGTGGTCAGTGCGGCGATATATAGCGTCGTTGTGCTTTGGGCATCCCGAGTTCAAGTCCCAGCACGCAGACCTTTCCCGGTCCTGTTAAAGCAAAAAGTACAAAAATCACCTAACGTGCATTATTATTCATCGTCCTGTAGATGTTTAATTAATGTTATGCAGATTTTAATTTCATGCAGAAAAGGTACAATGCCATTGTTTAGGCAAATGTATTCTTTCCCACTAGTAAATACAATTTTATATTTCCCAACTCGTAAATTGAACTCCGTTGTTATGTTCTTGAACGCAGTTGTAATGTGTTAAGGTCCTTGCACACTGAATTTTTGTATGCGTTTTTTCGGGGGGGGTTTGTATTCATCGTTTACCAAATCAGTCACTTATAAGGTTTCATTTCATATAGGATGCTGACTTAGAAGGTAGCTGCCTATGAAGACAAGAAGGTTGTCAAGAAGGATTTAGAACAGAGCCATTGTGTTTTATTTACTTCATCAAATTGATTGTGCGCTTCTGGTGTGTTGACAGTTCTGGAGAGGCGTTATCCCAAGGAAGTGCAGGACCTTTATGATGTCATGAGGCGCTTTGCACGTGTGGTGGGCCCCATAGAACACGACAAGTTCATCGAGAGTCACGCCTGTGAGTATTTAACTCTCTTTTTATGTATAGGATATCAAAATTTTGGTCTATATATATACTAGATTCTCTAGATTTCATCCTCCGCTGACCCAGGATCAGTCTAGCCCTGTGTTTTGGGGTTTAATGAGTGTGTGCAGGACAGTTCGGGTTAGATGAACAAGCCCCCATGTCACCCGCCAGCACTGAGTCTGAGTTCAGTCTGTCTGCCCCAGTAGTTTGAATCAGTCAGGGTGAAAAGTTCACCACTCCATCTGCTCTGTTTCTCTCTCTTTCTCTCGCGCACTCGTTCACAGTGGAGTTTGAGCTGAGGAGGGAGATCTGCAGACTGCAGGAGTACAGGAGCGAGGGAATACAGTCCTTCTGTGGTAAGATGCCCCCTCAGGAATGTATCATGGGAGGTAGCCTAAATCAAAATGAGGTTAAAGGGATAGTTCACCCAAAAATGAAAATTTGCTGTTAATTTTAAATTTTAAATTCTTTAGCGTTCTACTGAAGAAAAATAAGTCAACTACTTCCTGGGTGGCCTGAGGGTTGGTAAATTAACAGCAAATTTTTGGGTGTACTATCTCTTTAAATTAACACAGTCAGAAATTGAGTGTTTCACTACAAAAATGACAGATCCAACTGAATATGGTCCATACTAGCATCTACCGTCAGCTTTTTGTTATTGTTATTAAGACGTCACATTTTGAGAGCTTTGCTCAGAGCTGGTCTGACATCTGTCATCTGGCCTGCAGGTGCTAAAGTGTACGAGAGAGTGAAACGCATACGAGAGGACGAGCGCAGGAAGAGGAACATGCTGTGTGACATCCTGCAGTACATTCACGACACTCGTGCGTGCCAGCAGTGGCTCCACAAACAGGCTGCCATGTAAGAGCTCTTCATTAATGCCACCATACTCACTCTCAATACTACTTCATGACAGTTTAATGTAACTAATTCAACTCAAAATGATCTTACTGCAGGAAATAAGAAATTATCTAAAACTACTATGGTGTTGAATATTATAATAAAAATATAAAAAATGAACAAATAATGTTAAATAGCGTAATATATTTTATATTAATATTTCATATTAGTATAAATTAAATATTTAAGCTGGTCATCTAATTATTCAATTAAACGGTCTGCAAAAAAATGATAGGCCTAGGCCTGTAATATTGTGAGATGTTATCACAGTTAAAATAATTATTTTCTATTTGAACATATGTTTTAAAATATAGTTTATGATAAAACTGAATTTTCAGCATGATTATTCTAGTCTTTAGTGTCACATGATCCTTCAGAATCATTCTAATGTTCTGATTTAGTGTAAAAGAAATATTGAAAATTAGTATCAATGCTGAAAACAGCTGTGCTGCTTAAAATGCTTGTAAAAGTTTCATTGAAATGTTACATTTTTCAGGATTCTTTGAATAGAAAGTTCAAAAAACAGCATAACAGCATTTATTTGAAATAGAAATCTTTTGTTTGTCCTTGCTGAATAAAAGTATTCTTTAAGAAAAAATAAATAAATTGAACAGTAGTGTATAATAATAGATGTATTATAAAAGACACTGTTTGTAAACTTACTCTTATTTACTCTTACTCCAGCATGACATGAACACTGTTATTGTAATATTGATTTCTACTATTATTTTTAATATTTCATTCCTGCCATGAAAGCACTGCTGTTTCTTTCTAGTGTACATTCATATGCTGTTTATTAATATCACATTGACTAGATTCAGGTTTCTTTCTGCCTTCAGGTCCACAGTGTATTCTCATTCAAAGAACTTGTGGTTATTTGGCTGTCAGTTTGTTAGCTCACAAAATTTGTTGTTGTTATTCAGCAAAAGTGAATGATGAATCAGTCTCTCTATTTATATTTTATTTTGCTGAGAACCCCAGGAGCCCCAGCCAGTCTTTCAGAGATGTTTCAGGAGAGTTTGTGTGAATAATGTTTTGCTTCGCTGAAGCGGCTGTTGACTGACTGTGTTTCTCTCTCGCAGTGATGCTGGAATCACCCCTGTGGTCACCACTATCACTACCTCAGGTACAGTGCTGCTTATTTCCTCCATTTTTCACGCTATGTCTCCTCTCCTCCACTCAAGTCTCCTTTTGCAATCTTTGTGATGTCCTCTTCAGCCGTGAAGCCGCAGGCTCAAACACATTAATCTGCTCTCTGAGATGCACCGCTGTAAATAAAAAGAAGCCACTCACATCTCTTTGTGTTTCTCTCGTACTTTCACATTTTCTCTTTTTGTCACTTCACTGCACAACTAGGACATATTTGAATGCATATGAATCTGATCAGACTCTGGCTTTATGCGAACATTCAAGCGATTTTGGATTTTGCTGATACTGTTAAATAAGTTGGGAGAGAGTAGTTATTTTGAAATCATATTTTAAATCAATTTGTTGAAATTCCAATTGAAATCCCCATTTCTCATTACCGGGCAATTTTGCATTACCCGTTAATATATATATATACTGCCGTGCAGAAAAGCCCCGGAGAAACCAAGGCAGAACACCATATAACACCAGTAATGGCTCTTTCACTTTGTTTGGAACGCTCAAAATGAGTTAAGGCGTTCTGCCTTTGTTTACTCGCGCGTCAAAATGAAGTTATGGTACCGGCTTGGAGTTATATGGTGTTCTGCCTTTTTTTTTTTTTTTAACTGTCCATTAAAGTCTGACGCATTTAAATTACTGTGTAGACAAACGAATTAGTTCGCGATCTACCAAACAAAGCATACTCCATATAACAAAGCACTGTAAAGACTAGACACCTTGGCAGCAATACATAATCGTGAATAACCTTTAAAGAATTTTTTTTGTTGTTGTTGTTTTTTGTTTTTGTAATGCAGATTATTCACCTGGCTGTCACATCTAGTTGGATGCGTGTCTACTTGATCATGTAGCATAATCAATTATAAAATCAGTAGCCTAATAGTTCGCAATTAAATCTATATCCTTTTCTTGTAACCCGATAAAATCAATCCATGGTGCTGAACGTTGTCGGGGATGTTTAATCCACACGCATTTCTGAGCATGCCTGCTTGCTGACGTTCACATAAATCCACAAGTCCTTCTTTTAGGTTAGGCTATTTCATTCAAGTCAATATAAGCAATTATGCTATGTCTAGCATTCTTTTTTTCTGTTACTGAACATACATGTAGCAAATAAATTGGTTGCAAAACGGTATCCACACACAATCACATGCCTAACTTTTCGTCTTCTTGTTACGGTCAAAAAAAAAAAAAAATTAATACAGTCACATTACTATATGTAATATCCTATATGAGAGAGCCCATGATCACTAGATTTTATACAGGTGTTACTACAATGATTTTGTAAATGGTGATCAGCAACCAAATATTGATAATGTGGAAGTTACTGTGTTTTGCCTTGGTGTGACTTGCAGACAATGCAAAGGCAGAGTACATTAACTTCAAAATAGGGGTAAAAATCAAGTTTGAGCTTACAATTTTTTAATGTAGATAATTTTCATTACTAAAACATCTAATTGCCAAATTTACAGTGTCCTACCTATAATTAATTTGGCTGGACAAATAAACTTTAAAGTCATTTTTCTCAGTTTCACACTCTAGCGAGTTAAGGTCTTTTGCCTTTGTAGGGCAGTATATATATATAGATAGATAGATAGATAGATAGATAGATAGATAGATAGATAGATAGATAGATAGATAGATAGATAGATAGATAGATAGATAGATATAGATAGATATATACACACACACACACAAACGGGTAATGAGAAATTGCAATGCAAAAATCTGTTTTTAGGCATGAATTGCACATTTTTTTAAATGATGATTTAAGGCTCTTATAATAAAAAAAATATTAATATAGTAGTAAGTAGCATTATTAGTATTATTAAGTACCTTAATGGGAAATTAATTTTGAAAATAATGTCATTAAAAATCATTTTTAAATGTAAATATTGTTTTATTTATGCATGAAATGCCATTTATACATTAAATGCCAACAATTATTTATTTGTTGGCATTTTGTAATCAAATTTGTTATGATTATATAATAGAAAGTAATATTATTATTATTATTATTATTATTAATTTTATTGTAAGTAGTAGTAAGAAGAAAAACAATAAATGTCTTGGTAACAATTTATTATGAACTATTTACTATTAACTATATTATTTAATGCATATATTATGATATATATAATTTATATATAAATATAACTTGTATTATAAAATTGTACTGTATAATATGCAATTGTTGTTTTGCAGTGTTGTCAAACGATTAATCGCGATTAATCGCATCCAAAATAAAAGTTTTTGTTTACATAATATGTGTGTGTGTACTATGTATATTTATTATGTATATATAAATACACGCACATACAGCATATATTTTGAAAATATTTATTTGTATTTACGTGTATATGTTTAGATTCATATAAATTATATCATATATAAATATATTTAATATATATATAAAAGTAACATTTTTCTTAAATATATATATGCATATGTGTTTGTTTATATATACATAATAAATATACACTACACATATATATTATCTAAACAAAGACTTTTATTTTGGATGCGATTAATCGTTTGACAGCATTATTATATTGTAAAATATACAACATGCAGTATTTACTGTACTTCCTTTATTAATAAAATTGGAAAATTGTTTTTACAGTAATAAGAGTAAAAAGAATTACAAAACCCAAAAGTAAAATGACTGTACTCATTATATTACCTACATACAAAAATATTGGGGGTAAATTGTCACGAAAATAATTTTACATTTCAGAAATAATTTGATTAAATAAGTAGCTTCATTTTTATCATGCAAAGTGCAATATCTTATTTTGATTTTTATTTTGAGGTGAAATATGATCCAGACAGGTTTTGTGAGACTCCCCTCTGCAGAATATGTTGTATTACAACCAATCTTCAGTTATTAATGCAAAATTACTAAATATGTTTTCATGTAACAGTTGTATCAGGCCTACTATAATAACAATAACAATAATTTTATTGTTAGTAGTAGTAGTAGTAGTAGTAAGGACAACAACAATAAATGTATTTGGTCACAATTTATTAACTATTTACTACTAACTAACAATTAACTATGACTTTGGCCTCAATAAACTCCTAATTTTGTGCTTATTAATAGTAAGGTAGTTGATTCGCTTAAGTATGGGGTAGAATTAAAGGATTTAGAATATAATCATGCAGAATGTGCTTTATAAGAAGTAATAAACACCCAATGTGCCAGTAATATGCATGCTATAAACAGCTAGTTAATAGTGAGGACTGGTCCCTAAGCTTAAGTGTTACCATGTATTTTTACTGAATGCAGCACAACTGTGGTAAAATCACTGTAATGGCTTATTGCTTTGTTATTCGTTATTGCTTCTCTTATTGTCCTGTGGCTTATTGCTTTGCTCAGTTATTTGTTACTAACTTGCTGACTGCTTTTGATGAGGAGAATCTGAATGATCTCAGTCGTCTGATCCACAGGCAGAAGAAGCGCACCTCCTCTCAACCTAACAGGATTGCCTGGCACCGAGAAACTCAACGAGAGAGAAAAAGAGGTTTGGAAATCTTGATTTTGCTTCTGGCACGAGCTCGTTTCGAAGACATCTGCCTCATTGATGTGATATAATGGATCCTAAACGATTCTCTCATCATCTCCCTCAGTTATGTCAGGTGGTTCGTCTGGTGCCTGGGGCGTATCTGGAGTACAAACAGGCCCTGCTGAACGAGTGCCGGCGGCAGGGGGGTCTACGGCTGGCACAGGCCCGATCGCTCATCAAGATAGATGTCAACAAGACACGCAAAATCTACGATTTCCTTATCAAAGAGGGCTACATCAATAAGGCTTAGTGTTGATTGAACTGCTGCAGGGACATCAGATAGATGAGGACTCATACTCATTGTGGATCATTCGTGTTGAGAATGAGCAATGAGAGATGACAGGTTAAGTGTACTGGTTTGATGTACTTTATTTCAAGTCATTCATTCCTTACAGATCTGCACCTGTTTGTTTTTGAAAGACTGACGGGGTGCTCTTTTAAAGCTGTGTTTAGGACTATGTAGGTTAATAGTTGTGTATAAATAGGTTAAAAGACTGCTGCTGTTTGTAACGGTGAGAATCTCTCACTGTAATATTAAGTCATTTTATTTGTCTACATGCCTTTAAAATTGTCGATTAATTTTGGAACTCTGCAATTGTTAGATGAATATCACAAGGTCTTTGAAGAACATTTAAATCACAAAATCAACATAAATAAGAATTTTTCTCAAAGACAATGAAGCCTGTTTTTTGTTTGTTTTTATTGCTGTTGTTTGTGATTATTAATGTACTGTGACATTTTCATGACAATTCTGCATTATTGCAGTGGAAAAAATATAACATATTATAAAATTGCATTTTATAGTATGCAATTATTATATTGTGATTATATAATAATATTGTAAAATATACAACAGGGAATATCTACTGTACTACCTTTATTATTAAAATTGAAAGATAGTTTTCACAGTTCTAAGAGTAACCCAAAAGTAAAATTACTGTGCTCATTACATCAGTGAAAAATTGGGGGAAATTGTCAGAAATAAATGTATTAAATAAGTTGCTTCATTTTCATCATGCAAAGTTTCATATGTTATTTAGATTTTTATTTTGAGGTAAAATATGATCCAGGGCCGAGGCAGATTTCGTGAGGCTCACCCATTTATGTCTGCAGGATATGTTGTATTACAACTAGGGGGGTAACGATACATGAAATTTTTCGGTATGGGTCTTTCAGTTTGGTACACGTGTAAATACAGCATTGTTTTAACCACTGCACGGGAACTCATGCTGTGTGGGAACACTTTGGGAACGCCCCTGCGTGACCACGCTCTGAATCACATTTGAAAGTGATGAGACGCGAACGACTGATGCCTCCCTCACCCGCTGGGGAGCGGTCATGAATGGCCGCTCTGCCCAAGGTCTGTGGAGCGGCCACCATCTCACATGGCACATCAAATGTCTGGAAATACTGGCCGTTTTGTGCGCTAAAACACTTCCTCCAAGACCTAAGAGGCCATTGTGTGCTTTTTTCGCACCAACAACACATCGGTGGTCTCATATATCAACTACAAGGGGGTCTGCGGTCGTGCCCCGTATACAAGGCTGGCGCACCAGATCCTCCTGTGGGCCCGGGGGAAAGTCCTCTCCCTGAGAGCAGTTCACATCCCTGGGCACCTCAACCAGGGAGCAGACATCCTGTCAAGACAGGGGCTGAGGCCCAGGGAATGTTCGGCCAGATGGAAGTGGATCTCTTTGCGTCTCAAGATACGGCACACTGTCTGCTTTGGTTCTCCCTCACTCATCCAGCTCCGATTGGACTGGACGCTATGGTACAGACGTGGCCGAGGCTTCGTCTGTATGCCTTTCCCCCGATCACTCTGCTCCCGGGAGTTCTAGAGAGAGTGCGCTGGGATGGGGTTCGTCTTCTACTAGTAGCCTCATTCTGGCCGGGCCGAGTATGGTTCTCGGACCTGGTGGCCCTCCTTGACGGCTCTCCATGGGAGATTCCTGTCAGGAGGGACCTCCTCTCTCAGGCGGGGGTTCCATCTGTCACCCTCGCCTGGAGCTGTGGAAACTGAGGGGGCACACACCTCATAGATTCCGGTCTCTCAACTGAGGTTGTTGAGACCATACTCCAGTCCAGAGCTCCCTCTATGAGAAAACTGTACACCCTGTAGTGGAAGCTTTTCACTTCATGGTGCGGCAACTGTCAGCTGGACCCAATTAACTGCCCGGTTGGTTCAGTGCTGGAGTTCCTGCCGCAGTGGTTCTCCCGCAGGGTTATCCCACTCCACCTTGAAGGTATATGTGGCGGCCATAGCTGTTTACCACGCCTCTCTTAGTGGTCAGTCATTGGGAAGGAACCCGTTTGTTACACGTTTCCTCTGTGGTGCACTGAGGCCGAAGCCCCTGGCATGCTCCAGAATCCCGCCGTGGTTTTGGAGGCACTCTGCAAACCTCCTTTTGAGCCTTTGAAGGAGGTTCCAGACAGATTCCTTACAAATAAGACTGTCTTCCTTTTGGTCATCTCTTTCCTGAAGAGGGTCGGCGACCTTCAGGCCCTTTCTGTGGCCCCTTCATATTTTGAGTTTGCACCTGGCATGGCTAAAGCTTTTCTGTAACTGAGACCTGGGTATATTCCTAAAGTGCCCTCCTCCGTTCCACGGCCAGTTGTGCTGCAGGCCTTCTGTCCTCCTGTGGAGGAAGTAAGGACCAGTTATTCATTTGTTATGGTCCTCCTAAGAAGGGTCTTTCTGCTAATAAACAGACCCTTAGCAGGTGGATTGTGGATGCAGTTTCCTCAGCCTACGAGTCCTCGGGCCTCCCTTCTCCTCTTGAGGTCAGGGCTCTTTTTTCTTGGCATTTTTTCAGAAAATTCAAGTAAATGCCTTTTTGATGCTCTTTGATGTGGCGAGACCAATAAACGGCTCAAATTGAACGGCAGCACAGAGTGCGAGTAAGAGCAATCATCCCTTCCTCTTTACAATATAAACGTAAATGTCTCATGCCTCATGTAATTGCTCAATTAGTGTTTCAACCATAGAAAGACATCAAAACAAAATGTCACAAACAAATGATTTCATTTACCTCAGAAAAGTCATCAATGTCCACAGCTTGTTTGTTAGAGAAATCTAGAGAAGAGCATTTCACAAAATATTAGACTTTATAGGCTACTCATACTATACCTGTTAGTGATCTCTTAATTATTTAATGTATGTTTACTTAAATCTGTTGCAAATGTGTAAATGAATGTTCCAACAACAAATACAATTTTTATACTTTTTTTTCAGTGTTGCAAAAAATTTATAGTAATTAAATTTAAGTTTGGACTCTGTTGTTAATTGTAACCTTACAGTAATGTAAAAGACCTCCCTTTAGATTTTAGAGCATTAGCTACATTTTAGAAAATTTGAATTATAATAGAATTTATTTAAAGAAAGCGATTTGTTCAGTAAACTACTGTTTAATAAAAAAAAGAAGCAATTTTATGTGTCGTTTTTCCCCCTGCTATACTGAAGCCATACTGAAAACTGGGGTATGTTTGTGTAGGCCTACCGTTACATCCCTAATTATAACCTATCTTCACTTATTAGTGCATAATTATTAATTACATTTTTATGAAATAGTTGTGTCAGGCCTACGTTAATATTTGAACATAAATATGTTTTCAAACCAGCTAGTTTTAATGTGAAGGTTGAGAAAGAGTCAAGTCTCAAGTGGCAAAATTTTCAGCAGTTGAGTGTGAAATCTATTACCGTTGCCTCTCGCTCTGGTGAAGCGGCATGACGAGTGAGAGCCGTGACTAACGCTAGCAGCATTAGCGCACATGGACAGCAGCAGCAGCAACCATCAGGCTTTAGCAAGCTTATCAAAACAGCGTAAAGCCACGTCAGCGACCTGATTAATGCTCCAGATCCCACCTTTGATGATAAGCCCCTGCCCAAATGAGAATAAGCCCCATGGAGAAATGAAGGCCTGTTTGATGGCTGAAAGGCGTGGAGTTTGAAATTGATATTTTTATTTGCATTCTCATTCCTCTAGGTGACGTCTTCATGAAGAGTGGAGGTTTTACATTTTGTAGTTTCTGAATCTGAACTGCACAGTGTTTGTGAGAGCATGACGTGGCACTCTTGTTACAACAGATTGTTGAGTTCTGTGTCCAGGTTCACTTTTTCTATCAAAATTTCGACTTCAATCTCATTTGGCAGTCTAGGAAGAAATATTGGCAACGTACAAGAGCGTAGCATCAGATTGGGATGGCAAACTGTAATGTCTTTGATCCGTAAAGCGATTGGTGTGTGAGCGAACGGCCGTTGACTGGCAGCAGAGCGGAAAGCCGGTAGATTCTGGTGTCGGCTCACTGTGTGGGAGGCAGATCTGCTGTTTTGCATGCTCATTCCCTCATCAAACCACACAGCCTGTCTTAAAATGAGATCTGATGCCTCCTCATGCACTCCATTTTCACCCACAGTTCATGCATTTCAGTTCATTTCCCTTCTTAAAAGAATAATTTGCCTACTGGATCAGGACTGATGCTTTCAAACTTCAAAACGGACTGAAAATAAACACATATAAACAAGTACTGACGTGACGGATAAAATTCTCAGTTCTTGATAAATTCTAAATATTACAATAACTTGAGTTGATTTGTCAGCAAATCATTTGTTAAAGAGATAGTTGACCCAAAAAATTTAAATTCTGTAATTGATTACTAACCCTCATGTCGCTCAAAACCCGTAAGAACTTCGTTCCATCTTCGGAACACAAATTAAAATATTTTTGATGAAATCCGAGAGCTTTCTGACCTTCCCATAGACAGCAACACAACTGGCGAACATGTGGCGAAGACTGGCAAAGAAATTTTTGAATTAAGACGTTATTTTTGTTTTCTTTGCACACAAAAAGTATTCTCAAAGCTTTATAAAATTACGGTTCAACCACTGATGTCACATGGACTATATTAACCATGTCCTTACTACCTTTCTGGGCCTTGAACATGTCAGTTGTGTTGCTGTCTATTTATGCAGGTTCAGAAAGCGCTCGGATTTCATCAAAATTTGTGTTCCAAAGATGAACAAAGGTCTTACAGGTTTGGAACGACATGAGGGTGAGTAATTAATTACAGAATTTTCCATTTTGGGTGAACTATCCCTTTAATCTGTATCAGATGGTTCACTGAAAAGATCTAACTGATAACATGTTGTTCACATCTGAACATAGCAGTTTCATGCATGGTTTACATGACTGTTAAGGTTTGTGGTGATGATGCATGTTTCTGGCAATAGATTTGTCTTCTTTTCCACAGCCCTCAGTGCTTGTTTTATAATGTTCTCTCACCACTTCCTAATCGTCTCATTTTTATGGAAATTACATCAGTGCTCTGAGGGAAATGCTTCTAGTGCCGTTTACCTCCCTTTTTCTCTTCTACTCTATTGATTTGAGGCTGTAAGTAAAGCACTGTTTCTGTACTAAGAACTGAAGCTTTGATCACTCAAACAGCAGTTTCCTACCTCAACAGACTTGTATGTGCCGGTTCCCTCCAGCTTCTGGAGGAAAGTGAATGAGGGTCATCTGATGATTCCTTCAAAACAAGGTTAAAAAAAAATCACATTCCAGACCCTTCTCTCTGTGTTTCTCTGTGAAATGAGCTTCCAACCACTGGTCTCATTAACAATTCAACTTACTTGTTCAGTCAAGGCTGCATTCTACTGTAACTCCATCTTGTTGACTCGAATTTACATTGGGCTTCCGCTTTCAATGCGCAAGTGCCCAATATTGGCGAAACATCTTAAGCATGGGATCATTGGTGTCGTTTAAATTGTTACTTATATGCTACCGAAGCTATAGATTGTAAAAATGTTTCACAAGCTCACTGTTTAGCATAATAGCTTAGTATAATGCTATGTAACAGCCTATACTCTAAGAAAGAATCTTGTAATCGCATCATTCCTCATGAATTTGGATCAGGCATTATGAATAGCTACCACCTGGGGTCCTAGATGGATCAAACTTAAACCACAGCCATAAACAAAGGCTCCTTCCTGCATTTTACTTATGTTCTAGCTTCTGTACTACTCACCTACTCTTGAAACTTGATAGCAAGGTACTGCACATATTGTTGACTCTCGCATTATATATTTCTTATTAAGACACTACGGGTACAATTGTCTGATAAGTGACTAAATGTAAATAACTACAGCAAGAGTCATTAAAATGTACAGGTAGGTCAGGTTAAGCTGGAAGAACAGCTGGCATGCAGTTAAACTAGTTAAACAGCAGACATCCTGGGAAACCAGATTGGTTTAAACTGATTTTTTTCCCCAAAAGAAAAGTCAGAATTGTTTGATATAAACTTTCAATTCTGATGGAAAAAGTCACAATTAAATTTTTTATTTTATTGTGGAAACAACCCTCCGAATTTAAAGAAAAAAGAATTGTGATATGAACTCGGAATTACGAGAAAGCACGTTAGAATTGTGAATTTACAACTCGCAATTCTGGAAAAAAAGAAACCAATTGTGAGAGAACTCAGAATTATCTTATATATATTAAATTTGCATTAATATCAATTTTAGGTTTATATTGCAATTTTGAGTTTATTTCACAACTCTATAAGCTATCTCCCAATTCTGAGAAAAAAAAGTCATAATTGCAAAATATAAACTCAGAATTGTGTAATAATATAAATGCAGAATCGCAAGGTGTAAACTCGTAATTGTGAGAAGAAAAGTCAGAATTGTGAGATATGACCTTGGAATTGCACGACAGAAGTCAGAATTCTGAATTTATTCTGATTTAATTTCGCCTTCCAAGGAAGTGTGTGTGCCACTGGAAACCCTTCACCTTATTGCTAGGCAGTGATTAACATGGACATAAACTTGTCTTCCATTGTCAACACTCATGGTTTCCTTGGCAACCAGGTCGGTGGCATTCTAGAGCTGTAGTCTGAAAGAGGATCGGCTCAGCAGAGGAGGGGCGGCGAGAGAGTGGACACACACACACACACACACTGTTACACATGTTCATCTGCTTGGCTGAGGAGTCATGACTGAGCTCTACATCTCTCCTCAACGTGTCTCACCTGCCAAGTCCTCCTTTAACACAAAAATAAGCAGCTTTATCCTCATTCAGACTGAGTTTGTTTTGATGTTTTCAGTTTGTTCAATGTGTACTTAACAAAACGAAAAAAAACAATGTTCTTGTAACTCTGAGCTCTTAACATCACACTTCAGCCTGCGTTTGTTGAACTAGTGCATGTTAACCTGCTATACGCACGCAGCCCTGTATAAATCCGCTTGCTAATTCGTTACGTGGAGGCGGAGATGTCTGACATGCAGGGACAGCTGGAGCTGAAGACTGTCTAACAGTCTGTACTCGTGGCAGCGTACAGATCCCGAGTCTGTTCACTGCTGCCATCACAGCTGGAGAGACACAGGTGCCTTTGGGATCAGACACCGGACTGCATTAGCAGCTCTCTGTGAGGGTGGAATTGCGTCAGTAGCCAAAAATAGGTTTCATGTCTATTCATTGTTAATCCAATTCTGCTAGAATGAATATTTGTACTAACAGAAGGAATGTTGCATTTATTGGATTGTAAAATAGACTCTGGACATTGTAATCCTATACAGGATAAGGCCCACATTCGAATATGCACTTGAAATGACATTCGCAGGCCATTTTACTTTGGTAATGTGACGTCAAGAAGAAAATGTAGAGCGGGACTTAATTTTGTTCATTATGGAATTGATTGGATTGTGAAAAATCTCCATTACGTAGCAGACTTTGCTGTCGCTTGTCGTCGGCACCCATCGGTTGAAACTTAAGCTGCCCTGGTGACGTCAATGGAAAAGGAAAGTCATTTCAGAGGTGTTTTGAAGAATGATTATGGAGATTATGGAGATTTTTTTTCTTTGGAATGAAATTTACTCATGAACCTTAGACAGTAAGATGAAGAATGTATTAGAACGTAATTAGGGGCCATCACTCTTTCTCAATCATTCAGGTTTATCCATTGTTCTTCAAGATCTTCTTGTAAAGATATTCATCTTAAAAGATACATCTTGATTTCTAGTTGTTTTGTCTTATATTAAATATTTTTTTCATCTTGAAGCCCCATTGGAAGATTGTTCAGGCCCCCGATTGAAACCATTGCTTTAATGGGATTTTCTGGGTTTAATAAGTTCAGTTGTATGAATATTTTTCAGAAAAGAAGCCACCTTTAATTTTTTATAAATGAAAGTGAGGCTGTGACGGATCAAAGTCAGTTTATGGGTTGTAGTGTTGTACATCTTTCGGTTGATTGACCATGGGTTGTGAATTTAAAAACGACAGGGCCTAACAAACATGTATATCTAAGCTTTGTTTACATTCACAAAATTATAATTTCAGGAAAAATTCCACAGCATTATCTCTAACTACAGTTTATGCACAGAATCTGTGGCATTTCTTTGGTTAGTTACCACAGACGGCTTATTATATTGTAATCATGATGATTGTTTCTGCATGAATGAAAATATGAAAAAGTTGAAAAAAAAAAAAAAAAAAAGTTGAGCCAACTTAAAATTTTAAGGCATCAGCAGATTTTTGAGTTTGCTCAACTTATTTTTGTGGGAGATTCTCACATTTTTGTTGTATAAACTTAAAACGACAAATTGAGAAAACTCAAAAATCTGGTGAAGCTGGTTGCCTTAAAATTTTAAGTTGGCTCAACTTTTTAGAATCTTAGAACTGTACATTTCTGCAATATGGACATTACATTGACACCGTCATTTTTTTTATAAAGCTGCTTTGAAACAATATGTGTCGTGAGAAGCACTATACAGATAAATGTGAATTAAACTGAATTAGTAACTTAAAAATCACAATGTACTTCAATGCAAGTTTCAAAAGTAACACCACAAGACGTAAACAATCACAGGTTTGTTAACATTAATAAAGTTTTAAGAAAAATACAAGCTGCACAAATTGTACATTCATTACTGTAACTGCATTTGTCGTTTGCTTACAAATTGAGGGCCCAGCCAAAATGAAGTGTACAAATGGACAGCATGCCGCAGATACTGTTGATAGAGCTTAACTTGTTCTGAACCCAAACGTTCAATTAATCCAGAGATCTGGTTACAGCTGTACGCACTGGATCTGTGAGCTCATGGGCAAGATGTCTAGATGTGTTAGCAGATGCCTGAGGCAAGGCCAAACCTCCCAAAGCCTGTCCATCTGAAAAGAGATTGTGGAAGATGGCACGGTGTCTGTCTCTGGAGAGCTGGGATACTCTGGATCTCTTCCAGCATGCCTGCATGGCACACCATCTATTTCTGGTCCAGCTCTCACATAGGGGCAGTGGAACGAGTTACTGCCATGTTCGAAATTCTTTCCCACTGATTTAATTAGATATTGGCCTAAATACAAAATTGATGAGTTGTCATCGTCCTGGTGAAAGGACGGCATCTGAACTCTGAGGGTGTGTCATGGTGTGTTTTCAGTAGGTCAGATCTGTGTTTTTATTCTCCTGGTCGAGTACGGCATGAGTAGCTCCATTTAGATCAGATTATGGGTTGCTTCCCCTGACAGCATCACAGTACATTTTCTGCCTCCATTCAAGCTAGTAGAAACATATTACGGCTCGCCGTCTCACTGGTACGACTGTGACTCATCTGACATTTTAGTCTCATTTTAGTCTCCTCTCTGCAGCTCGGCTCGCTCTCTCTCTGTCATTTTCTCCATTTATCGCTGTTCCTTTTTTTAAACAATGATCATCCTCGCGCCGGCGAGTATCACATTCCTCTTCAGCAATCATGTTTCCTTTAAACCGATTCTTATTAAGGTATTTGGCTTCTCAGATGTACAACTGCACATCAGTTGCATTGTTCAGTAATAGAATTATTGTAGCAACTATAGCAACACTGAATACTGGATGTCATAAATACTTCACAGAAATATGTTGAATAAAGCTGTTTTGCACAAAAATGTCCAACTGTATAAAATATCTAAAAGGATATTTAAGAGGAAAGAAATGCAGGGTGGGAATTTATTGGGTTGTGTAAGGTTGTTTCTGTATGACAGGAGCTGAAGGGAAGAAGCTGTTGACGAACTGAGAAAGTTGTTTTCGTGGGGAAGAACATTGTTATGATTATGAAAATTAAATTTTTTTAAAAAAGACCAGATACCTGTATAGTTCAGAAATTAAAATCATTTTGATTACATGTTGAATTCAATGTCAAAAATGTTTCAGCTCTTACAATTTATGTTAATTAATGTTTTTTTAAACAAACAAACAAACAAACATTATTGTTCATAATTTAAGACTCCAAATTTCTTTCTTTTTTATTTCCTATTAAAACAGGAACCCACTTAACTTGAAAAAAATTGAGGAAACCTGTTGCCTTAAAATTAAGTAAATAATAATTAAAAAAAAAAAAAAAAAGGTTAAGTGAACTTGACAATTTACTTTTTTTAAATTATCACTTACTTTAAAATTTTAAGGCAACAGGTTTCCTCAATTTTTTTAAGTTAAGTTAACTTATCACTTTTTACAGTGCATATTGAAAGCATCCCCCCCCCCCCCAAATAACTCAGTAGGTTTTATTTATTTATTTATTTGCTTGCTTGCTTACTGGAAAAACCATATTCTTCTATTAGCACTAGATGAGTCATCAGTTATCACATTTCCAAAAACAGGGACATTTTAAAATTGTAACAAAACTGTTCAAAACTTTGGAGTTGGTAAGATTTTAAATGTTTTTAAAGAAGTATGCTTACCAAGGTTGCAATTATTTAATTAAAAATACAGGGAAATACCGTAAAATATTACTACAGTTTAAAGTAACTGTTTCCTATTTACTGTTTCTGTTTTTATTGTATTTTAAAATGTACTTTATTCCTGGTGGCAAAGCTGAATTTTCAGCTTCATTAGTCTTCAGTGCCACATGATCCTTCAGAAATCATTCTAATATGCTGATTTGGTTGCTTTACAAAATTCTTATTATTATAAATTTCAAAAACAGTTGTGCTGCTTAATATTTTTATGAAAACCGTGATTGTTTTCCGTATCAAAAACAGCATTTGAAATAGAATGTATTCACTGTCACTTTAGGTAAATTTAATGCATCCTTTCAAAATATTTTATTATTTGTATTATTTTATACATATCTGCTAAATGTTTAACTTGTATTAGTAGCATATACGGTAAGTGACCTTAAATCCAATGGACATGAATTTAGCCACAAACATTTCATTTTACGTATGGTCTTTAAAAGAAATCGAGAGAAATTACACCATCCTGCATCATCCTTCTCACAAGCAGTTTTTTTTTTTTTTTTTTTTCCCCAGCAGTCTCTCTGTCTGTATTGTTCAGGGCAACAGAAAGGCAGAAAAGCAGTGACCCTCCCCTGGGCTTGAGCTCTCTCTCCCCAGCAGAGAGTATCAGGTGTGCCACTGACTCTTCCAGTCTTTGTCCTCTCTCTTTTCAGACGGTTCCTGCCTCTGACGCCACTACAGTTATGCTGGAAATCCAAACAGTACAGCTCTGTGTTTGGCTCTGAGGTGAGCTCTCTCAAATAAAGGGTTTGAGTTCTGTGCCTCAAATGCTGGCAGCACTGCTACGGGAAAGCAAAGCATCTGAGACTGACGCTTAGCATTAAATTGCCTGCTGTTGATTCTGGTGTTCTGACCTCGATAAGCATGATGTTTACGTTTGAGATGTGAAATTCCAGAAACTGCTCATGCCAATATGTTCTGGCTTAAGTGTTAATGATACAGTTGCAAAGTGTTGCACTTCCAGACATGAATCAACAGATGAAATGATCTTGCAGGTTGGAATTAGCTTCAGTCTCACTCTTTGAGCCCTCATGTTTCATTTCATAATCTATTTATGCATGAGTCAAGGATAAATCCATCCATTCATCTGATGGGTGGGCAGAGACATAGGAATAATTCATTAAAAAATGAATCTTCTGTCATCGTTTACTCACCCTCATGTCATTCCAAGCCTGTATGACTTTATTTCTTCCATAAAACACAGAATGAGATGTTTTCCATGCTGCTCTTTTCCAACGTTTTCAGTAAAGGCCCGTTCACACCAAGAACGATGTAACTATATTAGCTTCCACACCAATGGACGATAACATTCTGTTTATTTTAAGGGAGTGCTGCAGTTTTGTCGTCTGCCGCTTTAAATGCTTAAGCAAGATGGATTCTGATTGGCTGACAATGTTTTTATAGCTTATCAGCTGGAAAACATCATTCAGAAAGTATTCCAATGATAGCGTTCCTCTGAGTCGTTATTATTATAGTTGTATATTATTATAGTTTTTTACTTTTTACATTTAGGATCAGTTTCAAAGCCTATATTTTATCGTTATCGTAGGTGTGAACTGGCCTAAACACTTTATAATAACTTTCATTAATATATACTATATATATATATATATATATATATATATATATATATATATATATAGTAGTGCTGTCAAAAGATTAATCGCGATTAACCGCATCCAAAATAAAAGTTTTTATTTGCATAATATATGTGTGTGTAGTGTATATTTATTATGTATATATAAATACACACACATACAGTATATATTTTGAAAATATTTATATATTTACATAATATATTTATATTCATATGATTGATATTATATATTTAATATATAAACAACATATTTTTCTGAAATATATACATGCATGTGTGTGTTTATATATACATAATATACACAGTACACACACACACATATATTATGTAAACAAAAACTTATTTTGGATGCGATTAATCGCGATTAATTGTTTGACAGTACTAATATATGTATATATTACAAAAAATTTACAAAAATATCTTAAAGATCATTAGGCAGAAAGCCATACCATGAAAACTGGAGAAAATGGCATGTTTTATCAGCTATACTTTCCACAGACCCAGTGATCAAGAAAACCTTTGTGCTAAATTACTCATACTTTATGTTCCAAAGAAGAAAGAAAGTCATGAACAACATGAAGGTGAGTAAATAATGACAGAATTTTAAATTCTGAGTTAACTGTTCCTTTAAAGGGCTCTATAAATTGGCATTAAGAGAAAAGTTATGATTCTTTACTTTGTTGTTTATCTGACAAACTACTGGTAACTGGTCTAAATAATACAGTTGTGGATTAATCCAACAGTAATTACAAAATCAGTTTAATATAGGGATTATATTCTAAATTCCAGTCAGATGGCCTGTTTATTTGCATCACCCTCACAAATATGATGCGCCTGAGGCTCTTTAAGTTTATACAGTGGCGTCATGTTCATTTGCACATGATGTTTGTTGCTGAGAATGTCTTGTCATATTTGTAGCCGAGTGTGGATCGTGATGTGCCAGTACGAGGACTGACTGGCTGTAGTGTTGGACGGGGGAGGCGCTTCTGTGCTCTTTAAGCGTATGTTTTCCCAATAGAAAATTTCCTGTTGTCATACGCACCGTAGATACGCACGCGCTCACCTCCATCACGGGGAAGCGCGTGGAGTTGTCAGATTTTACGGAATATTCCCGAAATTTCAGCTTGTTTGCGCTGTGATAGAGATAATTTCTGCCATCAGCTGAATGTGTAACCCGTGTATTATTTCAGAGGACAATGTTTTGTGTGTGAGGTAAGTTAAGTCTGTTCTTTGGGTCAACATGAGTAATCTTATTAAACAGAGTCTACGCTGATGTTGACGCAACAGTGTAGCCTACTAGATACGCAGCTTTTCTTATCTTTTATATCTTTACATTTCGGAAATGTTACGCTTTTAGTGTGTTTGTCCGACATAATTCCTCATGTTGTGCGTATTCGGTTTGAAATTGAAAGAAAAAGAAAATGCTCGTTACAATAACGTGCGCAAAGTGAACACAAACAGTTCGCGTGCGTGGAGCGGAGTAGTTGTCATTTTCCGCGATGCTTCAATGATTTTCCGTCACTAGTTTGAACTACGTACTTCTTTTGTTGCAAATTAGGCAACCGATAGGTTCACCGTCGGTATCAGCTGTAGGCTTGATGTTCTGTATTATTTCGCCTTAAAATGGCTTTTTGAATTTATGTCATGGATGCCATTGAAGGAACAGGTTGATGTGCGTGACTGAGTCAGACATGAGGCGCTCAATGCAACAAAATACGATCTACACTCAGTCACTGGCATCAACCTGTTTCTTTCACCCCAGTGTTTGCTTAACCATTATTATCATCGCTTAGGTTGAGCCAGCTTTCTTTAATGAATGTTCTCCATCAACCCTGTTGTTCACTCTAACAAATAAGTGCACTCCAGAAACTTGTATTAAATAAATAGGCTACCTTTGACATCTCAGTAGCCTACAGGTTTCTCATAACCATTCACACCTGTAGGATAAACCAAATTCGCAAGTTTATGTGTCCAATTAAATATTTTACAACTTAAAATCCCTGTAAGCTGACTATCTCTGATTTGTGAACACATCTTTGTTCATTTTTTTTTTAAATGAATCAGTCCATTCACAAATCAGTCGAAGTGTTTTTTTTATGTAACCCAAACTGTTTAAATATATGTTGTTTAATTTGTGTAAAATTAACATTCATTTCAGTAATTGTGTCATTTTGTTTTTTAATGCCATCAACCAGCCTGCTGTAACTGAGAAGCGCATATTTGCCAGACACATAAATAATAATTGGTCGGCCATAAAATAATAATTAGGATGCACAGAGATGTAAAAATGAAAAGAGTGCAGTGTTGCATTTTCTGTGATTGTTTAAGGAGGAACCTATTAGATGGATAATCTAGATTTTATCTGTAGTAAATTAAAATGTTATCTTTAAAATATTCGCATTTGAAATGTCATTAATGCTTTATGCTGCAGCCACTTGTTGAATGAGCATGGATTGTTTCATTAGGCTATTGACAAGATTAAGCTGGTAGTGTAAACAAGGCTCCGGTTCAGTTTCCTGTTTTCCACATTTGGTGTGGAAGAAGGGCTGCCATTTTGGGGCTCGAGTTTCTCAGCAGGTGTCTCTCGTTCCCATTAATGCTTGCGGAGGTGGAATCAGACTCTGGGAGAATTTTTACACATGGCATCCGAGACCTGCGGCACTGAATCTGTGATGTGCACTGGTGTTGACAGATCCACAGACACACACTGAGTGATGAGTGCCTGTATGTGTGTGTATGAGGTTGACACAGCTGCCCATTACTGTCATGCCAAGAATATGTGTTCACGCCACTCCACAGGTGGAGAAAATGAATTATTATCTATTGTGTTCGTAGTAAAATTCCTTGGCTCCCAATGGAGAAGACATTCATTTAAGATTGAGTTGTTGCTTCTAATTTACTTGCAATATACAGGGTGATGTTTTTTTAGTGCATTTTCATAGACACGTACTCAAAATGTGCTTTGATAATAAAATACTAGAAGCACACATTTGGCTTTAAAAGAATAGTTGCAATTCTGTCATCCTTTCCATGTTGCTCCAAACCTGGATGACTTTTTCTTTTTACCATGGAACACAAAAGAAGATGTCTTGTAGCTTTTTTCCTGCACATCTGTGTCTCATACACAAATATGATGCAACAAATTTGAAAATTCAGATATGAAAATCAGTTTTGAGAACCGCTGCAGAGAATTGAACCACTTACTGTATGTAGCTTGATTTTTCTTTATTGAAGCTAAAAGCTTTACTTTTTTTTTATTGTATAGTTTTTCAAAATTTATTTTGTTATACGTCAGGAAATCAGATCATATGGATTTGGAATGAAGTGAGACTTTGTAGATGACAACATTTTTCTTATTCCTAAAGATATATGCTACATGTTTAGAAGCAGTGCACACAGCAAAAAAAAAAAAAAAAGATAAGGCCTCTGATGTTCCTTCTTTTCCTCTGTCTTTCTTCTCTTCCCACTTCTCCACTCACTCACTTGTATAAATAGCTGTGATAGTCAGCAGTGAGGCCTTTGACTCTATCAGCACTTTGGGTTGCTGAGGTTCATCTTTGCTCTTATATATCAAGCCTTTATTCCTCAACACCTACAGTAGTCACCGGGTCACGGCACCAGAAATGAATCTTTTAACCCATTTTTCAAATGCTCAAAGAATTTAGGTTAGTTCACCTAAAAATGCAAATGCTGTTATCATTTACTCACCCTGATGTCTTTCCAAACTTTTTTGACTTACTTACTGACTTCAATGGTAAAAAACAAAAACAAAACAAAACATTTCTCAAAATATCTTCTATTATGTTCCACAGAAGAAAGAAAGTCACAAAAGTTTGGAACAACAACAAGCATCAATGACATTGATTCGTTCATAAGATATGCAAGAATGACATCTGAACTGACATGAACATGGCACTATATTTGATTTGAAAGCTAGAGTTTTTGGGTCAAATATTCCTTTAAGCCAGGTGGATTGCACCAATTTACCCAAGAACACTTAGTCACAATGACACTGACTGCCCTTTTGTGTTAACAAGCCTACAAGCTGTGAAGAAGAGTTTGTAAGGCACCACACATGGCATCCAAACTCTGTAATTTCAGTGTGAAAAATGAGTGACAGCCAGAGAGAGAGATTGTGTGCCCTGTTTGAAAGGATGTTAGAGACTGTAGAAGTTATTGCGATCAGAGTCCCATGAGAATGGCAGGCGGGCTGTTTTTCATTGATGTAGAGGAAGGCTCAGGGAGACAGCCAGCACGAACTGGGGCAGATGGGTTTTATTAATGCAAACATAGTAGCAGACTACTGGGCACAAGGACACTGCCATAAATTGATGGTCCTTTTGCCACTGTGTGCCAAATATTTACGCATGACAGGGATATGATAGAGCTGTCAATTTAACGTGTTCATTTAATGCAGTTAATTATTTAAAAAGTATTAAAATGATAAAATAATAACATCTACCAAGAATACCACTACTAACAAAGAGAATATAGTAATATAAGAGATGGAGAAACATACAGAAGATCGGGCCACGTTGCTTTAAAGCATCAAGCCAGCTGTAGCTGTGCGGAGAAGGGAGGAACTACCATCACAGGTGCTGTTTGCACAGACATCAGATGTAATTCTTATTTAATTGGTTTGATATTTGTGGCATGCTAATAAGGGTCAGAGCCCCATGCATTATATTGAGAGGAATGAGTGATATAGAGCCCTCAGGCATGATGGGGAACAACAAACAGCACACAAGTCGTAAGTAGACCGTCTGTCCTTCAATAAAACATGCTGATGTATGAAAGGTAGGCGGCAAAAACAGATGCTCTACATTCAGTTGTTCTTTCATGCCTGCCAGCGACTCGACCCCCAGTAATTGGAGGAAGCAGATTTCAGCACACTTGGAATCCACAGGGGCGTCTGAGGGCCAAAATTGATGGCTGAATGAGCGTGTTACCTGAGAACATCATTGGGTCCAGAACACAACCCTCAGCTGTGTGCTTTAGTCACACCTTCAGAAGACAAAGAGTTTTATTTCAGCCATGAAACTTTGCTTTTACTCTGAACACAATGACACATTTGTTAGTTAAACCCCCTAGACATGCCAAGTACTTTGTCAGTACTGGAAGTGATTTTATACATTACTGTGTGTGTGTGTGTGTGTGTGTGTGATGTGAATGTGGACATTGCAGAGTTTAAGCAAGGCTTTTAACTAGGTATGTAAAAATGCATGCATTGTGATGCATCAATCTGGCAAAGTACATCAATTATCTGCTTCTTCAGTTACAGGCACTTTTGACAAGAAATCTCAAAAAATCTAACTTTTTCCAAACTGATGTTCATCTGTGTTAAAACATTTATTGCATATCCCTGAATAAAGATCTGATCACGGCTTTGGCTCAACCTTCAGGAGGATTTTGGTATAATGTGATGGGAATGACATTTTTCCCTCTGTGAAGAAAAATTTGAATAACCTTGGACAGTTATTGAATTCATAACAAAAATAAAAAGAAATGGACTGTATCTGAAATAAAAAAATGTAAAGTTTTAAAGTTCTTAAAACAAAAAGCAGAATTACGTTTTATGCATTTATTATAAAGGGATGTTAAAAAATGGATGGTTCCGGTGCTTGATTATGATTGACCTAGCTGTATTCGAAGCCATTGTAAAATACTCTATAAACACACACCTGTCAACTCATTACGTCAGTATTACTGTGCCAAATATGCTTTGCATTGATTTCCATCTGTGTGATGCTTTGTAAACATGTTAAAAAAATATTATTCATCAGTAAATTAATACATTTCTGTTTCTGGTTATTTTATGAAACTTACGTTTTTTCAAAGACTCGTAATTCAGTGTCAGAGCAAATTTTACAACCCTATTTTTAAAACCGAACTTTCAAAAAGATGTTTTTCTTCCAAAGTAGAGGCACAGGGCTGCCCTCTTGTTCTGTGCGATACATCAAGCTTTCTGTCTGACCAAGTGAATTTACTTATAACAGGTTTCAAGCCTTGTTCTTGGTTTGATTAATAAGGGTCCTCCAGGCTCCAGTAAACACTTGCTCCGCATGGCCCCCACACTCATGCACAGCTCGAGGGACGGGAGTCTGACAGAGGGGCACATCTGCTGGGTACATACAGTAATTAAGCCCATTAAACCAGCATTCAGGCATGCTAATGTTGTTTTTTACCATCAACAAGGAAGCTTCAGTCATCGACTCTTATTAAGCTGGACTCTGAAAAGGTTCTCAGTTTAAAACGGACATAGAGTGCTTGTTTCCATGCCACAGTGGGTGAAGTTCAGAAGATGTGCGTAGAATGATCCTAACTGTGAACGCTAGTGATGGACGCTTTTGAAACCCTGGTTCGTGAAGCTACGAAACCTTTTTAGGAATTTTTAATGACACATTTATGAGTTGTATTGGCCTGATTAACCATAAAGCAAACAAAAAAGCCCTACAAATGAATAAAATGACATACCAGGGGCCTCATTTATAAAATGTTGGGCGGAAACCATCTTAAAATTTATCTTACACTCATCTCTCAAATATGTGTACGGGTGATTCGTAAAATGAATGTACGTACAGAAAACGCACATACTCGTCTCTTTCAGATGTGAAATCTGTGAATCACAAATGATCTTGAACTTGCACGCAAATGAATGGTTTCAGCTCTCTGCTTGTAAACGACTCTTAATGTCACTAACACGTAAAAGATCAACAGTCATCATCCAAATTCTTTAATTTAGAACAGCGAGCTGCAAGAACAGCTTACATTTCCAAAAACCTAGTACTCGAACAAGAAAAAGTGCGTATGTCTGCTCAGACCCTAACGTGACGCTAAGCACTTTTCCAGGTCAAAGACCGTTTTTATGAGCGTTGGTGTGGACTTACGAGTACACACACTCTAAGATCAAATCTGAGCGTATGCACGCTTTATAAATGAATATTTACTGGTATTAGAGGATTTGTTAATTGCATTTAAGAAGTTACACTTGAAGCAAAACATTTGCAATTGGATTATAAAAGGTGTTTCAATACTTGTTTCATTGTATTTACACCATTCTGCAGTAGGCGTCACTAGTGTGTGCCATTTCAGGGACTTCGAAAAAGTGAATTATTTTGCTAAGTAGTTGGTTGAATCGATTCAAAGTTTCGAAATCGAGGAGGGGGGAGAATCGCACTCGAGCTTGGTACAAGGCAACTGTGCCTAGTGTGAGTACGCCCGTAATTACTGGTGTATGTAAGTGCAAATTTTTTTTACACATGTTCTTCAGGTGGCATATTCATAAGAACATTTTTAGCCAGTTTTTGCCTTTAAATCTAGATTTGTTCCTCATTTTTGGTTTAGGATTAAATCCATGAAATTGACCCTTCGCAGGGAGTTTGATTGACAAGTGATCTGAGCAATCATAATGCTGAATCTGCCATTTTTGTCCAACAAACAAAACAGACAGGAGAGTAGATTAATGACAGTGGAAAATTGTGTGTGCTGACATCTTTCTGCGTTTGACAGATGATGTACTTCTACTGATCAATTATGGTTATTTCATGCTATAACTAAAGAGGAAGAGATGATTGGTTCATGTGCCGCTTGAACTGTGGCGCTATAGTGATCTGTCACAATGTCAGGATATTTATTGTTTGAATTTCTTAAAAAACAACAAAAATTCAAAGCTTAGACTTTATGCTTAACCTAACCTGCTCTGTCTTGTCTGTTGGCACGTTGTCAGTTTCCTCTTTGCTCCACAATGTATTTTTCATGAGAGCGGCATGGCTTGTCGGACATAGCAACAGTAATGAAGGTCTTTGCAGGTCTTTGCGAAGGGTCAATTAAGTATCAAATCCTATTATACATGTTTTATAAATGAGGCTCCTGGACTAACCAGAAGATTTAGATAACCCTACACGTTGTAAACCAGGGGTCTCCAACCCTGCTCCTGGATATCTATTGCACCGTCCTGCAGACTTCCGTTCTGACGCTGCTCAAACACACTTGCCTGTAATTATCAAGCAACCCCAAACACCTTGATTAGCTGGTTCAGGTGTGTTTGATTGGGGTTGGAGCTGAAATCTGCAGGATAGAAGTTCTCCAGGAGCAGGGTTGGAGACCCCTGCTGTAAACCTTTCTACTTGTTATTTCAAGCAAACTGACTCTTGGCTTGTTTTAGGTGCACCCAATGATCTTTAGGATATCGCCATTCGCTTTGAGATGACCAAGGAGAACTAAAAGACACCCTGGCGCCACCTCAAGGTTTCTATTTCTCTGTCTCCTGCCTCCGCTCCTCTATGGGTTCCCGAAGTCAGGGGTTCTTCCACCACCAAGATCACCAACACCACCATCACCACCACCACCACCGCAGTTCAGTGGTGCCCACGGCCGTCCCCCGACTGCTGCCCGAGACCAGCAGCCTGTTGGGGGGCATCGCCCAGATCACTCCTTCCCTGTTCCTCAGCCGGGGGAATGTGGCGTCCAACCGCAGCCTCCTCCTGTCCAAAGGGATTACCTGTGTGGTGAACGCCACCATCGAGCTGCCCAACTTCAACTGGCCACACATGGAGTACGTCAAAGTGCCACTGGCCGACATGCCTCATTCTCCGATCTCGCTTTATTTTGACAGCGTGGCTGATAAGATCCACAGCGTGGGCCGCAAACGGGGAGCCGTGCTGGTGCACTGCGCGGCTGGGGTAAGCCGCTCTGCCTCACTCTGTTTGGCTTACCTCATGAAGTACCACAGAGTTTCCCTGGCTGAGGCTCACGCTTGGGTCAAATCCCGCCGACCCGTCATTCGTCCTAATGGAGGGTTCTGGCGACAGCTCATTGAGTACGAGAGGAAACTGTTTGGCAGGAACTCTGTGAAAATGATCCAGACACCATACGGGGTCATTCCCGACGTGTACGAGAGAGACCGCAGGAACTTGGCACCTTACTGGGGCTTGTGAAGAGGAGTTTGGACTAGAGGACGGGTCCGCCAAGCGATTTTTGACTCCACTGTCTTCCGGCCTCCACAAGTCCCTCCTGCCAGAGAATAAAGCCAGATGGAAGTGCTTATGTCCATTTTCAAGATGGAAAAAGTCACTTTGAGTGCATATTTTATGAGGTCAGAAGAGATAATCCATCCTTGAATGCTGAAATAAATCTTGGCGATGATAATGTTGGTTTTAAGAGCACTTTGGGAACCAAGTGTGGTGCTGAGTATCAGGAATTCAGTCCTGGGTTAAGACTTATCAATCGTAATATTGTGAGGATGTTGTTTCAGTTTGGCTGTCGTCTTTGTTGAGAGGCAGCAGTCTGATTTTGATTACTGGTAGCATTTGAAAATTATATATAAATATAAATATATATATATATATATTAAAAATATTATATTCCAAGGTGTATTTAAACTCGTGCATACAAAAAAAATAAAAATACTAAATGATTTTTGGAAGGTTTTGTGAAGAGTGACAAAATGTTTAACAGAAAGACGCTACAATATTATCCAAGTTTAACAGATTTATAAACTATTTATGTAAATTAAAAGAAATTTTATTGAACATCATGAAGGACAGTATTGGCATTTATAATGTCAGTGCTCCTACAAAACAGGATGTTTCACAAGAAGCAGAACAATAAATATGGCAGCAATTTTTTTTTTTCAATGAATTCTATTTTGTCTATTTGGTCCTTTTGCAATTCTACTCGGTTTTTAATTTTTAACAAGTTTTAACTCCTGTTTCTTTCAGATGTTTTCTGCAGTGAAGCAGTTAATATAACCAGAGCACATCTGTCAGAGGACTCCTAGCAAAGCTTTTACTAATGTGTTAAAAATAACTGAATTCATGTAAAAGAGTTCTGATTTAACTAGTGTGTTAAAATTAATAAAGGGTGAAATATTTTAATGTATTCCTTGTCCTTTTTTTTTTCAAGTTTCGATTTTTAGTATGTTGTACACATTACAGTGAAGCTACATAGTAGTAATATTTATACATACATAAAAATACCTTAATACTTGTCAGTAAAAGTAACTCGTACTGTATGAATTGACTGATTGACAGGCCAATGCTTTAATGTTTTTAATGGATGCCACTATTAAAAATAAAGGTTCTTTATTGGCATCTATGATTCTATGACGAAACTTTAGCATCAACGGAATCTTTCCATTCCACGAAACCTTTAGATTATTAAAATGTTATGAAAAAAAATGTTTTGAAGTAAGGTTCTTTAGAGAATTCAAATGTTTGTAGGATCATGTCAAGAGAATGCCATTTCACTTCCTGTGTACTAAATCTTCCAATGCATTGTAGAACGTCTGGATTAACATGGAGCAGGAAGTCTGTAAATCTAATCCCTGCTGTTCAGCGACGACAAGGTGGATAAAGGTTGTTAGTCACGTGTGTATAAAGACAAGGACAGAACATTATCCATTCTAACAGCATCAAAATTGAAAGCCGGTGTAAGTCGACTCAAATCCATATTTTAAACTACTTTTACCTTTAAAATTTCAACAGACATTTGATGCGAATGAGCAACAGGGTGGAAAAGTTGATCTAACAGAAGTCACTTCTCGTCGTCTGTACATACAGACAGGGACTAAATCATGATGTCTTTCGACAATCACACAAATTCAAAGTCCAGTATCCTTGGAAACTGTTGCCAAGGTAATATTGCTGTGAATGGCAGCTATTAGCGCTGAGTGAATGGGAGGGAAGTGCTGTCTCTAGCTGGCCTGACGGACCGAACAGATGCAAGCTGACTCTACAGAATCGCAGAGTAATCACGCCAACGTGGGACACAAAAATTTCACATTTGCATCCAATACTAACATTCAAATATTTAATTTGCGCTTACCGACTTAAGCACATAGAAATACAGACACAAAAAGGACCAATTTAGTAGAAAACGCTCATAAATGAAGATATAATGAAACAATGAACAGAATAAGTCCTCAGTAAAACACTGACAAAGACCAACATGTACACAAAGCCGTTTAATCTCGGTTGATTCATTACAAGTGCATCAATGCAAAGAAATTAATTCATAATGAAAGTTTACGTCGTTCTTATAACTGCTCGGGTTGGAAGAAATGAAAAGGCTTTGCTTTTCACTTTTTACATCCCCATACTTTTGAATTTCCTTCAAAGTTTAACACAACAAAGTCCTTCAAAAGAGTCGCGTATGAATCCAGAATATCACAGCGTTTATGAACATCTCAGAAAATCGCAAGCATTTCTAGACCCACTACAAAAGTGACTTGTGTTCCAGCACAACCATACAGAAAACAATACCAAAGTCTAAATGTTTCTCTCTTGTGAGTAATATCTGCTACACTTCTTGATGCGTGTTTTACGGATTTTATATTACAAGTCTGCTATTCGTAACATGCAGAACAGCTCTGCAGTATTTACTTCACATGGTAGAGAAATCAACAGCAAAAAATCAACCGACCGCTTTTGTGCAGAAGAGAACCAGATCCTAAAAAGGTAGAGACAAAGACACATTTACAATATTTAAATAAACTATTATTCAGTAGTACATCATTTGTCTGATCTTCCAACAAACAATGGCAGATCTAGACGGTTGCGTCCCAAATTCAAGTGATGAGAGCTGTACCGGTTCAAAGGCAAACAGCGATAAACAGCTAAAGTGACTGAAGAGTTCATGATGCTTCAGACAGCGGCTCAGGGTTCAGCGCTCGGTTCTAGAGCAGGTCGGGAAGGATGAGACCCGGCGGTTTGGGTTCCACGCAGTTGATCCAGAAGTTAGCACAGCTGGCGTGGTACTGGTGACCTCCGTACATCAGCTTGAAGTTGTCCGTCTCCGAATTGAAGGCCTGCAGAGGATTTGTGCGAGACAAGGTGAGAAAACATTAATTGAAAGGATAAAGTCTGATTTGAGTGTAGGGAGGAGGGTTGGGGTTCAACTACTAGTTTTTAAGGTGGTTTTACAAGTATGTTCCAGGTTCAATACAAACAAAGCTGCTGCTTTTTTAACGTAATATATTAATACCATATCAATAACTGGACAATATAAAAAAGAACTTCTAATATTGGGGGGGGGGGGGGGGGGTATGGGGATTTAGAAATCATATGCATTTAGTTGTATAAATTATGAATTATGTTTAACTGTTAATACTCATTTCACCCTATTTTTACATTGAGTCTAGCTTTGCGCTCATCTAATGCTCAGTTAAGTCTAAGCTTTAAAAACAGTAGAAATGTAACTTTACTGGTAAATGTAACAGTATCTTTAAAAAAAAAAAAAAGAACTCAAAATCAATATCCATTTTTCAACCTGTAGCATTTTAAAAATTAATTTTTAGTTTTTAGTATTTAATTTTTTTGTTGTTGTTTTTTTTTTTAGACAAAATAGTATAGAATTTTAATATTAACCATTTATGAGTTTTTCCGGCTATAACTAGAAAATAATTATCGGCTTGTCTGTATCGGCCAGAATTTTAATATTCCTAGCTATATGTCATCTACATTACACTTGTTAATATAAGAACAATGTAATAAAAATTATTTACATTTTCTCTGATAAAATAAAATATTTCCACGCCAGAATTTCAGTTCATATCCATGGTTATCATTAAATAATTACTAATTAATAACATGAAATAAATATTGCCTACACAAAATATTTTAAAAAGTATTTAAACTTATTTCAGTTAGTTGCAAGGTAACAATTCTCATTTTCGTTTAGTTTAAGTTTTAGTAAAATAAACTTAATACAAACTACATTGACATTATAAACAATAATAACAGTAACAAACACACATAAATTAATAAAACTTCTACATTAATAGAACTATTAAACCTAATTTCAAATATTAAAGGAATAGTTCATCCAAAAATAAAATTTGCCCAAAATTTACCCTCAGGCCATCCAAGATGTACATGAGTTTGTTTCAGAACCGATTTGGAGAAATTCAGAATTACTGTGGAAGAGATTATTATGGATTGTGTAATTTTGGCAAGACGCGACGGTTTACAGTTAAAAGTGTCTTGATGAATGTTTCTTGCAAACATGCAGCTTTTCACTTTATAAGACATTAATTGATGGAGTTGTGTGGATTACTATAATGTTTTTATCAACTGTTTGGACTCTCATTCTGACGGCACCCATTCACTGCAGAGGATCCATTGGTGAGCAAGTGATGTAATGACAATTTTCTCCAAATCTGTTCTGATGAAAAACAAACTCATCTACATCTTGGATGGCCAATGAGACTTGGATTTTCATTTTTAGTCAAACTATTTCTTTAACAAAACTACAAACCCGATTCCAAAAAAGTTGGGACACTGTACAAATTGTGAATAAAAAAGCAATGCAATAATTTACAAATCTCATAAAATCATATTTTATTCACAATAGAATATAGATAACATATCAAATGTTGAAAGTGAGACATTTTGAAATGTCATGCCAAATATTGGCTCATTTTGGATTTCATGAGAGCTACACATTCCAAAAAAGTTGGGACAGGTAGCAATAAGAGGCCGGAAAAGTTAAATGTACATATAAGGAACAGCTGCAGGACCAATTTGCAACTTATTAGGTCAATTGGCAACATGACTGGGTATAAAAAGAGCCTCTCAGAGTGGCAGTGTCTCTCAGAAGTCAAGATGGGAAGAGGATCAACAATTCCCCCAATGCTGCGGCGAAAAATAGTGGAGCAATATCAGAAAGGAGTTTCTCAGAGAAAAATTGCAGAGTTTGAAGTTATCATCATCTACAGTGCATAATATCATCCAAAGATTCAGAGAATCTGGAACAATCTCTGTGTGTAAGGGACAAGGCCTAAGACCTTTGTTGAATGCCTGTGGTCTTCGGGCCCTCAGACGACACTGCATCACTCATCGGCATGATTCTGTCATTGACATTACTAAATGGGCCCAGGAATACTTCCAGAAACCACTGTCGGTAAACACAATCCGTCATGCCATCTGCAGATGCCAACTAAAGCTCTATCATGCAAAAAGGAAGCCATATGTGAACATGGTCCAGAAGCGCTGCCGTGTCCTGTGGGCCAAGGCTCATTTAAAATGGACTGTTTCAAAGTGGAAAAGTGTTCTGTGGTCAGACGAGTCCAAATTTGAAGTTCTTTTTGGAAAACTGGGACGCCATGTCATCCGGACTAAAGAGGAAAAGGACAACCCAAGTTGTTATCAGTGCTCAGTTCAGAAGCCTGCATCTCTGATGGTATGGGGTTGCATGAGTGTGTGTGGCATGGGCAGCTTACACATCTGGAAAGGCACCATCAATGCTGAAAGGTATATCCAAGTTCTAGAACAACATATGCTCCCATCCAGACGTCGTCTCTTTCAGGGAAGACCTTGCATTTTCCAACGTGATAATGCCAGACCACATACTGCATCAATTACAACATCATGGCTGCGTAGAAGAAGGATCCGGGTACTGAAATGGCCAGCCTGCAGTCAAGATCTTTCACCCATAGAATAAATTTGGCGCATCATAAAGAGGAAGATGTGACAAAGAAGACCTAAGACAGTTGAGCAACTAGAAGCCTGTATTAGACAAGAATGGGACAAAATTCCTATTCCTAAACTTGAGCAACTTGTCTCCTCAGTCCACAGACGTTTGTAGACTGTTATAAAAAGAAGAGGGGATGCCACACAGTGGTAAACATGGCCTTGTCCCAACTTTTTTGAGATGTGTTGATGCCATGAAATTTAAAATCAACTTATTTTTCCCTTAAAATGATACATTTTCTCAGTTTAAACATTTGATATGTAATCTATGTTGTATTCTGAATAAAATATTGAAATTTGAAACATCCACATTATTGCATTCTGTTTTTATTCACAATTTGTACAGTGTCCCAACTTTTTTGGAATCGGGTTTGTAGTTATTCACACAAGCCATTTAAACACAACCTGCTTTTGTTAGTTTCTAAAAGGACACGTTGAAATGACCTTTTGGCCACTCGCCACACGTCACAGATGCTGCCGATTAAAGCTTAAAGTGCATTGAACCCAGAAAATTACTTCACTACAAATAAGCAGGGTCTCTGTTAGTCACCGACTTGACTCAACAAGTACTCAATCTGCGTCTCTAAACTACAGCACATTTATCTAGTCACATCTGAGTGCAGTGTGGCATATCATCACACTCCATAAAAGAGACAAGAGCTCAATGCCACACTGACATAATTTGTAGGATCAATAGAGAAAAAGAAGTGTGCAATCCTCCCACATACACCCTATATATAGAAAAGCGAAACAAGAACCCGGTGAACTTCACTCAATATATCGATGTGCAGCGTGAGTGTGCTTTCATTCTGAAAGGCACAGCTGTAGTCGTGCATTTGTGATAAGGCAGTGATGATATGGATGTTATGCAGAATGAAGCGCCTATGAAAAATCGGAGCTGATGCTGGAAGGAGAAATGACTCATGTTGTGAATCATGCTCTCCCACACTGATACTATGTGTGCCGCACACACACACACACACACACTCCATTTCTTTCACATTCTCTCGACAAACGATATTGTCCTGTTTAAAGAATGTTTGTTAAAAAAGCAACATGAAAACCACAAGGGAATCTTGATATTTGTATCTATTTGTGTGCACATTGCTATCTTACAGTTCTATAATGAGGTCTGTATCTATCCCAGAGTACCAATTTTGCCTTCACTTCTTGGAATTGCAACTTTGTCTCATAATGCGTCTTTAAATTTAACAATTACGACTTTAATAATTGCAACATTATAAATCGCAATGCAAGTTCTACAACGGCGTTTTAGTGCCACGTTAAAAAAAAAAAAAATTTAAATCTAAAATTCCGAAATTAAAGTCGAAATATTTTGAGAATAAATTCAAAATTATGAGAATAAAGCAGAAATTACAAGAATAGTCTCGAAATGTATTGAGAATAAAGGCGAAATTATGAGAATAAAGTCAACATATTTTGATAAAGTCAAAATTACGAGTTAAATTGTAGCAATTAAAGTTATAATATTTTGAGTGTATAGCTTATATTGCGCATGCAAATGGCAAATGATTGGAAGCACCGGGAAAAGTTGCCAGGCCGCCGGAATTGATTTGAATATATGTGGGATTATTAGCAGAAATCATACCATGTGTCATACACACAGGGACAGTATGCAATATTTTGACTTTATTCTCAAAATATCTAAACTTTGTTCTCATATTGCTTTTTTTTTTTTGCTTATCGTCTTGCGTTTTGAGTCTGAGTCCTCACTAAAAATATGGGACCTACAAATAAAATAAAATAAAGAATATAAATGATGCATTATTTCTAGGTCACTAATTAAATCAGCACATTTTTGCACTCCTTTTTAAAATTCAAGTATTTATATATTAAATGTGTGGCCGGTCCTCACTTTCTGGGACCCCTTTAAAGGCCTGTTTGAGGGTCAAGACTTGGTTTTAGGGGTCTGGTTATAGTTGGTTAAGGGTAGGTTTAGGATAAGGGTTTGGGTGAGGCACTTAGTTTTGAAGGTTAGGGTAAGGAGCTAGAGATTGCATTGTGTCAATGTATGTCCTCACAAAGATAGCTATACAGAGTTGTGTGTGTGTGTATATAAATGAATCAGTATGAAATGAAAAATCATAAAATATTAATAATAAAATTAAAATTATGAAATATAAAATTTGATCACAATAGCTGTTTACATGCGCACAAATTAATCTGTTTATAATCGACTTAATCAGACTGAAAAGCCTTCATGCAAGCACTTCAAACTATACAACAGAGCTCAATAAAACCTGAAAATATCCGATCAACGGCAAAAAAATAAAACATATGCAAATGCTTAAATTAATTATTTTCTCAATTGGATTTAAAAATGGTTAGCACATATGCACAATGCCATGATGCGTAGGTTTATTTTACAAATGTGCATATGTTTATTTACGTCTCATGTCATCCCATTACAAACTGGTTAGTCAAAGAGACTAAATATTTACTAAAAAGTTGCTAAAATATTCTTATGAACTAAGTGCCTTTAATGACTATTGGTTCTTAACGCTCGTGCTGAAATCTGTTTTAGAATGCACACGTAAACAAATATAACGGGATTGCAGAATTTAGGGTTCATATCAATAGAACATTCAGAAACTGAAATCGAACTGGGTTGAGGAAAATTACTGCATGTAAACATACCTAATGTCTACTGTATTGTAAGGTAGCTGGATATACCAAACCCTAGTCAAAAGTTATTTTAAAGCATCCAAGAGAACATCCGATTTTGAGTTCACTTGCACTTTCTCAATTACTTTTGCCTTTCCTTGTTGTAATACAAAGATGTGTGTCTGAGTAGACATTTGAACAATGCCGTGTGATGAAACGGCTGGTATATACGCGCACGAGTGTGTGTGTGTGCGGTGCACAGAGGGGCGGCAGCTGCAGCACAAGCTCTGTTTCTGCAGATGAACAGGTGGTTCAGAGTCGCTGAAAAGGTCATCCTAATTCAACTGACCTTGTTTAGCTGGCGGAAAGGTTAATTACTATCTGATTGCAAACACAGAGTGCATCCTACCTGCAAAGATGACAACACTTGTTACGAGCAGAGTCTGAAGCGTTTGAAGGCCAGTGAGGGACACTCTAGCTTTACCTACATTCTCTACAGTGAAAGATACAGTGGAATATTTACCCTTAATTTGGAGCGACTGTCTTTTGTCAGTGCCTGCAAGTAGCACAAACAAGTCAGCATCAGCATTAGTATTAAGGTTTTTTTTTCTCTTTTTGTTAATGAGCAAAATTACAGAACCAGAGAGCCCACACTGGAAGAAAAGTGTCCATGTTAAGGCAAGAAGCTTGTTGCAAATTAGCCACAGTAGGAGACAAGAAGGGGCAACTGTGGACATGAAAATAATGGCATGCAACTAGAGTTCATAACTATTACCCAACATAGCTTTGCAGCATAAATAGCAGTTGTGCTGAGCATGTAAACAAGCACTAGAAATGCATATACTAGTGGTCAAAGTTAATAAGATTTTCTGAAAGATTAATGTTCACCAAGGCTGCATTTATTTGAGCAAAAAATACAGTAAAACAGCAATAATTTCATATAATATTACAATTTAAAATGACTGTGTTCTGTTTGAATATATTTTAAAATGCAATTTTTTTGGTGATGGAAAACCTGAATTATTTTGCCGCCATTATTTCAATCTATAGAGTCACATGATCCTTCAAAAATCATTCTGATATGCTGATTTAGTGCTATTATTTTCCAAATATTTTCTCTTTTTATAAATGTCTTTACTGTCGCTTTAGATCAAATGTAATGTATCCTTGCTGAATGACAGCATTACATTCTTAAAAAAATAAATAAAATTTCTGAACAGTAGTGTATATGCATATATAAAATACATGGAGCAAGGCAAATATAAATTTAAATATTAATTATGCTCATGCAGCTCTAAAATATTCAATAACTAACTAAATGAGTCTATTCATTATACTATTGTCCATGATTTTGGCAACTCTGTGCAAATACAAAACTGACAGGTTGCATGTTTTTTTTCCCCAAGACTTCTATTTAATTAGATGCAAGTTTACAAACTAACTTGGGTGGACATTTAAAATAACAAAAGACTGAAACGGCAGAAAAAGACTCTTTGCAATATCTACAGTATTGTTTATATGATGAACAAGTCGTCTGACTTGACCTATTAAGATATTTTTAACAGCCATTTTTTTTTTTTTTTAGAAAATCAATAATGCATAATTACAAACGCAAATACCTAAATACCCAAAGACCGATATAATACAAAATGTAGTATTGGGATGACTTTGCTTCAGTAGATCCAGCTCAAATACAAGCCAATCGTCATGGCTTCCTTTCAACTGCTACTTGTTATTGTCTGTTCACATTAGCTGCATCCAGCTGTGCTACAGGTGCTTCGATTAAATAACCTGGCACCTGTTCTAATTTTAGCATAGACGCCCAGAGTGTGGACCTTTAATAGGATGCTGCATTAGCGTGACATTAATTCACATTAAATCTGGACACAGAGTATAATCTAAACACTGCTAAGTAAACAGTCATTATAACCGTTGTTTACTGCACAAACAAAAATGCCTTTTGAGAATCCATAACTACTAAACCGACTTGAAGTATGCCATTTTTAAATGTCAAAATACTTAAAAACTTCCTCCTAGTTTACAGTGCAGAGACAATTATAA
The DNA here is from genome assembly GCA_036784905.1 of Acrossocheilus fasciatus. NCBI lineage: Eukaryota > Metazoa > Chordata > Actinopteri > Cypriniformes > Cyprinidae > Acrossocheilus > Acrossocheilus fasciatus. Next base: position 11,316,067 of record CM071952.1, read on the forward strand.
GCAAGCGATTCGCATGTTGACTTCTGAAGCATGTAAACACTGTGGCGCTTTCTAAATGCTGCTCTGTTTGGAGCGGTCCGATGCATCTGGCTCAACAAATAAATATTTATTCTTCTAGTGCGTTTAATATTTTATAGAAGTTTATTATTTTCTTATGAGTCTTAAAAAAAACAAGTTTTAAACTGGCCGAGCTTATTTTTACGATAAGTTAAAATATAATTGCATTTAATATTTACACTACCATTTGGGGTCAATATGTTTTTTAAAGACAATAATAAATTAACAATCAGCAATAATGCATTAATTTGATCGAAGACGTCAATCCAGTTAAAAAAGTTAAAAAATAAATAAAAAAGTGACACTGAAGACTGGAGTAATGATGCTGAAAATTCAGCTTTGATCACAGGAATAAATTACATTTTAGAATGCATTCAAATAGAAAACAGCTATTTTAAATTGCGATAATATTTCACAATATTACTGTTTTTACTGCATTTTTACAGCCTTGGTGAGCATAAGAGACTTCTTTCCCCTCATGACCCCAAACTTTTGAATGGTAGTTGTATATACAATTTTATTTCAGTTAAATAGAGAATCTATGCAGAGTGTTAAGTTAATACACCGTTGCCCATTCCTGCGGACAAATCCTGTTAGCAGATGCAGCAGGATCCCATTCCTCCCCAGCGGGAAGAGAAACTGAATGCTAGCCCAAGGTCAGTAGACTGAATCATCCAAACCCCAGTGAAATCTCCACCTGTAGCCCAACACCATCACCTTTAAACACATCGCCTCTCAGAGATGCTGCTCCACCTTCAGAACCCTGATTTCAGTCGCCCCAGACAGCGGCGCTGCCCCCCAAAAACGTAATTAAAGAGCAGGATATTAATCGGATGTCAGGAGCAGACGGAAACAGCTCTATTAATCTGCAGCGGGCTGGATGTGTTCGGCGGATCTATTAGCACCTGTGTTTTTGGTCACGGTGACTGATGGCTGAGCTGCATCTGCTCCTCAGACACCCATCCCATGATTCCTTGCTGCTCTGAGCCCCTCCTTCCCTGAGTGCATCAAGAGCACTACGAGCAATGTTTACTCCTCTATTACATCAGCAAATCTTGATCGTTGCATTAATGCAAGCGAGACTTGGGAGGGTTTCAGTGAGACGAGGAATCTTAATGAGCGGATTGGCCACTGTGTGTTAACAAGGAGAATTGCAATGTCACAATTACGTGTTTAAACCTGTGCAGGATTGGCTTGTACTTATGAATAGAAGAGTTTAAAGAGATAGTTCACCCAAACATTTTAATTCTGTCATCATTTACTCAAAGTTATGGTGGTCTAAACTACTTGTGTACCAGGTAGGATTATTAGTGTTAACTAATACAAAAATCATAAAAAAAAGAAAAAAAAAGTTTTTGTGTTTCATTTAGTTTAACTACAACTGAAATTAAATTAAGTTAAACTGAAATTTAAATAATAATAAAAAGAATAATAAAAATGACCAAAAACAACAAAATTACAAAAGAAATCATTCTGATATGCTGATTTCTATTATTCTCAAAAATATTTTTTCATATTATAAATTATTTGATCACTTTTGATAAATGTAATGCAACTGAAATTAATAAAAATTAAACTGGCATATTAAAAAATGTTGACAAAATTACTAAAACTTACTTTTAAAACTTAACTTTAAAAACATTAAAGTTGAAAATACAAAAATAAAAACTAATATAAAAAACTCAATAAAAGCATCTCAATAAATCTAAAATAATACAAAAATACTAATAAAAATAATGTCTGGAAAAGAGCAACTTGGACATTCTGCTAAATATTTCCATTTGCGTCGCATGCATCACTGTAAAAAGTGAAAGTTGACTTAACTTCAAAAAATTTAGGAAACCCGTTGCCTTAAAATGATTAAGTACATAATTTAAAAAAAAAGTTAAGTGAACTTGACAATTCAATTAACTTATTTTTTTAATTATCATTTACTTTAAGGCAACGGGTTTCCTCAATTTTTTTAAGTTAAGTTAACATCACTTTTTACAGTGTGGAAGCAAAATAAAATAAATTAATTAAAAAAAAACTATGGTTTAGAGCAAAATGAGAGCAAAAGACTTTTTTATTTTTGTGTGAACTATTCCCTTTAATACGATTTCCTTTGCCCCATACCACTTTTAGATTTGTTTTTCACCGCCCCGGGGTGCCAAAATGACGAATACGTCACCTATTTGCTGCCTGCCTCATGTAAGTCAGACTTACAAACTTGTCATGAAAGATTTCTGTAAATGCTGAGAAAATGGGAGCTAAGAGCTCGTAGTCAAATTAAACACCTAAAGCTAGTTGAATGAAAGCGTGGCCTTGACCGAGCGTCTGTAGATTTAGATGCATGAGTCAGAGCGTGCGCCTCTGAGAGCCACTTTTGGCAGTCTGCAAGGAGACGAGTGGCGAGAGGTGAGTTCTGGTCATTTTGGCAGCACAACACGGGAGCGATTGCCCGCCTGACCCCTGCAACAAGCTGCAAATTGGAGTCGAGGCAGTTTAGTCAATCCTACTCTTTTAAACAGGCGTCCAAAAGTGTTCTCGTCTTTCTTCTGTAAAATTGTAAAAATCAAAGAAATAGTCAGAAGGGATGTTTTTTTGGGTTTGTTTTTGATAGGGAAACTTATATGAATCTTCTGTTCAATAATTTAAAGGAAAACGCCACCGGTTTTCCATATTCTAATATGTTCTTCCCTCAACTTAGACTAGTTGATACGTACCTCTCCCGTATCAGTGCGTGCACTTAATCGCTCTAGCGCACGGCGCAACTATGTTAGCGTTTAGCTTAGCCCCATTCATTCCTTAGGATCCAAACAGAGATGAATTTAGAAGCCACCAAACACTTCCATGTTTTCCCTATTTAAAGATGGTTACATGAGTAGTTTCACGAGTAAGTGTGATGACACAAAATAAAACGTGGTGATTTTCTAAGCAGATAAAAAATGATAACTATAATGTATGGCGGAAGAGCACGTCGCAGCACTTCGACCACGGCGCAGTAATATCATCATGCGCTGAGGTCGAAGTGCTGTGACGTGCTCACTTGAGCGATGATATTACTGCGCCGAAGTCGAAGTGCTGCGAAGTGCTCTTCCGCCATACATTATAGTTATCATTTTTTATCCGCTTAGAAAATCGCCACGTTTTATTTTGTGTCACTATACTTACTCGTGTAACTACTCATGTAACCATCTTTAAATAGGGAAAACATGGAAGTGTTTGGTGGCTTCTAAATTCATCCCTGTTTGGATCCTAAGGAATGAATGGGGCTAAGCTAAACGCTAACATAGTTGCGCCGTGCGCTAGAGCGATTAAGTGCACGCACTGATACGGGAGAGGTACGTATCAACTAGTCTAAGTTGAGGGAAGAACATATTAGAATATGGAAAACCGGTGGCGTTTTCCTTTAAAGCAATAGCTCACCCAAACATTTTCTGTGCAATTACAATAAATGAGGACTGAAGCTTTAAAAGCAACATAAAAACAAAAGCACCATAAAAGTATACCAATATGACTCATACTCTATATTGCAAGTTGTTGTTTTTTTTTTACCACAGCTTTGTTTGAGAACAGGCCGACTTAAATCAATTCAGGGATTATTGTTTTTAACTAAAGCAAAAATTAAAAACTTTTTCTGAACAAAAATAAGCTGAAACAAATATTGAAAAATAAGCTGAGAAATATTGGCAACTAACTGAAAAACGTTTAAGTTGAAGCACTAAAATTAATAACAAAACTAATAACAATTACTAACAAGTAAAAACAAGTAAAACTAAAAATAGAATAAATTACATCTAAATAGCAATATTTAAAAATATATATAATTTTAAATGAATGGTAGAGATATTGATGATGTTAAAGTACAAATCTACTAAAAAGTAAACAAATTCAAATGATTAATAATAATAACAATAATAATAGTAGTAGTAGTATCTTCTATGAATGGCCAACTGAAAGATGGAGCAGATCTTTGCATTTTCTGTGAATAAAGACTTAAATTATGTTTATGATGCTGTCATAGTGCTTTTAAATCCTTTTCTTGAAGCATGAAAGCTCTGGTCCTCATTCACTATAATGGCATGGAAAAGAGCAACAAGAACATACTTAATTCTACTTTTTTGTTCCCCAGAAGAAATCAGGTCAAAGGAGTATGTTTGAATAAATAAACATTTCATTTTTGGGTGAACTATCCCTTTAATATGTAATACACTCCTGAACAAAATCTTAAGACCAGAGGAAGTATTGGCATTTCACTCTGGTGGGTCGTAAACAGGTTGTAAGTACTGCTTCAAAATGCCAAAAGAAGAAACAGGAGCAAGAGACAAAAAATAGACAACAGGCAATTTATTGAAAACTGCATTTAAACTCAAACAGGCTGTTCATCAGCTGATCAAAGGTTTAAGACCATAGTCTTAAAAAGTTCAAATCTGCACCAAAATACGGCTTTCATGTCAGGCAGTCACACTGTCATGACCTCCTGATGGCAAAGGCAAAAAGGATTTCTGTCTTTGAACTTCGCTGCCGAGGTTGGATGCAGTAAGACAGTCATTTTACATTTCTTAAAAGATCCTGAGAGTTATGGGATAAAAAAGTCAAGTGGTAGACCCAAAAAAGATCAGTGAAACATGTGGATGGTCCAAAAGATTGGCGTTATTCTCATGGAAGAGGTCCTTCATCAGGCGGTTGAAAGACCCAGTCATTACCGCACAGACGAGGGCCCCTGCACAACCTTAAACTCCATTATCCCATTGAAGGAAAAAGCACCCCAGATAGAAAACACAGAAAACATCTCCAGTGGGATCTCCTTGTAATGCCAGTAACGTTGGAAGCCATCAGGACCATCCAGGTTCAAATGTTCTCGCTGGGGAATAAAACTTTCTTCCACCTTTCAATGTCCCATGTTTGGTGCTCCCTAGCAAATTCCAATCGGGCAAGTTTGTGGCGCTGGAGGTGGCGTTTTCTGTTCTTTAAGTCCTTCTCTCGCAGATGCTGTCTTAAGGTTATTGGGCAGCAGTCAGCATCAGTAAGGGCCTTAATTTGGGTCGAGGATCAGCCTGTGTCTTCACGGACAGCCTGTCTGATCCTTCGGCTTAGTGCAGGTGATTTTTTTTTTGGTTCTATCACTTGACATTTTTGTCCCATTATTCTCAGGATCTTTTAAGAAATGTAAAATGACTGTCTTCAGCAGCGATGGTGCGTTGCGAGAGCCCTTGCTTGTGCTCCTGCCACGTTTGAAGCCAAAAATCCTTTATGCCTTTGCCATCAGGAGGTCACGACAGTGTGACTGCCTGACATGAAAGCCATATTTTGGTGCAGATTTGAACTTTTTAAGGCTATGGTCTTAAACCTTTGATCAGCTGATGAACAGCCTGTTTGAGTTTAAATGCAGTTTTCAATAAATTGCTCCTGTTTCTTCTTTTGGCATTTTGAAGCAGTACTTACAACCTGGTTACGATCCACCAGCGTGAAATGCAAATACTTTTAACATTTCCCCTGGTCTTAAGATTTTTTTCAGGAGTGTATATTTGCGTTTTTTGTGTCCTTAATGGTTGTATTCAGATGTGTGTGTGTGTGTGTGTGTGTGTGTGTGTACAAACCTTGCTGCGCGAGTCCACGTTGAGCAGACACACTCCACACGCCAGCTCTTTGGCATTCTTAATGCCGTGCCTCAATATACAGGAGGAGAAGTCCAGTGAGCTCTCATCAGGCTAAAGAAAAACACACACACACATCATGAATGTAGTTCTTAAAAAGCAATTGGGACTCCATTGCATCCTTCACACAAATCACTGGCTGTCAGTCAAACTTCAGTTCACAGAGGCCGCTGAACCTCACAGCGGTTGATTGGCCCTTCAGATCAATACATCAGCTACAGAATCTGTCCAAAACAGCAGGATTCGGGCAGAGAGAACCTGTCGACGCTCTAACCGCATTCATTTTTATTATGCTTCAGAGCGTTTGTGGTTTTACGGCAATGTGCCGAGACGTCATTCTCCCAAGCTGATATTATCTGACCGCACAACTCTAATATTATCTGCTGGCATTGATATTCTCCCATGAGTACGCTGCATGACAAAGCTCTGTTCTGCACTCAGCAATCTGTTCTGTACTACTGCACTTTCCACAAATAACACACACTTTAGCGTCTCATTACTCATAAGTATGAAGATGCACATATACCATTTTTTTGTTGTGATATACTCTTTATAAATTATCAAAACATAAAAATACCACAACGTTGAAGTTAATTAAAAATTTAAATGATTTTCCCTGGAATGATATGCAAATTTAGCCTATTTTTTTTTTAATGAATGTTATAGATCTTTTTGTGAACAACTAATCTGATCTGTGTTTCATTTAAAAATGTTTTGACCTTGAGCTCCTTGTGAAAAAAAAAAAAAAAAAAAAAAAGTAAAAAATATTTATGTATTTTTAAGTGAATATCTTTTATCATGATAGGAGTAATTTTATTTATCATGATACGAACAATTTTATTTCATGGTAACAGTATCTCACAATGTGTGTTTTTTTTAAAGATATTTTTGCTTTAAATAAGGTCTTTATGATATCAAAATTTTTGTTACCATAGAAATTTCATAATACTTGTCACCAGTGTCAATATCACAAAAAACTAATATTAGCCTAAATTTATTAAAAAAAAAATATATATATATATAAAAATAAATAAATAAACACGCTCAAGCTCACGAAGACAAGTAAACTGTCTGCGATTAAATAAGAAACTAATTACAAGCAATAGGACAAAAAAACTACACTAGAACAAATAAATAAGAAATGCTACATACAGTGTATACAGAAATCACTGCAAAAAAAAACACTGCATATTCTTCACTGTGTAAATTAAATATATATTTCTTCTTATTAAATTTACAAAAGTGATTTAGTCAAGAGTAGTGATTTTTCTTTGATTAACATGAATGACAGACAGTGGGAATATTAGACTGCTGTCACTTTAAGAGCTGCCCAGATCTAATATACTGTTACACATGTTTTTTTTTCTCAGCTTTTTGATTTCACTTAAGACCTACTGTGTTTACGAGAATACTAACCAAGTTTCAAATTTAGGTACAAAAACTACAAAAAGTTCATAAAACACTTAGTTCAATAAAATAATTTTGTGCCCTATTAGTAGGAAGTGCCTACTGCTCCAAAGATCACAGCTCACATAAACCACATTTTAATCCCACAGATATTTTCATATCTCAGTTAAGCATTAATCAATATGTGTGACTTATTGGACTGTCTGTTGTAATAGAAATACTAGTGTACTCACTAAAGATGTGGTAGTGTTTGTTTCATAAAAACTCACAGTGAGGTTTGCCAGCGACATGAAGCCCATCAGGTTGTTCCACACACGGCTGATGTCTTTAAGCAGATCCTGTAGTTTCTCCGAACAAACGGCCGTGGCTTTTATACCCAGCTCTACACGCTTGGTCACACGATACACCTCCACCACACCTATACACAATATACCAAAAAATAAATAAATAAAAACAAAATACAATAAAATGTTTTTAATCAGCTGTTTGGACTCTCATTCTGACGGCACCCATTCAATGCAGAGGATCCACTGGTAAGCAAGTCATGTAATGTTAAATTTCTCCAAATCTGTTCTGATAAAGATCACATGGCCTGAGGGCGAGTACTTTTTCAGCAAAGTTTCAGAATTTTTGGATGAACTACTCTAACAAATCTATTATTAATTTGAATTTTTTTTTTTTTTTTTTTTTTTAAATCAGATTTCAAGTCACCATTCGGGATGCATTACTTATATAATGCAAAGTGAACAATACAGTCTGAACATTACTTTTATTTATTATGTGACATTTATCATGTTGAATAAGTGAATGAGTCAGTTGTTGAGGAAACGGTATTTCCAGTTTTCTCCTGGCAAAAGTATTACGGATACTCATAACAATAAGTGAACAAATGGATCAGTAAGGAAGATCAGATTTGAAAACCAAACTGGATTTGTGTGCAGTGCGAACAGAGCCTGTCTGTGTGTGTGTGTGTGTGTGTGTGTGTGTGTGTGTGTGTGTGTGTGTGTGTGTGTGTGTGTGTGTGTGTGTGTGTGTGTGTGTGTATGTGTGTGTGTGTTGAGAGAACCAAACAGGAGAAACAATAACCCAGCGGTGCCATTCCCAGCATCCCCAGTGCTGAATGTCCTTTTACACTGAACCCATTAGAACGGCCCAGAATAGTCGCTCTGCTCTGTAACACTAGCCTCCCCCAGTTGGACCTAGAATGCCCTGCTCGGTCTCCAGTCACAATCGCTAGAGCCAGATCAAAGAGCTTTAACGGTTTGTTTCTACGTAACAACAGCAACCCGTGCTCCCCTCCCGCTGGCATGAGCACGTACAGCTCATTAAAGCCGCTCTGTGTGAGAGCGTGAGTACAGAAATAGGAAGCAGATAACCAGAACACCTGGCCTGTCTGTTTGACTGAAGACTGCTGGGGCACATGAGGAGCAGGTATGAATGTGGATGAAGAGATTGTGTGACGGGGCTGATCTTGAGTATTACAGATGTTGGGTATAATGGGTAAAGCTGGTCTCTGACCAGTAAATAAAGTGTGACTGCAGTCGTAGTCTCACCCAGCAGGTACTCCATCCCCTGTGCTGATTGGATGACCTCTGTGCACACCGTGGAGCTGCTGATGCCATTAAGGGTGTTATTGGCAGTGGTGATGACCTGGAAAATACAAAGAAAGCTGTAAAGTGGCCATATTTTATATTATATTTCAACTTTTTTCCTGAAATAAATAAAAAAATAACAAATAATTTCAGAACAGCTCCATTCACAGTGAATGAATGCAGTGAACTCGTTTATTGCATGTGCTGTGAGTTTAGCACGCGTGTGAGAATGCAACAGCCACCAGTTAGGCTTTATTTTCTGACTAGTGTTGTTGAACAGACCACAAAAAATAGATCAACAAACCCTCAATCATGGCCCAACACTGGCTGACCATTAGCTTGGCATGTCATGGTCTATATAGGTTTGGAAAAGTAAATAATGAAAGAATATTTTTTGGGTTAATGATATTTGGGTAAGGGCAGCTTGAAATATTCCTTACACCAAAAACCATCCTAGCATAAAAAGTTGGGTTGCTCCTCCCACAGAGAAATCTCATTGGCCTAAAATTTTACTCTGTGTAACTAAACATTAAACATCAAATTAACAGCCAGGCAGCTTTTGCTACTATACTGTTAACAATTGTATATGTAAAAAAAAAAAAACTTTTATGGCCGTGAAAAGAGTAACAAAGGCCCTGCTAAATAACAAGCAACTGCTGAACTTATTTGATCAGATCACACTTTTGTTAATGTGATGCTTCTGAGACCCTTCTGAGACTTTCTATAGACTGATACAGTTTTAAAGTGTATGCCAAGCTCTTTATGAATGTGTGTGTGGAAGTATATGTTACCTGCAGAGCACTCTCCAAACACCTCTGCCATTCGTACGCATATCGCTCACTCTCCTGCCAAGAGTGTTTGGACAAGAGTCAGTGGGAGAAAAAGAGAAAGAGATGAAATAGAATGACAGCTTTGTTCACTGAGAAACCTCAGGCTGTATTCAACCAGGAGAACCTGTCTGTGTGCTCAAAGAGAACGTATGTACCAGAGAGAACAGAGAGAGCGAGTGACTGACCTCCACCTCTCCTGTGAGGTCCTTGTACTTGTCGCGGATGATCGGCAGTGCAGGTTTTTCATTTAGGGTGTTGGATCGGTCTCTGAAGGGCTGCTCAGGGGCAGGAGAGGGGATGGACCGTACAATTTCTTTCTCTCCCAGACTGTGGCTGCGCTTATGGGATCCTTTGCACAAATAAATGGGTCAATGATAAATGGGAGTGTCCATGACAAAGAAAATGAAACATCAAGCTTAAAAATGTGTGGCAAGTTCTTAGACGCATGCTTTTCATATTTACAGTGTGTGCAGAATTATTAGGCAAGTTGATATTCTGGTCATATTTTTTTTCCCAAGAACATTTAACCAATTCCAAACCACATCAATCTTAATAATTACTATTAATTTTGTATTTAATCATTCATGAAATGAAAGTCCTTTTTCAGATGTGCATAAATTATTAGGCCAAAATGTGCCAAAAAAGAGATTGAACTCAAGAATAAAAGTAAAAAAAAAAAGATTAAATGCCCCTGAGAAGGATGCAATACTAATGCAATAATAGAATTAGCAAAGTTAAGGCATGACCATTGGGCAGCGAAATGCTCATTGGGTCAGCATGGTCAGAAAAAAACAGGTGGAGAAGAAAAGGCACGTTAACTGCAAAAGAATTAAGAATTAATGTGAAGAATTAGCTGAGAAACCATCAGGAACCATTTAGTCTCCAGCGCCATCATTTTCCAGAACTGCAACCTTCCTGGAGTCTCCACAAGTGCAATGTGTCAGGTTCTCAGAGACTTTTTTAAAATGGCCCTCACTTAATAAGAATACCATGCTGAAGTGTTGTGAAATACGTTAAGACTGATTTTTTTTATAGGCTTTATGGAGAGATAAGTTGAGAGTGACTCTTGAAGGACCAGCATCACATCCTCTTGTACCACTGTTTGAAGAATTTATCTTCCAGAATCTGGCAGCAAGTTTTAGGAGCTCATTTTTAATCAATTCTGCAAGACAGATTTTTTAGGATAGGAGCTGAACTAAAATGAGCTCCCAAAACCTCCTGCCAGATTCTGGAAGATAGATTCTTCAAACAGTGGTACAAGAGGATGTGATTCTGGTCCTTCAAGAGTCACTCTCAACTTATCCGTCCATAAAGCCTATACAAAATCAGTCTTCATGTTTTTCACAACACTTCAGCATATGGTATTTTTATTAAGGGAGTGGACAACTTTAAAGGCGATTTTCTCAATATTTATATTTTTTTGCACCCTCAGATTCCAGATTTTCAAATAGCTGTATCTCGGGCCTGTCATAACAAACCATACATCAATGGAAAGCTTATTTATTCAGCTTTCAGATGCTGTATAAATCTTAATTGACCCTTATGACTGGTTTTGTGGTCCAGGGTCACATATTGTCAAACTAAAGCTTTTATTTGTTTTCTTCACTATGATAGGTTGTACCACCCTGACATGTCTTGCCAAAAATTAATAGGAATTTTAATTCAGAAACTAAAAACATGCTCTTCACAGAAGAGGTTTATTCAAGCTACTGTACATATGAACTATTGGGATGTTATGTAACGATTAACCGCGAGCCGGTTGATAATAGATTCAAATATGTGACAATTTAAATCGGTTGAGATGCTAAACAAATCGCGATTCAATTAGGGGTAGGAGTTTATATGAATGTATGTCTGAGGGGAACTTACTGTCTTTAGAAAAGTTTAGATGGCATTTTTTCTTTTCATCTTGCCTCTGTATAACGCGTATTAAAGTTCATAAGTGCAGCGCTGCTTTGTTTACAGCGGAAACCAAGGAAACGCTTAAAGCGCCACCTGCTGGCAGTGAGTGAATCTGCGTTTCATTCAGCTCCTCTGCTGTTTCTGTTTCATGCAGATATTTTTTGTCAAACCATTCTGTTTTTGCTTCAAATTTCAAAATTATACAATCTAATTTAGATTAAAAACTGCTCATGTTGCACGTATGCAGCATCTTTGTTTGGATGATGACTAAACTGCAGTGGTTACCTTAATTTAAAATGGAAAAAGCACAGACAAAGCCTTATTTTGTTTATATGAACAGATTTCTTTTATTTGTTATTTAATTTGATTTGGGGCTTGTTTTAAAATTTCAATTTAGTTTTGTTATTTACATTTACATTATATTTAAATTTTGTTATTTAGCAGACGCTTTTATCCAAAGTGACTTACAAATGAAGACAATAGAAGCAATCAAAACCAACAAACGAGCAATAATATGCAAGTGCTATATTAGTATATTATTATAGCAAGGGCGTAGGTTTGCTTTTGACATTGGTGAGGACATAGCCCAAAACCCTAGGTGTCTTTATCATGCATCACTTTATTTCAATATTAATCGAATGGGACCCAGGATGATTCTGAAAGAAAACTCTGCTGTTGCTGTAGTAACGGAACTTTCATGCACATTTGATTGACAGATAATCCGCACGCTCTTATTTCAGTGTTGTATTTTATTATGTAGATATTTCAGCTACCAGTTTGATTTGTACATTCAGTTGAACAACATCAATTTAAAGTTAAAGACTGAGGACGCGAGTTCCTAATCCTGCTGCACAACAGAGTGCGACTTACATAGTTTACCATAAAATACATATTATATTTGTCCCAAATTATTGTTAATGTTCATAATGACTTTATCCTAGGCTGGAAGATTGTGTATCTTTCCACACAACGTTTGTCTTTCTGTCTGTATCTAATAATAGTCACAGGTTGCGCTCTCTCTTTCCATTTGATCTGTTTTGTCAAACACTGTACTTCAAACTCATTGATGCACCTTTGTTCATTTCTGAAGTGAACTTTTATATTTACTGTTTTAGACTGCTGTCTTGAATTGGGTGCAATACCTGTGAGTTAGGGGTGGGCGATATGGAAAAAATATCATATCACGATTTTTTTTAGAAATATCACGATTCACGATTTTATCACGATTCTTTGTCATGTTGGTTTTACTATTGCAAGTTGTCTGAGCATTACAGCCAAACTAATTTCCCTATTATAAAGACAAAGCCTTTCAAGGTAACAAAAAAAGAAGAAAAAAAAAAAAAAAAAGAATGGCAGATATTTAGGCCAAAGTGGGTGAAGATAAAAATCTTTGTCATTATTTTATCTTTCTTATTAAAAAAATAAGAACAAAGATACACATTACAAATACACATAAAATACAAATAACAGTGCTTTATTTTCAGGTACAATAGGTGTATTTAGCATGAATGAACAAATATAAAATAAAACAGTATATAGACTGATTCCTAAAGCAATTGTATTAAAGTTTCTCTTTGTGTTTTGTTGTTTTATTAACGTTAAAGGAACAGTTCACCCAAAAATAACAATTCTGTCATCTGTCTGTCAATTCTGTCAAAGTGTTTTATTTTTACACCATCATTTACTCAAAATTAGTTTTAAACCTGAGTGAGTTTCTTTCTTCTGCTGAACATAAATGCTATTTTGAAGAACGTGGGAAAACCAAACAGTTGCTGATCCACAGTGAGTTACAAATGATTTTTTTCCCTACTATCAAGGTCAATGTGGACCAGCAACAGGTTGGTTACCCACATTCTTCAAAATATCTTCTTTTGTGTTCAGCACAAGAAAGAAATTAATACAGGTTTGGGACGACATGTGAGTGAGTAAATAATGACAGAAATTAAATTTTAGGGTGAACTATCCCTTTAATGACAGTCGGCTGTCCCTTTAAAGGAACACTCCACTTTTTTTGGAAATAGGCTCATTCTCCAACTCCCCCAGAGTTAATAAGTTTTACTGTTTTTGAATCCATTCAGCCGATCTCCGGGTCTGGCGATAGCACTTTTAGCATAGCTTAGCATAGATTATTGAATCCAATTAGACCAGTAGCATCGCGTTCAAAAACGATCAAAGAGTTTCGATATTTGTCCTATTTAAAACTTGACTCTTCTGTAGTTATATCGTGTACTAAGACCGGCGGAAAATGAAAAGTTGCGATTTTCTAGGCTGATATGATTAGGAACTATACTCTCATTCCGGCGTAATAATGAGAGTACCAGCTACCGGGGACTACTTTCAGGCGCTGCGTAATATCACTACGCCTGCCGCGGCCATGTTACGGCAGCAAAGTTCCTTGATTATTACGCCGGAATTACGCTTTTCATTTTCCGCCGATCTTAGTACACGATATAACTACAGAAGAGTCAAGTTTTAAATAGGACAAATATCGAAACTCTTTGATCGTTTTTGAACGCGATGCTACTGGTCTAATTGGATTCAATAATCTATGCTAAGCTATGCTAAAAGTGCTCTCGCCAGATCCGGAGATCGGCTGAATGGATTCAAAAACGGTAAAACTCAACTTATTAACTCTGGGGGAGTTGGAGAATGAGCCTATTTCCAAAAAAAGTGGAGTGTTCCTTTAAGACCCAGAACGCATCTATACAGGCACGCATCCGTTTCTCTATCGTCTGTTTACTTTAATTTTAGACATAACCAACTGTAAACCTCGTGTTTTGACAGTATTAGCGCAAGAGATAACTTAGTTCAGTAATCAGGCGCTGTTAGACAGGCTTTTTAGCGCGCGTGATTAGGTGTATGCGCTCTTTAAAAGCGCACGTCAGACCAGCGCGCGAACGAAACATTTAATTGGCAAGGCTTGTATGCAAATAATGTATTTTTGCGATCGCGAATAAGTGCAGTGTCCTGTCAGAGTAACTCTACCGCTGTATGTCGTGTTGTACAGTATATAGAGACGGACGCGCCGAAACTGTAATTGATATAATGTGCGCTGTAGCGCGATACTACGATATTTCTTCAAAAGCAGATCGTGGAGAGATTTTTATCGTCCACGATCAGAAATCGTCATATCGAACACCCCTACTGTGAGTTGTCCTAAACGCGACGTTGCGCTTCTCGTCCGGTGTGCGACTAAATTCCTTCCTTACGGTGGCCGAGAGAGCTCAATATGCAAATAAAAAAAGCACCAGCAAATTAAGAAAACATCTTCATCAATTTGACAGCAGGTGCTGCAAATGCTCACAACACAAACAAAGAAAGAATTTTATTTGCAGCGCTTTTCTTTGTTTGGTTGTGTTGTGAGTATTTGCAGCACTGTGTGTTGTAAAATTGCTGAAGTTGTTTTCTTAATTTGCAGGGTTTTTTCTATTTACAGTGCGTTGAGCTCTCTCGGCCACCATACTTCCTCCCAAATGCATGTCGACTTGAAAGTGCGCAGTTTTCCAATGTATTTACTTCAACTTCTTAGGTATAATATCAATGGTATGGCCTTTCAGATGCGTCTGAAATTACAAAAACATATACATATTTAATTTTTTTGATCAAAATTATTGCTAGGGACAGTTTGGTAGTTGCTGGATATTGGTAGGGACACGTCCCTTGCACCCCCCCCCCCCCCCCAATTCTATGTATTATAGTGTTATATTTCAATTTCACAAAGAAACGTGCAGCATTTTGTTCAAGCAACAATAAAAGGACACATTTAATTTATAATTTGTCTTAAATCTCATTTTGTTAAAAAAAAATCGTGAATCAAATCGAATCGTGAGTTGAGTGAATCGTTACATCCCTAACTGTATTTTAAAAACATCTGCATATCTCAAGAAATTGAAAAGCCAAAACTTTTACATCACAAACCAAAAACATATGGTGATGTGAGAAAGGGGATGTCACATCTTACCCCACTACTCTCTCTAAATTTAATGCACGAGTTTAATTGTTGATCCTGCTATATAATTAAAACTTTCCGAAGCACTCAAACTGTCATCGCTAATCCACGTGGGGCCACAACACAAACCACAAACACCTAATTTGCAACAAATTATAATTATGTGCAAAAGAGCAGCATAGTAATACAGGCATGTATTATTCATCAGGCATCACACAGTCAAACTGGCACAAATACACGCCATGCACACATAAGTAATGAGACGGACAGCGGCACGACAGACTCATGAGACGCAGCGACAGGTAATCACACCCCTGCTGGGAAGCACATCAGTCTCTGCATGGTTTCAGGCGCTAATCCATTCCTGCACGAACCCCACTCCTCAGATTAACCGTCTGATAGGAGGCTGGCAGAGGAGTAAACCCTCTTTTGTTTGAACAAATGAAATTTAGTGGATGTGGGTGGGGATCAATAAGAGGCAAATAAGCTTTTATGTTATTGAGTAAGTGCTAATGCATTACGGGGGAGCGAGGATGAAAACGCAAAGGGGAAAGTGAGGAGGGATTTGGGTGGCTGTGTTTATCTACTGATGTTGCCGTGTGCTTCAGACGCCACTCTGCCATCTGTTGACTTTCAGAGAGAATGCAGTTGTGGACATGCATTGTTGGATCCCATATGCTCATTCGTTAACAATCGTGTGGATTATTTCGTATTTGAGTACTGATCACCAAAAATTTCCACCTAATTTACAACACGTGCATATGCACATGAATTTGTCCTTAAACTTGTATTAATGCTAATGGGTTTGGAGAATTGTAAACGAACGATTAAAAATATGTTTTATTCCATAAAACAAGATTTTAGCATACCCTTTAGTCAATCTCAGCAAATATATGGCATTCTGTACATACGCGTATCTGCATTAGCATACAGAGAAACTTTGCAGCTTGAATTATAACAAAACTTTTTCCTCTGTATGTGATGAAATATCTATGTATAAAATTTAATCTTAACACTTTTAAAAAGCCACCCAGAATATATGATTTTTCATGCATGTTGTTCCAACAATTTTTTTTTTTTACGTTTAGAATAAATTTTAGTATGAAAGTTATTGGTAAATCACGACTTGTTTGTGGAAACGTTTATACACCGATTTAACGCAAAAAAATTTTTTGCACATACACGGAGTCAATGAGACCCACTGTCTGTTAATATCTGAGCGATGGGAGTTAATTGGTGAATCTTGATTTGTTCGTAAAAACATTCATATACAGATTTACGCACGCTTAGTGAATGAGACCCATTGCTTGTTAACGTTTGAGCATTATTGGTGAATCATGATTTATTTGTGAAAACATTGATACGCAGATTTCACGAACAAATTTGTGCATATGAATATAGTGAATGAGACCCATTGTCCGTATTCCAATATTCAAGCATAAAATAAACGCGAAAGGTGAATCATTTATTCATAAAAAACATTCGTACACAGTTTTCACGCACAAATTTATATGTGTTTTAGCAAATGAGACCCACTGTCTTAATATTTGAGCATAAATTATTGTGATCTAGGGCTGGGCGATTTATCGCATGTGATTGTCATTCGCATCTCGTCAGTAAAGCCGGTTCCGTGATTAGCGGTAAACCTCCATCACCTGCTTTCAGATGGAGCGGCATTTAATACACAGAGCCTTATTTCACTGACAAGCTACACTATATCACGTTCATTATCGAAGGCGATTCATCTGCAATAATGAACGCGATATTGCGTAGCTTGTCAGTGATCTACAGCTCTGTGTATTAAATGCGATGGAGGTTTACCACTAATCACTGAACCGGCTTTACTGACGAGTTGCGCATGATCATCGCATTCGATATATCGCCCAGCCCTATTGTGATCATGAGTTATTGATGAATCATGTTTTGTTCGCGAAAAGATTCACAGATTTCACACAAAGGCACTCTTAGTGAATGAGACCCAGTCTGTTTATATTTGAGCATTACTGGAGAATCATGACATGTTCATGAAAACGTTTGCATGCAGATTTCACACGTAAATTTGTGCGCGCACACACTTAGCGAATGTGTAGTCACTGTTAATATTTGAGCATAAATATTGTGATGCTAGTTACTGGAGTTTTGGTGAATCATGGTTTGTTCGTGAAAATGTTTGATTTGGCAAAATAATTTGTACGTATGCACACCTGGTGAATGAGACCCAGTGTCTGTTAATATATGAGCATAAAACATTGCAATTGAAGTTATTGTAGACATTGGTGAATCATGATTTGTTCATGAAAATATTCGTAGTGAATAAGACCCATTGTTAATATTTGAGCATACATTATTCATGTTGAATCATGATTGGTTTGTGAAAACATTCGTGTGTATAGTGTATGTTAATATTTGAGCATGAAATATTGTACTGGGAGTTATTGGCAAATCATAATTTGTGAAAATGTTTGTGTGGCGATTTCACACACAGATTTGTGCATATTCACACTTAGTGAAAGAGATACATTGTCTGTTAATATCCAAGCATTAAATACTGAAATACACTTACCCTGCACAGACAAGTCAAAGGTGGCGAGCTCGTTCTTAATCATCTCTTCACTGGATTTCACTTTGGCCTGTGTGCTGGCTTTCAAGAAGTCTGACTTGCCAAATTTGGGCTTGTCACCATGGAAGGCTCCAAACTCATCCGTCAATTCACCCTGGTTGCCCTCTGCTTCTGTGGTTCCAGGAGGGGAGTCGGATTTCTCCGAAACCGTGCTGGCAAAGTCGCCAAAGTCATCGTCGTCGTCTTGACCGGCCTGCTCAATGGAGCCAAAGTCAGCGAAGGCTTCAAACCGGCTTTCGGTGGTGGAGCCACCATCTTCGATTGGGAATGTGGTCACCTTGGCAACTGTGGTGTGGGTGATGTTCTCCGAGCTCCCGAAAGACGTCTCTTTCCTCTGGACGACAGCTGAAGATGGCAGTCCTCCCTGGAGCTTCTTACCATGACCAGATGAGAGATCTTCCTTGTCAGACCAGTCGTAGCTGCCAAGACTGCTGACGGCGGATGTGCCAAAGGGGTCAAATTTTAAATCATCAGACTCTGTAATGACAACATGGGAAATCCCGTTCAAAAAAAATCATGCAGGTGCTGTAACAACAGTACCACTTTTGTTATAGTGCAATTTTACAATTTAGTACATTTTTTGTTGAAGTACAGGATATTCTGGGTTCAATAAAAGTTTAGCTCTACTGAGAGCATATGTTGTTAAAGTAGCATTTTAAGTAGTGCACTTTTAAAAGTCCATGAGGCAAGGCGTTCCAGAGGATTTATATTAATTCTGAATAAAAAGGCATATACGAGTTGTCAAGTTGACTGGATTGTCCATTCAGTGGAGGGACTACAGTTCTAGGCTGATAAATGTGTAGTTGTTACATTTTAATTCTTTCTAAAGCAGTGGTTCTCAACCAGGAGGCCGGGGCCCACTAGGGAGTCTCAAGATGAAAATGTATTTAAATTAATAAATTATTATTAATATATTAAAATAATCAAACTAAAAATAAAATGTTTTTTTTAATAAATAGGAATAAAATGGAAAATATATTTTTTTCTTGTATAATAATATGATTAAAACAATAAATCATAAAAGAAAACAGAAAAAAATAATTATTGAACAGTCCTTAAACTTCTGAAATCGCAAAATAAATCATGGTTAATTATATATCCCAGTTTCAATTAATAATAATAATAATAATAATAATAATATTATATATATATATATATATATATATATATATATATATATATATATATATATATATATATATATATATATATATATATATAATAAATATTAAAATAAAAACAGCTCTGACAATTACAATGGAAATAGGCTAATAGTGGACAGCCTTTGAATACTGTGTTGAGCAACAGGCATTTGAGTCTAAAAGGTTGAGAACCTCTGATCTAAAACCCCTTTTTGGTATCCTTGCACGTATCATGTGAAACTTACCATGTTTACAAGCTTTTCATGGTCAGCAGCCAAAAAACTGGATTAAAACCACACCGAGAATTACTGACTTTGTATAACTAGTTTCATGCTAAAATATGTGAACATTTTGTGACTACATTTGTGAAAAGAATTTTAACAATTTAACATTTATGTAAGTGCAGTTTTGCACTATTCTGTAAATTTCCTACTGTAAATATATCAAAACTTAATTTTTGATTAGTAATATGCATTGCTAAGGGCTTCATTTAGACAGCTCTCAAGATTTTTTTTTTGCACCCTCAGATACCAGAGTTTCAAATAGTTGCATCTCGGCCAATTATTGTCCTATCCTAACAAAGGAAAGGCTCATTTATTCCGCTTTCAGATGATGTATAAATTTTAATTTAGAAAACTTGACTGGTTTTGTGGTGCAGGGTCTCACACACACACAAACACACATATTTATATTATATATATATATATATATATTTTTTTTTTATTTTTTTTTTTTTTTTAATTGCAAACTTTCTTATAATAAAAGAGAGATTAAAATCTTTAAAACAGAGTTGGGCAAATGGTTGCTGAGCCTTTTAGTTTGTTACCGTTTAGCCTTATTTGTTAACTCCTTTATGCATTAGGTTAAAAAACCAATACACTAAGCAAATACACATTTGTGCTGTTTTTGTGTACATTTACAAAATACAAACCATAGACATGACCAAGGTCATTTTTTCTATTAGTCTGTTACTGATGGTACGGATCAGGATGACTCACTATGTCTCAAGTGCTCCTTGTTCATGATGAATTATTCCTGATATCTTCATATGATGAAGCCCTGGTTCATTAACTAGACACTTCTGGCACAAAGCCACTCTAATGATCCCCGAGTCCTTATCTTCAACCAGAAGTCATTCTAAGTCTGGGAGGAAACACTCAATGTCTTATTGACTAGACTGGATGAGTGACATCTGCGTGTGTGGACTGATGAATGCTTTTCAGATTTGTTACTAGAAGTAGAACCTCATTTTTAAGGTCAAAATGACCATGTCATTCTGCACATTTCATTTCTCTAAAATGAATCACTGTTTGACTGAAAATCACAACTGGGCTGTGACTCACCAAGAGTTACAATTTTCTGCCTTTCAGTGTAGAGTGTTGACGTGCAATCATTCACACTCTCGTACAATCAAGCACAGCGACAGACTGATAAAAGAACTGCAACGATGCATTGTGCTGCGTGCGCTCTTTGAAGCTACTGCATGAACTTACTTCAAATACAGAGAGAGAAATATATATATATATTATTTATAAATGAGGAACTGGCCTCATTTAGAGGCCATAATGTTTATAATTAAAAATAAGTATGATTAATTCACATATGCATTGAAACACCTACTTCCCTCACAGTTGAGCGGGGCACGACTGTTCACACAATCTATCAACTTGTGAAATTGACAAGGAACCAGTGCAGTGTGATAATTCTGATGACTAAATCTGCTTTGGGCGGCAAGATTGAAGGATGGAGA
Organism: Acrossocheilus fasciatus; assembly: GCA_036784905.1. NCBI lineage: Eukaryota > Metazoa > Chordata > Actinopteri > Cypriniformes > Cyprinidae > Acrossocheilus > Acrossocheilus fasciatus. Next base: position 11,336,955 of record CM071952.1, read on the forward strand.
GAGAAATCAAGACGGCACGCATGTCTGCTGTACCATTATTCATATTTATTACGACAACATTGGCAGAGAGAGAAAGAGAGAGAGAGGTCACAAAATTCCATGAAAGATCTCGTTACAATAGTCTTGCCAAACTAACAGTTAAAAAGTGTTTTTTTTTTTGCATTTTAAGAATACAAGGGCATGCAAAGTCAGAATAAGCAGAAGTGAGAAGAAAACAAAAACAGGACAGAAAATCCCAAATCCAGACGCAGAACCCAGCATTGAGAAGGCACATTCACAGATTAAGATTAAATTAGTTCTCATTGGTCAAAGACACACTGTAGTCGGACTATAAAAGGAAAAAGCAACCAGAAATAAGGAAAAGTGATACAGAACATTTAAGCAAAGATCAAGGTGATGCTAATATTAGTTTTATGCAGCTTATTAAAACCCTTTGAGAACCTGGAGAGACTTGTTCTGAGATTTAATATATTTGCAAGCCGACCAACAGCTCATCAAAACTTCAAACTAGGGCTGCGCAATTAATCCAAAAAAATTATTATGAACAAAAATCAATTAAAAGTGTTAATTTGGGTTTACTACATCACAGATGGCATTAAATTAGTCACAATATACACTGTAAACAAATGACGCGACAAAGCTAAACTGCAGTTAATCAACCAAATATTATTGAATACATTTTTTAAAAATTATTAATTTAAAATAAATAAATTTAAGTAAAGAGTTCTTATGTGACATGCAGTTTCTCCTCACAAAATAATTATTCTTATTAAATCCTATCAATGAAAATTGATAACTGCTATCTCAATATTAAAGAAAATGATCGACAGCTATTTTTGTTATAATTGTGCAGCCTACTTCAATCCAATTTTTCTAACTCAACCAGGGTTTGCATCAGTCTATTAGGTGCTCAAAGGGTTAAAAGAAAACAGAGAAATCTATCCTAGAGCATTTATTGGTTTGAGTGACAGGTAAAGAACGACAAAAAGAGATAGTACCCTTTTTCTCTCGCCATCCTGTACATCTCGGTTGGAGCTATTTTTGACCCACATAAGTCAAAAAGGTAACAATTTCATATCACGGCAAGCAGTATTTGCTCTTTATAAATACAAATAATACGCTTTCTGGCATAAATGCTTCAACACAATCAGCAGGACTAATCAAGTCTATCTATATTCAAAATAAATAAGAGTTTATTTTCCTGTAATAAAAATACACTATTAAATTTGCATGTATACATTTCCATTCTTGATAAAAACAGCCTATTTTGTAAATATGCCAGAAACATGGACTAATCCTACTAATTGTTTACTGCGTGTAAATACTTGTCAATTTCACAAATTGAACGCTGGCACATACTGGAGCATAGAAAAGCAAAGTTAGAAAGAGTTCCACCGTCAAGTGTGGTCTACAAGAGCAGATGAACCGCGACAAACCTGAAACAAAGTCACCTTCTCATGGAAGGACCACAATAAGCGGCTCTGGCCTGGAAAAAAGATACTCTAGGGTGGTTAGCTACACATCCAGGGGCGTAGTGCAACTCTCAACCTGCTACAATATTTATGCTTGGTGCTTATCTAGAGGTGTCCAGTAACTGAACTAGAAGAATTTGTATAAGATGTAACTGGAACAGTGTTTGACAAGGTTTATGTAATGGTAGTATTCACTGAAAGCTACTATGGAAAGAAGGCAAAAGGATTCCTATAGACCTCAATCGGAGCGGATACCATGTTTAGAATGACGTAAATGAAAATGAGACTGTGAGGGACAGAATTACAGTTCATTCATGTTGTATTCTTATATCTGGTTGCTGAACTTTCAGAGAATGAGAGTGAAAACTGGACTAGTGCGTCTTAAAACATGGGTTGTGAAATTTAGAAGGGATGCACCGATATTACAATTCTGGTTGATCTGATCATTGATGTGCTGAATTGCTCACCAAAAGGGTCAAAAATGATTAATGGCCAATAATAAAATGATATTATTTTTTATAAATAAAATACTACAATCAGTTATTTTAAATTCCATGAGTTAATTTATGCAGAACAAAATCCATGAAAGGTACAGAATCATAAATCATTTCTATTTCACAGATTTTACAGTGTTACTAAATTAGTATTTTTCAAGACTGATATTAAAGGTATAGTTCATCCAAAAAATTTAATTCTGTCATATTTACTCACCCTCAAGTTGTCCCAAACCTAAATGAGTTTCACAAGCACAAAAGAAGATATTTTGAAGAAATTTGTTGGTAACAAACAGTTGACGGTAGCCATTGACTTCAATGGTATGAACAAAACACCATGGAAGTCCATGGCTACCATCAAATATTTGTTTACAAATGTTTAAAATTGTAATTTTTGGGTGAACTATTCCTTTACGTGAGCAGTATATAGCAACAAATGTAATTTAAATTAGACGATTAAATATCCAATGATTACCGACTCTGATAAGTAAACTAAAATATATTTTAAAAATGTAAAAAAAAGGTAATACCGGATGATAACTGACATATTGATTGAACTACTTTCATCCCTCACAACCTTCTTTCATTCACATCACAACTAAATATGGCATCAACTCTTGCTGCATTCACGTCATGTTAGAATTAGCATCAATATACAATATCAATATATAATACCATCTTTAACTATTAAATCTGCAGCCATTTCAGTGCTTTTCACATGATGGTACAACAGCCTAGATTGAGAAGTCAAAGCTTTACACGTTTTTCACTAGTGAGAACAATTTCATTAAATTTCCAACTTAACATGACAAGTCAATCTTGTCTCACCAAGTTGGAAATTTAATCAAATGGTTTTCACTAGTAAAAAAGTGTAATTACTAGTGGGAAACTGTTCAGGAAACAGGCAATTCTGACAATATGTGATGGTAGTAACAGGTTGTTGGCTCTGGTGAGACCACACAAGTTTATGGGAACTCTTCCTACTGTGCTTCCTCAATGCCAACCAGTCTACGCACACGAGGGCTGATACGATGGCTGACGCTGACTGGATGAAATACTGTGACTGTGTTCTCACCCTGATACATGATGAAGATGAATGATAAAGTGAACAAGCACATACACACTTGCGGGATGCTTTTCATGCAGAACAGATAATATGAGAAGCAGAGAATGAGAGTAAATTAAGAGTGACTGACGTTTGGAAAAGACAGCTGATTACAAACAGGCCCATCAGGAGCTCCTGGGGGTCACCGAGTCCTCTAAGGAGAAGATCTCACTAACTTGGTGCCCCAATGTGCTCAGATTTCTCGCCGTGAACTGGTATCTGATGCTTGTAGTATGCAGCTCAAGTACAGGGCAGCCGGTTCATGCGTGTGTGATATGACTCGGGTTAAATAAGGTAGTGCTTTGTATTTTTTGCTCATGTATGCACTGAGGCACGGCATTGAGGATTCTCCATGCACATGCAACACGGATAACCATCACATGAACGGATGAACGGTTACATGCAAAACAAGTGTGACCAGAACGATATTAACTACAACACCTGTTGGCTATATCAAGAGAGGCCGTTTTATGACTTGATATGAAGGTGGAATTGTAGATAAAATAAAGGACAGAAGTGTCAAGATCATTTATCATGCTTAGACAAATCTAGTCGCCTGCACTGGAAAGACTTCTGCGTCATTTGCATATTAATCTGGCTGTTTATATATCCCATCTGTAATTCTGATGAGCGCAAAATGGCTCAGAGTCAAAAATTTGAACGAATGTAAAGTCAGATGTGTAGTGTTGGCAGAATTTAAATGAACAATGCCATCTTGAGCAAAAACATTTTGTCTTTCTCATAATCATAATACTAATTCTCATAATAACAGATTTGAATGTGAACATTATCAAGTCAAATGTGATCATTATAAAGTTTGGCTTTGCACCAAAAATACATTTTTTGGTACATCTGAGTCAAATCAGTTTAATTGTCTGTTGTCTGAAATAATGTAATCAGATTTTTACAAACCTGATTCAAAAGTCATTACATGAAATCTGATTAAAATCACATTTTTTCAGAAATTAAATTCAGTCTAAACGGTTGGATCGGATTTTAAAGGGATCGTTCACCCAAAAATGAAAATTCTGTCATTGATTACTCATGTCATTCCAAACCTGTAAGACCTTTGTTCATCTTCAGAACACAAATTAAGATGTTTTTGATGAAATCCGAGAGCTTTCTGACCCTCCATATACAGCAACGCAACTGACACGTTCAAGGCCCAGAAAGGTAGTAAGGAAATTGTTAAAATAGTCCACGTGACATCAGTGGTTCAACTCCATATTATGAAGCTACAACAATAATTTTTGTGCGCAAAGAAAACAAAAATAATGACTTCATTCAATTATTTCTTCTCTTCCGTGACAGACATGTTCACGACAGTACCACAATGTGTGTGCATTCCTCTGCTTGTAAACAAGGTGCAGCGCATCCAGGTTCTGCGTCAGAACAGGTTCTACATCGGCTCCAGACACATGCATCGTGATACTGTCATTAACAGGTGTCAAAGACTGACAGATTTATGGTTGAAACACTGATGTCACATGGACTATTTTAACAATGTCCTTACTACCGTTCTGTGCCTTGAATGTGTCAGTTGCGTTGCTGTCTATGCAGGGTCAGAAAACGCTCAGATTTCCTAAAAAAAAAAATAAAAAAAATTTATTTCTACTTTTTTTTTAATATGTATTTTTTTAAATATTTACTTTCAATTTTATATTAATTCCCCACATAACAAATGACAGCATGTGGCTCTGTAGTAAACGGTATGATTTCAGACACAGCATACTATAAGCATGACCTCATAGTATGTATTCAAACTCATGTTTTAGGCACTACCTTAATGCCTTTGTGTTGAGTTCATTTGAGTTCAGTATGTCCCAATGTAAGTAATAGACAAGAGAAGCCAAATCCGAAATTTCCGGTCCAAATTTCTTCTCTTTCCACATTATCATTCCAGCTATTCTCATTCTTTTGGCACTATGCTGACTTAAGTCATTACTACAGCAACTGATGCAGATATTACAGAGGCAACGGAAAAAATGGATCTGATTTTATCAGTTGCGAAATGTCAGTGTGAACAGTCAGTTCTAAAAATCTGAGAAATGAAGCAGATGCAGCGTGAACAGCTTTTGTGCATTCCACCATTAATACGTGCTGCTTTGGTTTGTGTTTCAGATGCACTGACAATCAAAGCAAGGGAAACAGGGTAACCAATGAGAGATGACATCAGTGACAACAGACGGACGACAGGAGAGAAAACCAAGTCACAAGCTATTAGAATTAAATACTGTATATAAATGTGCTTTCGTAACTGCCTGATCACCTGATAACACTAGGAGTTAATAATACCAGTTATTGTGCTGTTAGCGATAATACTAATCTCATGAGATTCAAATGCACAAGCACAAGTTTTGACTGGTAAAAAAAATAATAATACATAAGCTAAATAAATAAATAAATATAAACAACAATAAATACTGTAGGATTACAACTGTGCATGATTCAACTGGAAATGTATATAACTTGAACGGGAATGACTGCATGATATGATGTGTAGCAAGTTTTTGATATGTAACTTTAACTCAGCCACACTGAACACATACTGTGTTCCAACTGGGCGTCTGATAGGGCGGTTGTTCAGCCTTTGAGAGGCCTGAGTGGTCTGAGCATGTGTGAAAGAGAGAAAGTTGCGACAGACAGAGTCGGCCAGACTTCACCAGAGCAAGCGTACTAATTCCTCACCTGCAGCTGGGGGTTGATGGGACGACAAACCAGGGAGATCTAGGGAGCTATCAGACATCACATGCTTCAGGTCTCCACCAATGTCCGACAACTTCATGTCTAGCTGTACTGAGAGCGCATCCTCCGAATCCTCCTTCCCCACGCTGCTGCCCCCAATGGACGGGAGGTCCAGGGATTTCACGGAGGCAGAGTCCTCTTTGGCCTGCTTGAAGGCGGCCACTTTGTCCACCAGGCTCTTGTCGGACGCGCCCAGCGCCGTACAGAATTTGGAGGACTGGAAATCTGCAAAGTCGTCGTTGTCGCTCTTGAGCGACGAGAAGGAGCCCCCGCCGCTTTCTTTGTTATCGTCGTAGGCCAGGCCACCTTCTAGGGAAAGCTGCTTGAAGACGTCGTACTTATCAGTGCCGATTTGCTGCCTCGGCTGGGACGTCTCCGCCTGGGCCTCTCCACCACCCTCTCCAGAGCTAGTCTCATTTCTCTGATCTCTCGAGCTCCCGAACGCCATGAAGTCAGCAAAGTCATCCTGAACTGTCGCCCCAGTTCCTCTCCCTACTGTAGAGGTGGTGGGAGCTACTTCGGAGGACGTTGAGGAGCCAAAAAGAGCAAAATCGCCAAAGTCATCACCCCCTACGCTGGGAGGTTTTGCAACTGAGGACAATACGAGGGATGGTGGCGCTGAAGGGAACAGGTTGAGTTTGGAGTCAACAGTGGTAGTGGGAGCAGGAGGAGCCATTGTTGTGAAGAGGTCCAGGTCTGCCATGTTGAGAGGATTTCTAGGTTGAGCCAAAGAGGATGGCTGTGAATGGGACAGAGACTGAGAAGAAGAGAAAGGAGGAGGAAAAGTTGGCTGGAACTTGGCCTGGTCTGGTGGGTCTAGTGGAGAGACGGTGTCGGCTGTTTTAAAGTCTGTGAAGCCATCGTCGGCACTGACAGACTTGAAATCAGCAAATCCCTCCCCTGCGGAAAAACGAAAAGAAAACAATTGAAGGGCATGGCGAACTGCATTTCACACTAAAACAACAAAGGACAGAGAGCTGGCATGGCACAATACAGAGTTTGCCTACAAGTTGCCCAGAGCTCCATTTCATGGGCCTTAAAAGAGAAAAATGGATTAGCAATGCTTAACGCAAGCTGCGTTTGACTGCTGAATTGAAATAAAAAGGTGGCACAATGGAACTGAAGACTCTTAGTGTGAAGATATAAATCAACCTGACACAGAATAAAGCAAATTTACCAGCATATTTCAGTCTCAGCACACAATCACACACTCCGGTTTAGCTACAATCAATCCATTCTCATTTCACTTATAGTGAAGTGACCAGTGGTAGACCAATTAATCGGATAAAATTTTGTTGATTTGAATTTCCTTTTATCATGTATATTGTGGTATGTAAATTTATCAGTGCAGTGTAGGACTGCTTAAAATCACTGATATATATTCGACTGATGCATGAAAAATGCATGATTGAAAAAATAAAATGAGGGATGTGCTTGATGTTAAAAAACATTATTAAGTGCAATGAGCCATGAAGATAAATATTTGACAATTACGCAACAACATGCAATCACGGATTCATTTTTTTTTCATAGCATGTTGCACTTGAATGCAAAAATACAAACAAAATTGTTAAAATTTCCATCTTGGAAAGTGTTCACGTAAACACAGTCAGTTATAATCAGTCTTAAGTAAACTAAACAGTTTTTTTTTTGGTCATATGTCCAACCTTTTTGACTTATTTATAAATCAAACACTAAATTCAGTGAAAAAACATTAAATTGATTATTAAACATTACGTGACAAATGTTTATGTAATTTTACATTTCCAATTCAATTTTGCATTGACTAAATTGTATTATATCATAAATACCAGCAATGTATCAACCATTAACCACTGTGCCCTCTCAATATAGGCCAATAAAAAACCCATTTTGATGGACCACTAGAAGTGAATGACACACAGATGACAAACTTTTTTTTAGTGCTGTCAAATGATTAATCGCGATTAATCGCATACAAAATAAATGTTATTGTTTGCATAATATACGTGAGTGTGCTGTGTATATTTATTAAGTATATATACACATTACAGTATATATTTTGAAAATGTATTTACATGTCTATATTTATATTCATATCATTTATATTATAAATAAATATATTTCATATATGAACAAACTATTTTTCTGAAATATATACATGCATGCATATATATATATATACACATACATGCATACATAATAAATATACACAGCACACATGCATACGTAAACAAAAACTTTTATTTTGGATGCGATTAATCTTTTGACAGCACTAATTTTCTATTTCAGCTGCAGCCTATACAAGGAATCAAAGGTAGAGAAAACAGAACAGAACTACAGGAGTTCTGGAGAAGAGATCACTGCAACCATTGACTTACTGGCTCTCTCAGAGCTGTCCCCACTGGATTCTGCTCTAGTGAGACAGGGACACGCACACATGCCTACATCAGTGTACGGAGTCCCTCAGTAAACTTAACACAATATATCCTGGTGCAACTGTATTAACTATAATCTTGTTAAAGCAGATCTAGGTTGTGTACTTGATGTGTTTATGCTGTGTCAGACATGCATCTGCTTACCAACTGGTTTTCTGTCTGAAGGATGCTCAAGCTCTCGGAAAACACTGTATTTGTCCCCTGAATCTGGAACGAAACAGTAAACAATGCCTGTGTGTAGAAGCAGTAGTGCTTTTTAACTAGACCATAATAATGATAGAAGGAGCTGCAGGAATGTGATAAACAGCAGGATAAATTTATGCAAAACACATCTGCGGGCCACACGGTCTTCTCGCAAATGCATTTAGACAAGAGAATCGGTCTTAAAAGTTAACCTGATATGACAGCAGTCTTCTGAGAGATCTGCCTTCCTCAATGGGCTAATGAGGTGTATAGAGCTGAATGAATGGGTGGGTGGGTGGGGGTTTGGTTGGGTGTGTGTGTGTGTGTGTCTTACCTGAGACAGGAGGTGTGGGCTCTGCAGGCTGCTCCACTGACAACTGTTTGAACACTGCGTATTTATCAGAGGAGGAGGATGAAGACCCTGACACTGGAGTTAGCATGGCAGGAACACTGCATGAAACAGACAAAACATACAGCAGTCAGTCCAAACAGATCAAAGTGCTTTACAAGCTACAAAGAGTTTACAAAGAGAGCTTACAAGCCAAAACATTATATTTAGTTTTGAGATACTTATTTATGTTCTTTGATGCTCCTAAATGTAGACTAAACACACAAAGCCTGAGGCACAATGCTAATTTGCATAGCATCCCTGCTATAAAGTTTGCAAGATGAGTATTTAGCGCGTCCCATTTTAAAACAAAATGAAAATAGAAATCCAAAGTTGGACAAATATATTGTATCCCATACATTTTCAGAATTTCAGTTCTATAAGGATGGTAAGAAATGGGAAATGAGTAAAGTGATTTTTAAATTTTGAGGTAAAAATTTAGCTAGATGCTAATGTTTACACATGAATACAAACAGTTTGTGAGAAACAGTGTCTGGAATATCAATAACCATTTTCTATTTGAATATATTTTAAAATGTAATTCATTCCTGTGAATTTTCAGCATCATTATTCCAGTTTTCAGTGTCACGTGATCCTTCAGAAATCATTCTAATATGTTGATTTGCTGCTCAAGAAGCATTTCTTATTATCATCAATGTTGAAAACTGCTCTGCTGCTTGAAATGGAAATCTTATGTAATGTTAGAAATGTCCTCACTGTCACTTTGGATCAATTTATTGTATCCATGCTGAATGAAAGTATCAGTTTCTTTCAAAGAAAGCGATCTTACTGGCCACATTGGCAAAATGCATACTTTCAGTGTGTAGTTCAAATACAGAATGCAACTTGAAATTCAGCTCAAGTTTTTTTCTAAACAAAAGTTTCTTTCTTCCCCTTCACTCCGTCTTGGATCACTTCCCTCATAACAGCGATACTCCCAGAACAGGAGAAAACCTCTGCTCTCACCCTCACTTCCTGTATTATTCTCAACACTTCTCATTTTCACTGATTTAATTAGCGAGCAATCTGACACATTCAAGCACCAAAATATTCTTCTAAAACAAAGGATCCTTTGTACTCAGTGAAGCTGATCGACCGGTAAAGGCCATGGCACTCAGCAAATATACTTTCCAACCTCTCACTCCCTGCTTTCCATAATTGCCTTTCGCCATTTTTCCCTGGGAGCATAAAGTCGTGCAGATGTGAATAGAAATAAAATGGAATGAGCTTATCAGCTGTCCACTGAAATGGGTTCATTAGAAAAGATGGCGGGGGTTTAATTGTTGCGCCGGGCAGGTTATTACAAGCCATTACAAAGCAGAGAGCGATTCCATGCTCCAGATGAGCAAACCGAGTCTAGAGGAATTAACGAAGCATAAAAACAATATCAGAAACTACTAATGAGAGATGACAGGATGCTGCTTTACGATGAATTTCTCCAAGCAGTTTGCATTACATAAAAAATATGCTTTTGCAGGCGTGCAACAATACACCATGATGCATAGACGAAAAGCTGCGCTCGTACCCGCTTTGGGACGATGATGTCATGCTGGGAAACGCGCCTCCTGTTTCTCCTTGGAAATCTGTGAATGAGTCATCTCCAGCGCCGGCTTTGGGGGCTTCCTGGAAGTCCTGGAAATCGTCATCATCAGCCTTGGTAGCCTAACGCAAGCCAACAAAACAAATTAGTTGAGCAATAACAGTGCAGTTATTATACATAATACAGTGTTTGATGTTTACCTGAACAGGAGGGAAGTTGGTGATGAAGCTGGCCGGTGGTTGTGTGGGTGGGTTTGGGCTCATGGCCATGACAGGCGGTGTGGCAACCGGCATGGCCATGGACACGGGTGGCTGGGTCATGATGGGCTGCTGGTGCTGAGGCAGGACAGCAGGAATAGCCATAGTCATGGCGGGTAGATTGGGCACAGGCGGAGAGGGGAACTGACTCAGGATGTCCAAACTCATGACGTTAAGACCACTCTAGAGAATACAACCACAATATGACACTTAGACAGAGTGGTTTAGTTAAAGATAAGTCATTTAAAGTATTAGCTCACCCAAAAATTTTAATTCATTGACGTCATTGATTACTCACCCTCATGTCATTCCAAACCCATAGGACCTTTGTTCATCTTCAGAACACAAATTAAGATATTTTTGATGAAATTTGAGAGTTTTCTGGCCCTGGATAGACAGCAATGCAGCTGACATGAGGAAATTGTTAAAATAGTCAATGTGACATCAGAAAGCTTTTGGATTTCATCAAAAAATATCTTAATTTGTGTTCTGAAGATGAAAGAAGGTCTTACATCTTTGGAACAACATGAGGGCGAGTAATTAATGACAAAATTTTAATTTTTGGGTCAACTATCCCTTTAATGTGACTCGAACCAGGTACTGTGAAACAAAAGGCTGGGTTAGTAACCAACCAATCTATCAATAGAAGGATAGGATCAAAGTTTTATCTAGGATCTGTATCAAACAGTCTGACGTAAGTGTTGCTTTTTGTTCAATAAAAATTCCATAGAAATCAAGTCATAAAGTGGACAAGCAACATTCGTAAATGACCATAAAAGTCATACAGGATACATACACCTTGCTTTAGGCACAAAAAGCAAATACATGAACAAACACATCTAGCTATGCAATCTTGACTCCATGTGTCATTGCATTCCAAATTGTGTTGTACAACAGGATCAAATGCTTGCAACCTGTTGGCTCTCATAATTTGCAATGAAAATTTTGTCATTTACTCACCCTCATGTCATTCCTAACCCATAAGACTTCTCTTTCTAGCTTGGATTAAACAACTCAATTCATGTGGATTAATTTTACGGTACCATTTTAACCTTTATGAATCTTTTACATATTGATTACCTGGACTTTCAATAGAGCGACAGAAACCACTCAGGTTTAATTTAAAGTGCCCCCATTATGGATTTTTGAAAATTACCTTTCATGCAGCGTGTAACACAGCTCTAAGTGAATGAAAACATCCTGCAAAGTTATTGTCTCTCAAAAGAAAGAGTCGACTCTGAATCATCGAAACGAGTCGTTTATAAAACAAATCCCAAGCTGATTCATGGTGACATCAACATGAAACATTAGCCTATTGCCCGTCCACTTGTTGGTCTTTTCACATTGGTCTGAATGAAAATGCAAATTCATTCTTTGCCACTAGATGCCGCTTTTAAAGCAGTAAAATAGCTTTCTCCCCAGTAACGCTGTACACAAAGCACCGCTGCGCTCACAAACACGGCTTTATCAGGCATTACAGGCGAGATGAAATGAAAATGAGACCAATCACCACAGATTAACGTCACGCAAAGGAGGAGTTTAGAAAAATTAATCGTTGAGCAAATTGTTTGGGAGTCGTTGAGCAAGTAAGGTAAAAATAAATGCATATTATAAGACAATGAAAGTGTTTTTTGACCTTGCATGCATGTCAACCTGCTGTTAGGGACGCCCAAAACCAAAATATGAACCTTTCATTACCCTTAGCAGGGGCACTTAAAAAACCTAATTTGTGTCTTGTAGATTAACCAAAGTCTCGTGGGATTGGAAACACATAAGGGAGGGGTAAATGACAAAATTTCCATTTTTGGGTGAACTATTCATTTAAGTAGATGGATCTAAAAGAAATTTGAACTATTAGCTATTAAATACCAGTCCAGATCTTTAAACAGTACACCAGGACTCTTCAACTCAAGGCCTGGATGGCCAGTGGCCAGGTTAATTTTTGGATTGATACATAACTCTGCAGGATACTAGCCCTCCAGGACTGGAGTTGTACACCATACCATCCCCTGTTAACCAAATATCTTTAAAGAGAAGCTATAAAAGCGAAGCGTTAAAGCAGAATGATAACGTCGACGATAACAAGTAGCACTGATCTTTGAAAGCTGACTGATAAACGCTGATTACTGACAGTCATTACGATGAGGCACTGCTATAAACATAAGACACTCAATTAAAACTGATATTCTCCCTACACATAACAATGATTTAGTGAGCTATTAGACAAGAGCGCTTCAACACGCCTCGTGCAGGAACATTGAATTTATGGCACGTCTTTCATCAGGGAAACAAAATTAAACAGCAGGCCTGTCAAACAATAGACCTCCTTCTCCATCCAGATGTCTATTTCCCCATCCACCAAGAGGCTGTCTGATTTGTTTGCCTAAAATTTTCATTAAAGTCAACTTCCATTTTCAATGCCATTTCTGGCATTCTCCAGAGCTTTTCCTTTCTTTATTGCTCTACAAAACTGAAGCACTGGAAGAGTGGCTCCTCATTGAGCTTTTCAATTTGCATAAAAAATGTGTTATTACTGAAAGGGTCCCATGAGTTGCTGAAAGAGCTACAGTTTCTACTCACAGGACTGTAACTGCCAAGAGCAGCAAGGGAAGATGATAAGATCCGCACACCTCTGGCCAAAAGATGCACTTAACTTTCCATCACTGCAAACCTACATCCTCTTTAAAAGTTAGTGCACGCAATATTTGAAATTGGGAAATCTACCTGGGCGACTCCAATCAAAGCCAGTACGGTGTACAGCTCTTCCTTGGTCAGTTTGCCAGGTGTGGTGCGGTTGGCCAAGGCCCAGATCTGTCCGAGAGCTTCCCGTGGCAGACCCGATGATATCAGAATTGGGTAGAGTTTGCCTGTGTCAATACCTGTTGGTGTCATGGTGAAGTCAAGGACCTTCTTGAACAACTCTGTGAAGAGCAACCATTTGGCATTAGATACCGTGATATACAGAACTATGAAATAATGTAAAAACCAATGATGTCAAGAGCATATACCTGGGATGAGCGAGTCATTGTACAACCAGGCTGGCACCATGGGTTGCATGTCTTGTTGGGGGTAGACACCCACACCTGTTTGTGATGGACATGGAAACAATGAGATGTTGTTTGTGAACTCTTATGCTAAGAGTGCTTGATCAAGCATGTATCCCATGTGCCTACTGCACAGTCAGACGTCCCCCACACCTGCTGTCGGCAAAGCCCAGCATGGATGTACTACTGACACCATGCACAGACACACTAAAGACTCCCACTGCTTCTGCCGTCAGCTCAGCTGTCTTGAGCCGAGAGCTGGTGGGTTTGTAGGACAAACAGACTGACAACATACGGAGAAGAGAGTTTTGCTTTGTATTCGCACTGACACTCATCTCATTACATGCATTGCCAATGTGTACATTGAAATCTATGCTAAAACTGTGAGTCCTGTGGAGAAGGAAATTAGGCAAATGATTAAAATGGGGCTACAGTGATTAAACCTCAAAGTAAGCATCATCAGCAGTGAATCATGCAATTGATCCCCTCCTTTAACGACACCAATGGACTCAGTAGACAGACTAAACCAGGGGTGTCCAATCTTGATACACGAGGGCCACCTTCTTACCAAGTTTGCGCCAAGCCTAATTAAACAATCGAAATCTCCAGGATTAACAGAAGTTTCTAGGAAAGTGTGTTGGGAGCCAAACCCTGAAGAAAGGTGGCCCTCCATGAGAAGGACTGAACCCCCCTGGAGCTAAAAAAAAAAAAAAAACAGAATCATCATTTCAGAGAAATTGGAAAATGTGCAAGAAGTGCAAGAATATATAGAGCACCACGTGTTAAGAAATTAAACCCAGTAAATACACATTAAATCCCACACATGCACGTATTTTAGATCACGTGCACAATCAGTTAGATGTCCAGGACAGAAAAGAAATGTTTCGGAGACAGTAGGCAGAAGATCTGAATTAGGCATTTCTTTATCCAGAAGAGATTTTAAGTTATCTTCATCTTAGTCTATTTTTCCATTCAACTTTGAACGTTGTTCATGCTCAAGAGCACATCATCTTCAAGGGTAAATCTTCTAGGCCCATGCATTTTCTCCCGTTTAATGCCTTGGATCTGCTTTAGCAAAGACAGCTTAAGTAAGAGGACAGATTTGGTTACTTGAATATGAGATACGTCAGAAGTGTTAGGTATAATCAAGTCAAGATTTGAAGATTTTTCAAACAAGATAAGAAATCAGCCCTTCTAAACCAAGCATATCTCATGATTAGCAAATAGCGGCAGGGCAGGAAGTCTCGAGCTGCGAGTTGTGTTAATTTTGAGAAGCTCGAAAAAGAGGCGGGACTGAAATCACAGATGTTTTCTTCTCACCGCTGGTGCTAATGGGCTGGACGAGCGGGTTGTCTGCTGCAGGGGGCACCTGAGTGGCAGGCAGAGGGTCAGGTGCCGTCTCTCTGATGAAGGCTGAATTGAAGTCATCTTGAGTTTGGGCCCAGTTTCGGGCTCTGGTGCTGCTGTGAAACTGAGCTGTGACCTGAACTCTGGGACTCAGCTCAGACAGACCCTGGCGTGGCTTAAAACTAACCTGGGCCTTCTTATCAGCTGTCAAATCGCAAGATGTGAACATCTTCTCCTCCAAAGATGGGCCTGAATCAGTTGGGGACAGAGGCCATATTGAACTGTAGTAGTTTATATTTTAACTAAGAGCAACAAACATGACTATGTGAACGTACAAGACCAAAACCTACTGCATTTAACGCATTAAAATTGCGATACAGATGCAAAAGCTTTTCTAAGAGGTAGGCAACATTATTCTGCCTTTAAAATAAGACATTACTACGTGTTTCCTTTGCACAGAATAGAATACAGAATCCAAGATGCTCTACTGGAATAAATAGTAAGTTGAGTCTTTAATGGCACGCTCGCCGTCCATGAAGTTGCAGACTATGTAGGGTGTTCCAGTTCCAGTCAACAAGATATGTTTATACTGTCTATACAGGGAGCATACAGCAATGCAGCTCACTAGCTTTTGGAGCAGATATACAGACTTACTCTTTCTTTTCTGATAAAATATCCTAAAGAGCCAAGTAAGTAACCGCTTCATTATACCAATAAATTAACTTTTACAATGACTACTCTATTCACTGACCTCACGCAGTACCGAAGGTGGAACAGGAAATGTTTAGGCATGACATAAATATTGTACGAGTATTTAAATGCCTTGAATTTTACTCCATTGACAGTATGTTAACAGTACGAAATATGAGCCACAATCAGTGGTAGATGTCCCTCAGAGAACGTCATCTCTAAGTTCAAGTTCAAATCAATTTTTTTTCCGTGGTAATGCATAAATTGGCATAAATTCTGTCCAAATGTTTTTAACTTGAACCGGTAACACTATCAATCACACGCTTCCATGCAGGCTTCACTCTGAGCTCCTTATCAGTACGCTGTCACAATCGGCATAGTGTGCATGTGCTGGTGTGCTGATAGAACTCCAGCTTAAATTATAAGAGCATATGGGACGCCATCTGCAAGCTGACAAAAACGAAGGGAGGTGGAGGGTGATGGTTGAGTCAGAATCACTGTGCAAATCTCACAGATGGTGACCATCATATCTGAATCAGAAACATCGACAGACTTTTGACTCTACGTCAAGAGCACAGCAAGATAGCGGTTATGGGCAAAAAGGTTTAAAAGATCTGAAGAAACGTATCCATCACCATTCACATTCAAGTCAATGGGTGTTGCTCGGCTGGCACAAACAACCCCAGACATGTGCTAGCTTTCTTTCTTACATGAGCTGCAAATGTAACTCACTGGTCAATATTACACTAAGTAGTGTAGTTATGGCATCTAACCACTGATTATGGGTACTAACAAGTGATGGCATGGCAAAGTGAGAAACCGTCAGAGGGGCGTTACCTTGGAATGCAGATTGGGAGCTGGAGATGACAGAAGTGTGTTGGATGGCAGGTGAGACAGGGAGAGATGAAGGGACAGAGTGAGGGAGAGGGGAAGAAGGGGGATGCTGGCCAGGCCCCGTCTCTAATGGCTGGCTAATGCGAGCGGCTCTCAGTGAAGGGGAGGATGGAGGGAGGGATGAAGAGGGGAATGAGGAGGAGGCATCGACGGGGCCCTGCACAAAGTCACTAAACTCATCGTCGTCTTCAGGGAAAGCAGGAGGAAGGGTATGAGAGGTGACAGAAGAATGAGATGGCGATGAGTCTGCAAAAACCAAACAAGAGAGTGAGACAGACAAAACGCACATTATGAGTTATGACCACACAGACAGACTGAAAAATGAGAAACAGTTTTACAAGAACAACAGGAGGGTATGACTTTCATTAGGTGTGGAGCTGCTGTTTTAATATACAAAAACAAATGCAACCTTAAAATGAAAATGTCAATGGAAATGCACCTGTTTATACATTTCTCAATTTGTTACTATAATTACTAGCAGGGTCCAAAATTCAAGTCAACCTGAAAACAAAATTGACCTTTTTTTATTTACTTGACACTCTTTTCTGGTCTTACCATGAATGATTGACTAAGAAAATGCTCGTCTTTCCTTTCCTGCTAACATGACTTAACTATTTAAGCGTTATTTTAGCAAAGTGTCATTCATCTGACCGCAGTCAGCTATGGAACATCCGTATCTTACCATCCAATTTATTTCTGCCCAAATGTTTTTGTTTTTTTTATCCTGTTTTGCTCAAAAAATGTCACATCATGGATGTAAAACAAGATGTGAATGTTCAAACCAAATCTGAGTTAAAATTGGCTTTGGTGAGTGAATAAACAAAGTTACTTGCCAATTGGCTGGTATCAACAAACTGCAACATTACATGGTTTAAGTCCAATTTCAAGAATGACAATCTGACCTCCGACCGATGCGATTCAAATCCAAAACCGTTTTTTTTTTTTTTTTAATATGGTACATTTCAAAACGGTACCATTAAAGGTTTGTATTAGATACAGAAAACATTTTTCCATATACACTACCGTTTAGAAGTTTGGGGTCAGTAATATTTTTTTAAATAAAAAAATTATTCAGCAAGGACACATTAAATTAAACAGAAGTGACAGTAAAGACATTTATAATGCTACAAAATATTTTTATTTCAAATAAATGATGTTCTTTTGATTCATTCTGAAAAAAAAGTTTTCACAAAAAAAAAAAAACTTTTCAACATTGATAAGAAGATATGCTTCTCAAGCAGGAAATAAGTATATTAGAATGATTTCTGAAGGATCATGTGACACTGAAGACTGGAGTAATGATACTGAAAATTCAGTTTGCATTAGAGGAATGAATTATATTTTAAAATATATTAAAATAGAAAAGTTATTTTAATTGCAATAATATTTAACAATATCTCACTTTTGATCAAATAATTGAAGCATGATGAGCATAAGCTTTCAAAAACTTACTGACCCCAAAATTGACGAAGCCACCAAAACAAAAATAGCCTGTAATAAATATTTATGACCAGTTCATTTTTTATCTCAATTCACCTGCAATTGGCAGAGGCGGCAACAAATACATTTTGGACACTGACTACTAGTTTTCTTTCCAAACTAAACAGTTAGAGCAGAAACAGTTGCAGCAGTTAACTAGAAACAGTGAGTGATATGAGGCGCTTCTGCAGGTGTGAGGGGTGAAACTGCCAGAGTGTGAAGGTGGAGGATAATGTGTCAGACAGAGGATAAGGAAACAGCAAACACTCAGTGGAAACATCTGGAGGGCCTCCTGGTGGCTGCTGGGAATAAAACAGCTATTTGACTCGATGATAAAGATGTGGTGTGCTTGCATCGAGACAGAATAGAAACACTATAAAGGGATAGTTCACTGAAGTAGTAAAATTGTCATCATTCACTCAACTCTCATGTCAGCCCAAACCTGTATGAAAATGCACAGAAAACAGCATCCAGTACAATTCTTCAAATCCTCGTTCTGTGTTCCAAGGGAAAGGAAATTCAGAGATGAGGGTGAGCAAATGATGACAGGATTTTTATTTTGGGTGAATTATCCCTTTATAAGTGTGTGAGTGCATCCCTGGTAATGTCCTTCAGCGCTCGACAGTCACTGTGGCCTTGTCAAAAGCTGTCTGGGCCCTTGACGTCATGAGCAGGGACTTGAAAAGCAAATGGCCTGAAGGCAGTCAGGCAGCTGGAACGTGTCACTGGATGTACCTGGTTTCTTAGACTGTGAAGATGGTGTTGGATGCATCTTGGCATCTCTGCTGAACCCATCTAGATTTCCTTTGATGGCCTCTAAGGCATCGTCACGACTCTTCTCCCCAGTCTGTACAAAAATAGCAATTTTGTTTTGAATTTGGAGAAGCTGATATGCAATAAAAAGTATATATTGTTAAGTCATACTAAAACTACTTTTGTTACTTCAAATATTTTAAGCAAAACGTTTTTTATTGGCTTTAATTTTAGTATAAATTTATAGTATGCATTTGTACATTATTTACATATATGTATACATTTTATTTTAGTATACTAAAACTAAATTAAAATGAATAAAAACTATTCAGATATTTAATGTTATTTAATAAAAAAGACCAACAATAAAATTAAACTAACTGGAATTAAAACAAAAATAAAATATATAAAAATAAACACTAATTTTAAATATTTATGAAAAACTATAATAGTATCTCAGTGATACTAAAATAACACTTTGTAAGATAGACAGTGATACAGCAGTAATAACTCAATATTACTTTAATAAACCTCTCAAACATTTTACATTTAGTCATTTAGCAGACGCTTTTTTCCAAAGCAACTTACAAATGAGGACAATAGAAGCAATCAAAAACAAAAGAGCAATATGCAAGTGCTATGACAAGTCTCGCTTAGCCTAAAGCAATACAACGTAGCAAGGTTTCTTTTTAATTTTATAATAAATAAAAAGAAAACAGATAGAATAGAAAAAGAATAGAGCAAGATAGCATTAGAGGCCTTTTTTGCTTTTTGTTAATTGTATAAATAAATAAAAGACAACAAATAGATAGAATACAAAAAGAATAGAGAAGCCAGTGTCAGTAAACAAGAAGTTAGTAAATGAATAGAGTGCAAAAAGGGGCACGTTTTTTTCTGTTTTTTTTTTTAAAGAATATAATTAGAATAGAGAGTGCTAGAGTTACAGGGTCAAGTAAAGATCGAATAGATGTGTTTTTAGCCAATTCTTGAAAATGGCTAAGGACTCAGCTGCTCGGATTGAGTTTTATTGAGTTTATATTCCTTAACAAATATTTTATTTGGATGCCTATATATTCTTGGAAAATAAACTGCACAATAACCACGGTTAAACCAAATAATACTAACCAAGCGACTATTTTATAATCACAACAGGTCTATTATTTAAAAAGTGGAGTCATTTTTACATCACATTGACTTGCTCACTTTGGGTTTGACGCTGCTCAGTAGGCGTAGTTTCTGTTTCTGCTCCTCAAACTGTCTTCTCTTCCGGTCCTCCTCCAGCATCCGCTGCTGCTGCTCCAGACGTTTTCTGTGGACACACACTGATCAGAGACGAGTTCTGGTGTACAAACAACTTTCCGACAGCGTGAAAATGTAAAGCCTTACTGATGCTCCTCTGCCATCTGCTTCTGTATGTCCGCAGGGAACTGTGGCCCCGGGCCCCTCATCCCCATGAACTGGGGCTGACCCATGAACTGCATCCCGGGAGTCTGCATGCCCATCGCCATCCCACCCTAGAAGCACGAGATCAAGACAATGAGGACAACCCAATCATGAGAGATTAGTGATTCTGATGTCCAAATTTTTGATTGTTAACATATATTTTGGCTGTTTCTAAATCAGACCTGCATTGGCATGGCACCAGGCATCTGTGCTCCAAAATTCATTCCCATCATGCCTTGCATGTTGGGCTGCATGACCTGGACCATGGGGAAGCCCTGCTGCTGTTGCTGCTGCATGGGCATCATTCCTGCCATTAAAAAAAATGACAAGTTTAATAACATAAATATTGTTTTTCCATTTAAATGTTATACTGGAGAAACGTATCCAGCACAATGATCTGATGTAAAAAAAGAGGCAAAATATAGACAAAATGTCAACTGCTTACCTTGCGGTGGTCCAATGCCCCCTCCTACAGGGTACATAAAACTAGAACAGAAAAGACAGACACATTCAATATTGTAGTCATTTACCAGGCTGCCCATTTCAAAGCCCTGAAGCTCATTTCAGTGTGAAGTTAATGTCTTTACACTATTGCCCTCCGCATTCAAGAGACGGAGGGAAATTTTTACTAAAGGCAACCAATCAATCATACAATGGAGAAAACATTTATGAAACAGCCCAAGTCCATTATTCTAGAAGGTTCTTCAAGTCATTGCGCCACAATGGAAATCAAAATCATTCCAATATTGGCAGTCCATTATGTTGCTCTCACAGGTAAGAAAAAAATTAAATAGAATAAATTCCTTATGGAATGAAGCCATGAAGTATGATCTTACAAAAACACTTATGACCAGTGGGAGAACCTACAACAGTAATATAAAAACAACTTTAATAAATATCAGTGATACTTGCTAGAGACCAAAATTTTCAAGCAAAAATTGGCAACAAATATATTTAGCAAAAAAATCATTTTCGGTTTGGATCGACCGAAACAGTGATGCTTAATTAGCCCTTCTCCGATGACACGTTTTGACAACTTGGATACCACAGAATTACTATGGTACATTGTAGGTGATTAATTGAAGGGACAAATGATTCAAAAAGCACTACCGAGAATTGAAAAAACACTCTTTTTGTTGTGTTAAAACTTAAAACTCTTGCATTATTTCACATTTGGTGTCTTAATTGCAGAAGTAACTCATACAGAGTTAGCCTAGTTTTGTTTGCTTTGCCAATAGTCTGAAATGTGGGCTAACACTCCACTGAGGTTCTCTGGCTCGGAGTGATGTGTCTATGTTGCATCTGTTCGCCTGCAGGCTCATGGCTTTGCAGCGCTCACAGAGACTGAGATACAACAGACGGAGAAGAAAAAAATAAAACACTGGATTAAGGCAGATTAACATTCAAAGAGATATCGGCTATGACATCAGGGTGGGGAGATCACATCTAGCCACCATTTTAAACTGTTACTGCCAACATCCGTCCATCCATCCATCCACCCATGAGCAAACCTGGTTATAAAACCTGAGAATGAGCTTTACTGATAGAACTCTGTCCTTGAGAAACACGTGTAAACAGCAGATTTGATACAGAATATTAATGCATCCATAACACTTATGCAGAGCCTTTATAATAGACTATACTATAAAAATGTTTCTAAAAAAAGTCTAACAGTATTAAGTAGATTTCTGATAAACTGGCATAAGCATAGCAGGCAAATAAAAATATAATAAGGAATAAATTTGCAAACGAATATAAAAATCAACACAATCAATTAGGTACATACTGCATTTAAATTAGTTAATCTCTGAACAGTTATGAACCATTTCAGTTCAAAGAGCTGACTGCTTCAATATTGGTCATCTAGCCTAATACCCAAGAACATACACCAAACATCTTATTAATTCATGATGGTAAAGTGCTGATCGTCATAATCAATTAGGAAATCAAAAATATCTCCTAGCCTTCAATTCCCAAATAATTATTTGTTTTTGAATCAAAAAAGACTAACTCTCCATCACAGCTCTTAAATCTAATTATATTGCTTGTACATAATTTTAATATATTATTATTAATTAATTAATTAATTAATTAATATTAAGTCAATCCATTAGTTATAATCAAATAAAATTGATCATATCAATATTTGCTGACAAAAGCTCTCAAATGAAGTTAATTTGACATTATTGTAGCAGCAGATGCGTAAATTACTGAACATCAAAAAAAGCTCCACAAAAAAAGAAAATAATATGCATCAATAACAAGGGTGTTGGCAGAATTTCAGGATGAACTATTCCTTAATTTCTATTAATTATTTTTTGTTCACTTTTTTCCCCCACTCACTTTCTCTCCAAAAAACAAATGTGACTGATCACAAAATCACTCTATATATTTGAGTATTATAACTTGTGCCCGAACGCTCCGCATCGCAAGTGCAATGCTTTACCAGGTGAGGTATCGAGCAAGTTTACTACATCAGACAAGCCATACCAACGCCATCTCACAACCAATTTGTACGTACTTTTATGAGGTGGCTAATTCGTATGAATTCGTGCGACCTCACTCATACGATTTTGTACGATTTGTCTAGACCCCAGTGACGGGTAGGTTTAGGAGTTGGGTTTGGGTAGTTCATTCGTACAAATTCATACGAACTGGGGAACTCGTAAAATATGTACGTTTTAGCAAAAATCATACAAATTCGAGTGAGGTCGTATGCATTTTTACTAAATAGCCACCTCGTAAAATATGTACAAATTGTCTCAAAATCGAGTTGGCCACACATATAGTGCTGATTTTGTAACGCAATCATCAAAAAAAATAACTAAAAAAAAGAGTCTGTGCAAAGAAATGCAAAACTAATCTTATCCTCTGATTACAATTTCTGTGAAAAAGAATAAAGATTATTGGTGTTTTACTGCCTCTAGTGTTTATTTCAGCTGAAAAAGTGCAGTAAATTGGATGTATAGTTACGTTTTTTTTTTTGTCAAATTTAAGGTAGAGGCATATTTTTCCAATGAGCTTAGGTTGAATACTTAATATTCAACTTTTTATCCAAACCAACCTCTAAATATAATATAGTCCCTAAATCCATTTTATGCCGTCACAGATAACCAGCTCATGCCTTCCAGCACTCGATATGGGAATTTGAGAACTGTCAGAACCTTTGTGTTGGCTCCATGTGGGTGGGCAAGCTTATTTATTTAGTGACTTTCAAACAGAATAACAGATTGCGTCTTTGACATTGCTGTCTTCGGTCCTTTTTTCTGAACTCTCAGACCTGATAAGCATCTTTTAGGGTGCTGGCAGCAACAATACAGTTACACCTGTTCCAATAAACTCCCTACGCCCTCCACCGCAGCTGTTTGAGAGATGCAACCATATGGAAGATGCCTATCATGACTTCGGCCACCAGACTAAATCTAACTTCATGGAGCTGTTTCTTCTACAAACTGCTAAATCCTGTTACATAATTATTGAAAAACTGCATCAAAATGTATTATTATTAAACAATTTGCAATTTTTCTCCATTAATATAACCTACAGCTTTAGCAGCTATTCAATTTGTCACTGACTTCACATAAGCATGTTCCTCATCATTTACAGAAGTGCCAAAAGACAAAGTTCTTCCATCTAAATTCGGTTTATGCTGTTGAACTTTTATTATAACGCCAAAATAAAGCAGCTCTATGTAGAGCGCCCTTGGTTATTTAGTTTCACGGCAGGTATCAGCATTACCTGGTGCTGCGCCGTTTGAAACTAGACATTCATTATTCAAACAGTTCAGCAGAGACTAAAGCCCTTTAGGTAAATAAAACATGAAGTTGGCCTTTCGATCCTTTCTGACAGTTATATGGTCTACTTTATGAAAACTTTGGTACATTCAAAAGTGCCTTACTGGCCCGATATCGCAATTTGTAAGCTCAGTGACACCCATGTGGGCGATACGATGTAGATCTAGTAAAGTATATAAGCAACAAGAAACGCAACACTGCATTTGCAATATAGCTATGACTATATTTGGGAGCTGTTAAGATCCACATCACAGTCAGTACCTGATGTCTCATCTGCAAACATAAATCATGCTGGTCAGGGAGGCTCTGGTCTGGTCTACCCTTCCTTTTAACTTTGATACGAACCAAAAACAACATGGAGAATCTGAGATGTTTATCAGCTACCAAGAAACAATTTTAAATGTTTGAATCTAATTTAATTTTGCAAGTTTTTGGAAGCAAGGACTCATTGAAAAGTTGAATTTTCTGGACATCACTCAAATCAAATTTTGTCAGAATGGATACTTTCAAATGATCAAATTGAATATTTAGGCACGTTAGAACATTCACAGTGGCTCCTCAATTGCTTTGGGCTGCATGCAAAAACAAATATACTGCGCTAACAGTGAAGTCCAATTCATGAACAAATGACTCTTCCAAACCAAGTGTTTTTTTGTTGTTCTTTTTAATTACTCTCTGAAAACAATCAGAAAGACTTAAGAATCATTATTTCAATTAATCAGCATTTGACTAAATGCAAATTCTCTGAAAATTTTGCATGGTCGGGGTTTGTGAAACTTAAACCTGTATCATTACTTGACTGGTTTTCATATGAAAATGCGAAGTTAAAGATAACTGCAATATTTACAAAAGAAAAAAATATATACATATTAAAACACATGAATACGATTATGTGTACGTTCTGATATTTGTATTATCTGTGTATAGGGAAAGGTAGACAGGGATGCTAAACATTTTGGTATTTAACAAAAAAAAAAAAAAAAAAAAACAACATGGGGGGAAAAAAAGCCAAGGAAACAATGCGTTCGAATAAAATTGTAGGGCGTCATCAACGATTAGAACGTTCGAACAGACCTATATAGACTCCAAAAGGCTGTCTAGGAAGGCAGTACACTAGGTTTTGAGACACGGCCAACAAATGCTCGTTTCTGGGTGGTAGTCAGTCCGTTGACAAGCGGTATAATAATAATCAGGTTTCAGCATCAATATCGCCATGTATGACAAAGGAAGGAAAGCAAAGGAATATAAAGTGACGGCTGATCATTGCGATGCAGTATGACAAGCGTCTCATCACCATCACAGCTGACCAGCATCAGCCATTAACACCGCAGACGCTGCGCTAAATAAAGTGAAACTGTGCGCCACCAACGGCTGAATTTTCAAACAGACTCGTGAATTTACATATACTGACTTTAGCAGGAGTATACATGTAGACAAAAATAGATAACAGGGTGTTAAAGTGTGAATTTCTGTACCTGCCACCTCCCCCTGATCCGGGCCGAAGCGCCATCTTAAACAGCTCAGTGAAGTGACGTCATCCGCGACGACAGACCTGCGCAACTTCCGGGTCACTCCTTCAGCTGCGTCACCTTCCAAGCGTCTAAACTGATACATTTCAGTTCAATACTTTATATATATGAATTCATTTTACGTTTCGTCTTATCATATAGAAAATGTTTTCTTAATGTAATGATAACCGTTGACATTTTTGTACATTTCTTTAAGTTGTAAACGTAAATTTGTGTTATTGTGTTGTGTGTATCTTGCATGTTATTATTATTTGGATGTTTTGTGAATGGCACAGTTTTTGCACTTAGTTCCCACAGACATAATATTATATATTATGTCTATGGTAGTTCCCATATTGCACAGGCGATGGCGCCATTGTAGTGTATATGTATAAATAGTATTTGTTATGTCTGTGGTCCCACAGATCTTAACTGGGCTCTGGTTTGTCCCAGGGGGCGCTGAACAGCCCTTTGAGCATCTTAAACAAAATTAAGAATGTTTTGTGAATCCGGCCCCAGGGCCTGAAAAGTTTTATCTTTGGGCTTCAACAGATCGACAGTTGTAATTTAATGTCTATTTCATTTTGTTTTCATATGCACTTGCAGCCCTGTTACTAAAATGTGGAACATGACAAAATACATTTTAAAATTTTAAAAGTGTTATTTTAGTATCATCGATATACTATTATAGTTTTATTAATATTTCAAATCAGTTTTTATTTTTATATTTTCCATGTCGATTTTAATTTTAGTTAAAAAAATTAGAAATTTTGTTGTGCTTTGTCATTTTTATGAGGTTTTTACTATTTTTAACATGTCTATATGATCTAAAACAAAATATGTTATTATATTTTATGTAATTTAATTTTAAGTTTGAGTAATAACCATAATACTACTGATTTGATCTCTGTGTTTTCTAGCAATAAACTTTAAACAAATTAATGAATTTAAAAAATAAATAAATAGCCTCAGAAATAAAGGTACAAAAGCTGTCACTGGGGCGGTACCTTTTCAAAAGGTACACTTTTGTACCTATTAGGTTCAAATATGTACACTTTAAGTACTAATATGTACCTTTAAGGTACCAAAATGGACCCTTTAGGTACAAACATGTACCGCCCCAGTGACAGCTTTTGTACCTTTATATCTGAGAGTGTATAATAAAAATATTGCCTTATAAATAAACTAGGCAATATCTGAATAGGTAATATAGTTGTCAATTTTGACTAAATTAAGTTAAATTAAGAGCTAGTTCATACCAAATTTCCAAATTTGATAAACACATATTTTGCATATTTTATTGTATAGATAGATAGATAGATAGATAGATAGATAGATAGATAGATAGATAGATAGATAGATAGATAGATAGATAGATAGATAGATAGATAGATAGATAGATAGATAGATAGATAGATAGATAGATAGATAGATAGATAGATAGATAGATAGATAGATGTTATTTCTTGAATATCAGCAGTTTAAAGATTTTCCCTCCTTTTTTGTTGTTGGAATAATTTTTTTTTTTTGTGAGCATAAGTTGATTAAAAAAATAAACTACTATTAATTCAAATTAATTAATTAATTAAAAATTGCCAATAACAAACACTATATGTAGTAATACAGTTAAAAAAAAACATAATATTACATAATATATATAACATAATATTACGTAATACACACACACACACACACACATGTATATATATATATATATACAAACTGTTTATATATATATATATATATATATATATATACACACACACACACACACACACACTTTTTGTACCATGGAAAGGGGAGGTGTACTGAGTTTAGCTGTGTTAATGCATTGGACAAGATTGATATTTCTCTTCCACCCGAGCCCATTCAGCTTTCTGAATAGCCACCTTACATAACCATTAGGATCCATTGAGGAGCTATGAAGGACGCTGTTTCCCCACTGAGTGGTGGGTTTAGCTCGAGGCCAGTCTCGTCAGAGGGCCTGATGTGAATACAGGCAGGTTCCAGCAGTGGCTCTGTGACCCAGGTGAACATTAACCCACAACTGACTCAGAGCATCCCACCAATCACCATAAATCACCAGATCCCACAGCAGCAGCAGCAGCAGCAGCCCCTGCTATCTGTCAGGACTGCCTTTTACTGTATGATCCGTCTCTGAGCTGAAAGGCCGAATGCATTCGCTCCCATTTAGACACAAAGCCCGAATGGATCCATTCTCATTCCAAAATCCACTATGCGTGTCTGTGTAGAGAATCGATCATTAAACTACCAAAGCATCACAAAGGCAGGAATGATAAATTCCTTCACACAGTTTGTGGGGTCATGAAAATGCCTGTTTACATACAGTTTCTCAGCTGTAATGATTTCATCTGAATGCAGTGTGTTTCCCCTTACTAGACGCGGAACAATGAGTGATTAATAATGACATTTTTATTCCTCTCCGCCACATTTGCCTCAAGTCTTGCAGATGCTGTCAAGCCGGTAATGCATTAAGTGGTTTATGGTTAATTTCACTGACTCTATGTTTTCGGACATTTATGAACTGTGTGAATTCAGTGAGATTTGTGAACTGTCTGACAGTGGAATTTAAGATTAATAGTTATGAATAAAACATCTATCTATCTATCTATACGATTTAGTTCAAAATACAACAATGATGAATACCCACACACACATACATCACTATAATATAATATAAAATATACATTTTGTTATAATTTATTAATTTAATTTTGTATGTATGTGCATATATATATATATATATATATATATATATATACATACATACAGTATATATAATATTTAAAGAAATTATACAATTTATATATGCAAAAAACGACAAAATGTCTTATTTTGAAACTTATTTTGATATTATGAACTTCAAAGGCTAATTTTGATCTCAGTTTGAAACAGTGTTACCAATTAGCCCTGGCAGAGATTGGCCTCCTGACCTCTGACCCCTGCTGGGTTCTCCTGCCCATTAAAACTCTTTGGGGCCCAGCTGGAGTTGATGTAGTGCCCATTCTCTTCTGACCACTAAACACACAGCTACATTCAGTTTGTAACTTCCATTTTCTGTCCCTTTGTCCCTTCTCTCTGTTCTCTGTGTGTCCATCTTGCTCTCATGTTGACCTCTGAGTCTCGTTCAGAAGCAAAGATCCAGTCCTTCCCTACTGTGTCTGTTGAATCATACAATATCTTACAAAGAAACGGGCACGGGAAGATGAAAATGTTTTATTTTTTATTTGTTTCTCAAAATTGCGTATAAAATATGGGCTTAATATATATATATATATATATATATATATATATATATATATATATATATATATATATATATATATATATATATATATGTTGAGATTGAAGTAAGATATTTATTTCCATATAGGCACTGCAGTTGTGTATATGTGCTTATAATATTGACTGACAAAAATCTGACAAATCATCATATGCTGAAAAAGTAATATTGGTAAATCATTTTGCCAATATTAGCACTTAATTGCATTTATGCAGTTAGTCTTGTTAAAATACAAGAATTACAGGCCTGCATTTACAGCGCTGTCCTTGAATTGAATTAAAACAATAGTTATAATCATTGTTGTTGCTGTATTGTTGTTGTTGCTTTGTTAACTCAGCACCTCCTCAGAATGCTAATAAGCATTTCTCTCTCTCTCTCTCACTGCTCCTCTGCTCTTTTAAGGGCAGTGCAGTAAAAGAGAGCAGCAGTAAGATCTTTAGTGGCTCCCTGGGAGCAAAATCAAAGGCCTCATTGATAACCAAACAGGGCGACATCATTGGGTTACAAGTGTATACTCAGCAGGACGCTCTCTTTCATAACTCTATGAGTGTCTTTAAGGCACATTCAAAGTTGTTTTTTTTTTAAAGTCAGAATTAGTGTAACATGGCTACAACTTGTGCTGCGATCGGGCATGTCGTTAGCATCAAGCTAACAGAATTACTCAAAATATGTGCTATTAGCTGATTATTACAACTAACAGACTCAGTTTATTTACAGAATTGTTTTATTTTATTTATTTATTTATATATTTTCAATTGCCTCATATGCATCTATTTAATTGTTTCACCCTTATCCTTTTTTTAATCTTAGAATATGAAAAATCAAGTTTTTTTAAACATAAACCATTTTAATATTTATTGTATAAAACTGATTTATATAGATTTTAAAGCAAATATACCACTGTCCCACATTTGTCTTGTCAAACTTTGAAATTTTAGTAGACTTCATTAACGAGGAGACAGTTTAAGTCAAATGTGTTTTTTTTTTTTTTGTTTGTTTGTTTGTTTTTTTGTATGAGCATAATTTCCAGTCAAGCTGTATGAATTCACAAGTATGGAAATATTATTTAGAAAACGCTAGCTATGAAATTACCTTTAGCAAGACGAAAGAGTCATATTATTACAGAAGTTGCTGATCTCTCTTCACTGGCTCCCAGTTAAATATCGTATGCATTTTAAAACATTGCTGTTTGTATATAAGGGTTTGCATGGACTGGCTCCGTCATATATCTCCTGTTTCACTGCAATGCTTCCAGGGAACTTCGATCAACCAGTAGTCTTCAGTTGACCGTGCCTTTTCAGTGGCTGCCCCACAGCTTTGGAACAATTTGCCATTTTACATAAGATCTGCTCCAACATACGCTGAGTCTCTTCTTAAAACGTACTTATTTACTGTTGCATATGGCCTCAAGTAAGCACAGTGGCATAACTGTAGTGTACTATCTGTGGCTGTGTTTTGTTTACTTTTGTATTTTGGTATATGTTTCAATTTTGTACAGCACTTTGGCCAACAGCTGTTGTTTTTAAATGTGCTTTATAAATAAATATGACTGACTTGACTGACTGACAGAACTTTGAAAATTTTCACCACCATCTTTTCTGCCAAGGAGGTTAAAGTAAATGTTGTGTGTGTTTTGTTTGAACGGAATGAGGTAAATTCATCTAATTACAGCATCATATTTGTCTTGAGGGAGCCATGTTTTCCCAGCATTGGCATGAGTTTCATTCCCATCAACAATATGCGGCTCATCCTCCAAGTTTAGTAATAGTCTATGTGGGGAATTTTAAAAATTGTTGTTTCAGACCTGTAGGAGGAAAACAAAAAGCAACAGGGAGGTTTTCTTCCAGACATGCACTCGATCCTCGCTCGCGCTGCTGAACAAAATACAGCACAACATATTTGAAATATCCAACATTTTTCCCAGACTCAATCCTGACATGATCCTAATCCTAATGAAAACAACTGCACTGTAAAAAAAAAAAACAAAAGAAAAAAGTTGAGCCAACTTAAAATTTTAAGGCAACCAGCTTCAGCAGATTTTTGAGTTTTCTCAACTTGTCGTTTTAAGTTTATACAACAAAAATCTGAGAATCTCACACAAAAATAAGTTGTGCAAACTCAAAAATATGCTGAAGCTGGTAAAAATAATTTTTTTAAAGGAACACTCCACTTTTTTTGGAAATAGGCTCATTCTCCAACTCCCCCAGAGTTAATAAGTTGAGTTTTACCGTTTTTTAATCCATTCAGCCGATCTCCGGGTCTGGCGATAGCACTTTTAGCATAGCTTAGCATAGATCATTGAATCCGATTAAGACCGATAGTTTTCCTATTTAAAACTTGACTCTTCTGTAGTTGTATCGTGTACTAAGACTACTTTCAGGCGCTGCGTAATATCACTGCGCCTGTTGCGGCCATGTTACGGCAGCAAAGTTCCTTGATTATTACGCCGGACTGGGAGTATAGTTCCTAATCATATATGCCTAGAAAATCGCAACTTTTCATTTTCCGCCGGTCTTAGTACACGATATAACTACAGAAGAGTCAAGTTTTAAATAGGACAAATATCGAAACTCTTTGATCGTTTTTGAACGCGATGCTACTGGTCTAATAGGATTCAATGATCTATGCTAAGCTATGCTAAAAGTGCTCTCGCCAGATCCGGAGATCGGCTGAATGGATTCAAAAACGGTAAAACTCAACTTATTAATTCTGGGGGAGTTGGAGAATGAGCCTATTTCCAAAAAAAGTGGAGTGTTCCTTTAAGTTCGTTCAACTTTTTTTCTTTTTTTTTTTTTACAGTGTGGACACAAAATATTGTCCATTTTAATTCCTAAAATAGACTATTAAAGCGATATTTCACTCCAGAAAAATGAAATATCTGTCATCATTTACTCACCCTCACATTGTTCCCAACTTGTGTTGAACACAAAGAAGATATTTTGAAGAATATTACAGTTGACGGTAGCCATTGACATTGAAAAAATACAATGGCAGTCAATGGGTACCGTCAACTTTTTTAAAGTTTGGTTGCCAACATTTTTTAAAGTATCTTCCTATGTGTTCAGCAGAAGAAAGAAACTCATACAGGTTTGGAACGACATGAGGGTATAAGTAAATGATAACAATTTTCAATTTTGGGGTGAACTATACCTTTAAGTATGAGATCACCACAAGCTCTTCATCCTTAGGTTTACATGATTTAAGAAGATATATTGTTGCAGGAAGGAGAGGTTGGTAATGGGTTGGTAACACCCATGTCATAAAAATAATCGGCTTGAAAAGAAGAACTATACAGTAAAATTGCATAATAGTTGGACAAACACTAGTATATTTAGTATGAGGAAATTCATACAATATGATTTACTTTTACATTTCAAATCAGAGACAGACCACAGTTATCAATCTTGAGAAAGAAAAAAAACTTTACTTGAAACTTAAGAGCATAAATAATGATTTTAAAAGATTGATTTCATTTTATACAAAAATAATACAATGTGGACAGAATCACATTTTGTATAAATCCAGCATAAAACAGGAGAATAAACCAGCACTGTAACCTCAGGTCAACTGGCAGTGGGAACATAGTCAACAACATTAAACACAAACATTGCAGTGACCTTTTGACAAGTATTCAAACTCTTAGACGGGGGACATGTTCTAGTTTCTTCAGTTTTGAAATTGTGGACATACATGCCAGCAAATGTGTATAAAAAAAAAAAAAATCAAGAGCCACAATAAAAGCTATTTCACAACGCTTCCTGGTAGTTCAGAGTGGCGTGAGCAGGTAATACTGTTTAA
The DNA here is from genome assembly GCA_036784905.1 of Acrossocheilus fasciatus. Classification (NCBI taxonomy): domain Eukaryota; kingdom Metazoa; phylum Chordata; class Actinopteri; order Cypriniformes; family Cyprinidae; genus Acrossocheilus; species Acrossocheilus fasciatus. Next base: position 11,369,610 of record CM071952.1, read on the forward strand.
AATGGCGAATGGGCTCAATTTCCCAACTTTTATGAAATTCCTACTGATAACCATTCTGCAGTCCAATTCGACAGGACGCTCTGTGTATCTCTCCACACTGACAATGACAGTTTGATTGCAAGTCAATATTTAGATTAGAAAGGCGCGTCATGATTCACGGCCGTTCCTGTCGATTTTGCAAAGATGGTGAGCAGCTATGCGGATGGAGTTATCTGGCTCTCTGAATCGACCGTATCTTAAATCCACTACTTCTGGCATACTGTGGAAGTCCTGGCACGGAAAGATGACTCTTATCTGTCCGACGACGCTAATGCTAATAGTCAACATTGACAGTAGCGTCTATTTTAAAACCAGGCTTGGAGGGAGATCAATAGGTTCAGGTTTTGTTGAATGTGCTTTAACATTTATCTCACTTTTAAGATTTGACGTCAACAAAGTAGTCAAAAAAAGTCTGAAATTGCATATTCCGATACGTCATACCTGTTCCATAGATTGTCACATCGTGAATCACAGTTTAGACAGATAAAACAGCACACCACATGGACAATCGAATATTTACATCCTTCATACTAACGATATAATAACTGCTTGTATTTACATTCAACTGTACAGAACATTGTCTAAGCGTTGTCAGATCTCACGGAAGACGTCTTTGCATCGTCTACAGAAACTCCTACAGATGCTTCTAACATTGGCTGATTGTCATTGTATCCACACAGTTCAATTATAATGTCTTCACTGGGCACAGTGCTCTTATTCCAGGTCTTTTTTTCTCCTTGTATCTGTAGCTTTGTCTTGTGTTTCCTATTGGTTTGTTCTTCAGGATCACCCATGTTCCTCAATGCGTTTTGTCCATCACTGAGAAGTAAAATACTGTCACTAAAGTGTGTACTCTTGTTGATCGAACAACCTAACAGTGTCCGTTCTCGTCAGTCCTGCATCCCCTGGTTTATTGACTAACTCTCAACCACTCAGCCGCACTTATTATGGGTTTCCACAGATACGGGTGCGATGAGGGGGAATGGAGGTGGGGACGATGTTCTCGGCATCAAGGAAGTCAGGTGCTCACCAGGCCTGAAGCGGACACTGCAAAATAAAGATAGAAAGAGGAAACGGTCACATAAGCATTCTATAAGAGTGCGGAATTTCCTTATCAGCCACACCTGACCAAATATACACCTCATCCCTGTGCGTTCTTTCCCATTGTACCCAACGTTTTCTCGTATTGTTTGGGTGTTTTTGCTGTTTCTTTGGAGAGGGAGAGGCAGGTGACCCTGTCGTGACCCGCTGGCCGACAAACAGCCTCACCTGATAAAGGTGCCGGCCAGCTGCTCAGACTACACTCATTAGATGCAGGTCTCCAAATGGAGGTGAGTTTTTGTGGTGGAAAGCTCGGCAAACAGGAGGGTTATAAAGACTAAGCATGGTTTGTAATGTCCCCCTGAGCGCCCACTGCACCGCCCAGTCCAAATACAGCAGGCTGATAAGAGTTTGAAATTGCTCTCTCAGTACCGGGGGGGGGGGGTTGAGGAACCACATACCTGAGATATCTAACTGCTGTGTTTCCAAAAAGTGTTTCCATTTACCTTGCACAGGTGAAATATTTAGGAATTCTGCAATTTATCCAGAATTAAAGTCAAGATGTTGATAAGTGGAGCACATGCTGGTAGGAAGTTCAAGCCGTTGGGATTGGTGCTGGCAGCGTGGGAAATTAGGCATGTGAAAGCGGTGACTGCAAACCGCATTTCAGGCTAGAGCGGTCAGAGAGCAGGGGAAAAGGGAAGAGGTGTAATTACGGCATACACTCCCGTCCACGACAGGGGAGCTGAAGGAGCATGATGGCTTTGATTAACAGTGAAGATCATTTCCTGACCGCACTGCTAAACTGGACTCAGAAGTGACTTTGCATTGAGAGTAAGGAAAGCGCGAGAAAAAAAAAAAAAAAAAAAAAAAAAAAAAAAAAATTATATATATATAGAATATAATATAAAAACATTAATACATATATTATCTAAATATAGATAAAAAATAAATGATAAAAAATATATGAAAAAATAAATACATATAATAAATATAATATCTAAAGATAAAATATTTTTAAAAAATAAAAAAATGTGTCACTGAAAGAAAGAAAGAAAGAAAGAAAGAAAGAAAGAAAGAAAGAAAGAAAGAAAGAAAGAAAGAAAGAAAGAAAGAAAGAAAGAAAGAAAGAAAGAAAGAAAGAAAGAAAAGAAATAGAGAAATGACAAAGAAAGGGAAAGGCGGTTTCATCAATCATGCCATGCTCAGGCTGGGATCACGGGTGACTGATTGGTCAAGCTGTTCAAAGGAAATAGGAATTCTGAGGAGTATCCACACGTTGACTCGCTTCACTGATTGAGATGTGCAACAAACCCAGCCAAACAAAAGACAGTGAAGCTGACTGGGTTTGTGCGCAGATTGAAACCAACGCTGACTGAAAAACAGTTTTTTCACTGGTTACAGAAATACTAGTGACTAAATGTGGTTTAGACTGGTGACCATTGCCTGAAAGCAATATTTTGAGTTACAGCAAACATACATTAACATTCAACTTTACTGAGAGCATCTGTGACACATCTCGATTACCTGAATATCATTTTGCCTTATTTCGTAAATATAAAATGTGCAATCCACTTACTCTCGCTAGTATAATGAGACTGATTGTGGATTAAATTTAAACATGCAGCGTTTAAATTTAGGGTCTGCTGTAGTGGAAAATAAATATACTAAAATGTATTTAAAATACATTTATATCATGTTAAGTACACTAAAAATATATTTACATATTTATGTGCTTAATAAAAATACTAAACTGGTATACTTAAAGTCTGCTAAATTGTAACAAGGAGTCCTCGTTACACGTTACATGTTATTACTATTATAATAACAATAAATTATTAATAATTACATGCAAGTAACCCTAAGCCAAACCGTAATCCTAACCATAACCATATAGTAAGTACATGTAGTTAAATTATTCAGTACTTAAACCCCAGGTGAAAAACATGTACACTTCCATAATGTACTTAAAGTGCTCTATTTTCGTGCACTAGTTTTGTACTTAAAATGATTCTTTAGTACTTCTTTAGATAAACTTAAGTGTACTCAACTGTGCTATTTTGAGACACCATGAATATGAACTAAAATGCACTTTTAACATGCTATCTCTGCATTTAAAAAATGTATTTAGTTACCACTTGTATTTAGTTAGAACAGTTGAGTACACTTAGATCTTAAGTTCATCTAAAGAAGTACTAAAGAATCATTTTAAGTACAAAATTAGTGCGCGAAAATAGAGCACTTTAAGTACATTATGGAAGTGTACTTGTTTTTCACCTGGGAAAGTGTAACCCACATAATTTTGTATTTAACGCACTTTAATTATGAGGAAGTAGTGCTGAAATCACTAAAAAACTAAAGACATACTTAAGTATATTTGATTGTGCTAAAGTGGAACTATTGCAAATATACTTTAGGTACACTATAAATAGCTTGCATTTAAAGACTGATATTATTCAAAAGATAATACAATCCTCATCAATAGTGATATTAAAACACATTTTAGGCTTAATATTAAGAAATATGAATTGTGCACAAGCAGTACTCCAAATAATGCTTAATTAAAATTTCCATATCAGTAAGTCTCGAATGATATGTCAGTAAATACGTTAACAGATTTGAACTATACTTAGAATGAAACAAATTTTTACTAGGGTGTGCCAACTTGAGATCTGCGAAAATGTCTTTCATGTGTGTTTTTGTATTCACCACTATTACTTTGCCCCAGTGCAGGTCAAAAATATAGCAGACGAGCACAAACTGAAATAGATGAATAGTAGATGGCTTAAAAGATTTGTGGATCATGTGATTAGTATCTTTGGAGCATTAATGAAGCTCACAGTTTACAATTCCATCCCACGTGGCTTTATTTCCCAATAAGAAGCATGCACTGAGAACCCACTGAATAAACCAATCAGCTCTGTTAGAGCGGATCCAAGAGACGTTAATGCATGTTGCTAAATGTTGTGGATGACTGACCTGTTTGCTGGAGGACATTGAGCTCAGCGTACTGAGGCTGTTGGCGTCTGTCACCACCATGGCAGAGGGAAACCGAGACGAGTGAGAATACTGGGGCGGCTCCTGCTTGTGTGGGTACACTGAGAAGATAACAAACAGACAGTCATTTGAAAGAATTTGAATTGATCTTGACTAGATGAGTAGATAGTGGACAGAGGAATTGGACTGACTGTGTGAGTGTGAGACTGAGGCCATGAAGGGCTGCTGGCTCATGTGGCCTGGTGACTGTTGCATGAGCTGCTGGTGCGAGACATTCAGTTGCTGCGAGAACTGCACCGGCTGCAACGCTGCCAGACTGCCTGCAACACTGTTGATGACGGGTACCGTCTGCGCCTGCGACGTGTTCAAACCTGGATGCGAGAACAATGACGTGTCAAGTGAAGAATGCATGACCAATCTGAAATGGAAAGCAAGGTGGTTGGACACTCACTTTGTGCGATGGCCATGACTCCAGAAAGGGGCATTATGAGGTTGGGGGTCTGTTGGTGCATGTGGTGGGATGCATGGATGTTGGTCAGGGTGCTGACTGGAGGAAGACCTCCGCCTGATACCGAGATCTGTGAATAAAATGCACCAATTGAATGACTCGAATGCTTCTGTCACAACTGTTTCAACTGTACTCTTATCTTAAGAAGGTATCGGAGCTCTGACAGAGACACAGAGCTTTATTTGAATAAGCCGAGTTGAGAGGAGGCCATGCTCAGACAACCGTCTGACTGCTCAGATAAGCTGCTGTCATACTCCCTTCCTCCTACGCTGACTTCCGCCTCCCGTTGACAGAAACGCACCCTAACCCATTCTGAATTTGACCTGTAGTGTAACACCGCAGCCTTGCCAGAAAAATTAATGCATAGAAAATTGTCCTGAAACAAAAAGCTACATGAACATCTCACCCAACTCAAACATTAGTATTCAGATAAGCAACTCAATTGAGCGCCAGTGTCACTCAACCAACAGAGAACAAGCACAACTCCACCCTTCCCCTCCTCTGCAGGGCATTTAATCAATACAAACAGAATGTTTCTTTGTCAGGTTTGTTGGCACAGCCATGGCCGTGCCCCTTTCTCACTACCACCGGCTAACATTTGCTAAGATTGTGCCCTGCGGTGCAATGTGGGCCAAGGCCTACCGTCTGCTTCTAGGTTTAGCACAATGCAGCGTTTGTAGGCCCACTTTGGGTGAAGGTAATATCTGTGTCAAGAGCAGATGTGATGTTATCTTATCAGGGCTCAGAAGTGCTCACCATCTTGACGTCAGGTGACAGGAGGCTGTGGCTGGGGTCCAGAGCCCCTGGAGAGACCTGCTGTAACACTGACTGACTGGTTGACATGGCATTGCTGCTATGGTGGTTGATTGTTGTAGAGGAACTGACTTCACCAGGACCTTGCTGGCTGTACCGGACACCTGTTGAGGGAGAAAGCAAGAGAGAAAATGGTCAGATTTAGTCTCCTGACCTGTCTCCGGTCTGTATCTGTTGGTCGCAGACAAGTTAGAGCAGAGCAAACAAACTGGGGCCTCTGCACCTGGTCCCTGAACAGTCAAGGTCATTCGAATGTGTACATATGGGTTGTCTGCAACTCTAAAAACTATGCCGCGCTGACCTTATACTTATATACGTCATGGTCCAAACCTTCTCCTGGAGGGCATCCTACACATTAAGGTCTTCTGGATTACCAGAAACCTCCAGGGAGGTGTGTTGGCCCTCCAGGTGCACGACTGGACACACCTGATCTACGTGAAATAAAGCTTTATGAAGAAATTATGCCTTAACTCTCTGTTTTATCTTCTGTGGGAACTCTTGACCATTCTGGGCCACAGGAATCCAGCCTGTCTCCTATCGAATGGATGTTTACTAACCCAAAGCGCCACAGATATGAACAAGGTAAACATTACTCAATTAATGCTAATGTTAGACACATTTTTCAGTCCTAAAGATCTTCACTCCTAGATTCAAATACCAGGGTGACCAGCCAAGCAAGCTGATGGCATGGCCAAATGAAATACATCTTTATTTGTGACAGCCTCTTTCCCTGAGTGATGCACCAAACAAAAAAGCCAAATCACCAGCAAAACAGCAAAAAATAACAAATGTCTTCTAACAAATCAGTTGATCCATCTGTTGTCTTTCATTGTGCAGGAGAACTCTGCAGACACAACTTTGTCCCCCTTTGCACACTTACAGCATTGCCAGCTCTCAACTGTGTCTTGTAAACACCAGCGCAGGACAATAAAGCACTCCATTGGGCCTACAACCTGCTCAGCACACAATGGGCCAGCAACCATAAACAGTCTTTACTTTACTACCGCGCACCCACTAAAAGTGTCAGGGAGAGAGAAGGCTATTGTCTGACTCCGTCAGGCATTCACTCGGACTGCAGGGATCTCCTCTCACGCTCAGTCATTTAGGTCTGCTCTGTCTGGGCCATGCTGACCAGCAGGAGGGCTCTGTTTCTCAGGGAACCAGGAACCAAAATACAACCTCTGAGAACGCGACATAAAAGTTACATGGAATGGTATCATAAACTAAGTCTTAATTACGCTATTCAGAAAAGCAACAAATGCTGATTGCAATATCTAGACAATGTCCAAGGTTATCAGCTGATACGAAATTCTCAAAATAGCTAAATACTGACTGATCAGTCGCCTTGGGTGTTTGCAAACTATGGTCGCAAGTTCCACTTAATGACAGAACTTGCAACCATTGTTGCTTTTGGGAAAAGCACCCCTGAACAATGCATTGGTCTGTCACTTCTTATGAATCTGTTTTCTTTTGTTTAATCTCTAATCTACTTAATCTCCAGCGATTATCACCGATTTGATTGCACAGATACTATTTAAACTAAACTGAGCTAGACAATGACATCTCTGAATTCAATAATGAAATGCCTTTAACTGAAAATTGAGTGTTTAATCTTATCATTATACATTACTGACACTCTGTCCTCCAATTTGACACTGTTAAGTGCTTTGACACAATCTGTATTGTTAAAAGCGCTATATAAATAAAGGTGACTTGACTTGACTTGACTTTAACAATGCGTTTTGTAATCGCCTTTTGGTATAGCTAGATCGAGATGTAAATGCAAAAATTGGTTAACCTTGGTTAAAGGGCAGAGGGCGGTGGGAAATCCTAAAGGGGGTGGTAGCAGTAGACTTCAGCAGGTTTTAAAAGGTTCAGCTCTCCCTGGGAAGCATGTAATATCAAAGCCTTGCTCTTCATCCCCAGGCAGTGCTCATTATAGCATTGCCGCATATGAGAGGCCTCCTGGGTCTTAGCAGGACGTACGCGGCCTTTCAGCCTTTCCGTGTCCCCCAATAGACCAAGCAAGGACAGTTGAACTCTTCTGTCCTCTGCTTGTCCTTTGCTATTACATTCAGGGGAGGGGCCATATAAAGGCTAAATTTTCTAGTTTCCTTGCTCATGGCGTGACAGTCTCAAATGAAAGTTTCTTTAGTTTCAAAGATTAATAGCTACAGTTTTAGTGCTGACGACAACCGCTACAACATATTTTTCTTAGATGGGATCAAAGAGCATTCTGGAAGCGGTTTGCTTTCTCAACAGCACCACAACACAAACACAGGGAAGATCACAGCCGGCCCCTAAAAGCACATATCGGTTGACCTTCCAGCAGCGGTGAAATGGCCTGTCTGTTATCAACAGGCCAAACCAGAATCAATAAAAAAAGTAGTCTCTCTCTGATCTGACCTAGTAACGACCTCTTTAACAAAACCTGGGTTGCGTAGTTTCCGAGAGGGGGGCTGAGACCGGGAATCACCCGGGACCCTCCATACCTTGAGCAGAAGGAGCTCATCAGTCCTGTCTGGCCCAAAAAGACCCAATAGTCCAGCGGACAGCTCCTGCTGTTCTGCTCAGAGCCCAGCCACTGCCTCTATAAAGGTGAGAGGGGCTTTGAGGTGTCCCTCCCCCTGGCCCAGCAGAGATAAATGAACCTCGGTTACAGTTACTACAGTCTTCTAATATGCCACAAACAATAGGATTCCCTGCTGGGAGAGGGTAAAGAGATCAGGGAAGAGGGGAGTCCCTTATCAAAGGCCTGGGAGATGTAGTAGCCAAAGGATTTTAATTGTCAATTAAGCATGCATAATACAGGCTGTGGCCTGGCAACGTGATGAGGGGTCCTGCTGTGCCATTCTTGTCAGGCCAGCTTCTGACACCAAAAAACAGCTGATGCTGCTGGCAGGGACACCTTGTAAGTCCCTCGACTAGGAGCACGGAAGAGAAGACCGACCCCATCTCGTTCCTCCCCCTTCCTATCCAAATGAACACCCAACCTGAGGTCACTGACTGGTCAGGTGTGCAAAGGGAAACACCACACGCAAACAGACAAGCCACTCATTGCTGTGCCACAGGCCCAGAAACAAGCAACACACCCACGGCAAAAGCACTCGGACTCAAACATGAAAGAGCAACAATAGGTAATAAGCTGGTTGAGCCAAAGAGTGTGTTGCTTTTACTGCCCAAGTCTTGCCATATCAAACTAAGTCAATAAATCTTTCTGGGAATACAATTCATTAGATAACAGAGGAGTGCGGCCTGCAGTAAACCGCAGTGACTCTACAGGTAAAACTAGGCCCCGAGAGTGAGCTGAGCCGCATGACCCAAGGATGACCCTGAGTCCTGTCCAAGGGTGGCTGCTCTTTGTGTCTCACTCTTGCCTGCTGACTTCAGTAGAGCTGAGATTGCAGGTACAATGCAGATTGTTCTTGGTGTGTGTTTCAAAGCTGGGAATAACAATGCCATTTGCTCAGCTCACTCTGTCACTCTCATTGATCACTGCCGCTTTCCCTCTGATCTCATCAACTACGTCATCTCTTCTTCAATGATGATGATGACTGTCCTAGTTATCATTGCCAGACTATACCGTCAAAACGGCCAATGATTGTATTTTCAAAACTTCAGCCACATTCACAGGCTAACAGGAATATCAAATAATATGAGTGAGATTACAATGAATGTGTCCGTACCTTGCATCTTACTTGGTGGGGAGTTGCTGGTTTGTGGGTGATGTGGGGAACTGTGTGCAAGAAGGGAGGTCAGATTGTGTGTTGGCCCACTATAGGCATCCATAGCCAGTTTTTGTCTAAAGGCCTCTTCCTTTCTCCTGTTGGCAAACCAGTTGTAGACTCGCACCTCCGTGACCAGGTTGGAGCCAAGCCCGTGAGCTTTAGACGGCGATACTCCTCTCTGGAGGCATTCGGCTCTAAATATAGTCAAGAGAAACATATTAGCATAACTGGGATGAAAGTGAGGAAGTAGTTTTGGCATTCATAGCAAGTCCATCCGTACCGGTTGCACTCCTCCACCAGTGCCTCCCTCTCCTCTTTGCTGGGGTTCTTCTGTCGTTCGTAAGCCTGGTAAAGGATCTGTTGGGATGCAGGCCCCCATTTGAAGCGGTTGCGTCTCAATTTCTTGCATGCAGGTTCAACGCCTGTATCGTCCCCTGACTGCCCCATGCCCTGCCCCATGCCCTGCCCAGACTGACTGAACTCAGAGAAAAAAAGTAGCACCTGATCCTGGTTGGCTTTGTCGGACATGTTGCTGACAGAGCCTTGCGAGACCTGGTTGAATTCTGAAACATAAAAGTGAGGGATTTTGGTGTCACTTGCAGAATTTTCATATAAACATTCAGGGTGTGATGTTACACCACACAACCATGTGTGATAACCTTTGACCCTTGGTCATAATTTTATATGATTGTACTCTTTATATGTCATTGTGCTTTTTATGACAACATAAATACAAAATGGGTGACAAAGGTGATGCAATAAGATCTTTTTTTTTTTTAAGTATAGTAGGCATCTCTCTAGAAATCTAAAATTGCATCATTTTGGAAAAAAAGGAATGCTTTTTTTCTACCTGAAAGTGTTGCTTGATACTGTTCAGTTTCCTTCAACTGAACCATGAAGTTTAATATTATTCAAACTGTAAGATAGAAAACTGTCATGCAGCAAGAAACACAAATATTAACTTACGTCGCAAGATCTCCCGCTGTTTCCTGACGTACCAGGTGTAGAGCGCCGCGCGTTTCTGCGTCTTCATAGGCGTGCCTTTATTCAGGTGCTGCGACAGGTGCGACTGATTGAGGCCTGTCACATCCACCACCTCGCGCTGAGGGATATTGTGCTGCTGCATGTAGCTTTTGATCATGCGGGCCGCGCGCCACGGGTCCTCCCTGAAAAGATCGGAAACACAAAACATAACACTCTCATTTTATATCATCTTATTAGTCTGCTTTTAATTGTTGGTTTCGCTTATTTCACATTTATGATAACGTATTTATAATCTGTTTAACATGTTAAGTTCTGTAAGTGCGGTCAATTGTTCCCAGCGCTAATAAACAATCGTTCATCAGTGTATTCAATAGGTTGTAAATAATTCCAAAGGTTAAAGACTTCATTGCGTGCGCGTAATTCAACCACTGATTTAATTACAAAAGCACAAGTTAGAGACAAGTGAAGGGCTTAACGGCAGCTGTATATTGTTCACATTATAAAGCAATTTCAAAACAAAATAACCTACTCGATCATAAAGTGTTCAACATGGTTTTAAACGTTGCTTTAGAGAGAGAAGAAGAAAATATTGCACCAGTCGAAAATGGTTGGTTTAAATTAGAGAACAAATTTAATATGACTTTTAAAAGTCGTATCTAGGCTAAATGTAGCTTAATAAAAATGTAATTTTTTTACGGTATTATGATATTAGCTTCAAAATAATATTTTTACTCATCAATACAAAGGTGCTGGATACTAAGAACTTCATAATAGGCTGAATTAAAAATGCCGTTCACATACAGCTTTTTTTTTAGTGAATTTGAGGTTAATAAAACGAAAATAGGATATATATATATAGCTATACATAGGCTATATATATATATATATATATATAGGCTATATATATATATACACACACACACACACACACACACACACGCTATAAAAGAAAGAAAGAAAGAATTAGGCTACTCTGAAACATCTGAGTGCGTAGGCTGTGGATAAGATTGCTGTTAATTCAACAAAAATAATTAGCCATATCTATTAGCCTAGCAATTAGCCTATATTACGGATAGCTTATTATATAGAGCGGTGTAATGTTTGTTATTAAGTAAAAATCAGACTCAAAAGGTAGCCTATTAAAACGAAGAAAAGCGAGCAATGCATTGTCAAAAAGCGGCTATAGTAGGCTATTGAGGCAGGCCTATAAAACGAAATAAGGTCTTACCATTTTTTAGGTTAGGCTAAACTTCTGCTCCAGAAATCTGTCCAAACGCTTTGATTTGGAGACTGACAAGACATATGTCTGTGTGCGAACTTGGTTTATAACTTTCGACAATGAATAACCAGATCTCCATTCACGCTAATCATTCGTCACTGTGTGTCTTTCAGTTGATGATTTATAGGAGAAAATTAATAACTCAACTCCACGTGCTTTAGTTTTGATTTTCATCTTTATTTCGTGACGTTGATGCTACTGCAAAGATTATAGAAATAGCCTATGCTTATAATAAAAAAGTATAGGCTAATGCAATTAGATTTTCATTTATAGCCGTGTGATATTTTTACAAGTAGGCCTATTGTTTTTAAATAAACTACATTAAAATAATTATAGTGACAAATAATAGTAATAATTATAGTTCGGAAATTATCACTAATATTTTTACATGGCCTAAAATAGGCTATAAATGTAGGCCTAATAGCTTTTCTAGGAAATCAGACACTGAAATCAGAGGACAGTGCGCGTTTTTATTTTCTTTCTCGCAGAGGTGGTTAATAATAAATAGATCTTCTTTAGTTGATATATCTCTAAGCTAAAGAAATAACTCACGTAGATAATTAGTAACCAGAATGTGAAAAGAGGAAACACTGGCGCGTGCTTTTAAATTTGTAAACACCGGTAAGTTGCCTAGATTTAGGCTATCATTTCAGAAAAATCATGAATTTCGTTTCCGTGATTTCAGGCAAATGTTACGCTGTTAAAATGTTTTCTTCGGTAGGAACTACATTTGATTTATCTAACCTGTCACAATAATTTCTGCTATTTATAGGCTACTACTAAATGTTATGAGGCAGTATAATTAGCCTAAATTAAAAGTGGTATAGGCTATTTAAAAAAGGGTTTGATTTTCGGAGACAGCAATTAAACTTCTCTATTTTAGAGGATTATGTTTTACAGTAGCCTATAGCGCGAATTAGTTTTTAGCTATATTAGCACATTTTTAGTGAATGTGGATTTTCTCATGATATTAGCATAATACGAATTAATAAACGTTTTGTAGGCCTATTTAATCCTAATGACAAACGTAGGTGCTTGTCATAAATGTTACAGTAACAGTCGGCCTTTTACTGCATTACAGTACAATGTCAGTTCAGCTACTCCTTGCTTGTTTTTAACGCGTATCTCTTTAATTAGTGTATAAAGCAAGTGATAATAGCAGAAGCAGAAACTTACGCCAAAATTCGCTCGATTTCTGCCCTCTGCTCCGCTGCTTCCTCTGTGTTTTGAGACTGCAGCTCTTTCAGTATCTGCGGTGTATCGTAATCATCCCCGTCCTCTGAGCCCTCATCCCCTGATAACTTCTCTTTACCGTGTCCATTGGTCAGCGTGCGAAACACCGGCTTTGTATCCGTATCACTGAGTTTGGAGCCGGAGGGGGACATCTGCAGACTGTCCAGTTTAACTCCAAAAGCGCTCGGGCTCGGGTCCAGGTCTTCCAACGCTTGCAGAAGCACATCTTTAGTAACTCCAGAGTCCAGCAAGGCGCTCAGAAGCTCCTGTTGCAGAGATGTCAACTTAGAAACCATTTTTGCAAACATCTAAAAGTTGAGTACGCAAGGAGGTTTAAAGAGGGAAATGCAGTAGGCTATGTGAAATTTCCCCTCCTCACGCCTCCAGTGAGCTCCTCCAAAGACACCTGCTCCGAGAAGTTAGGCCACTTCCCTGTGGGACTGAACGATATAACTTGCCATGATGCTTCCAGAGGGCAGGCGATATAAAATATGGTAATATGTGGGCGGCTGCTCAGGGCCTTTATGCAAATGAGCTGTCCTGGGCCATATTGACTGTTTACACACTGCCTGTTATCAGCACAACTCTGAAGAACTTTGGACTTTGTCGACTTTGGTAAATGCAGGCTATAATAATAATAATAATAATAACAACAATTTTAGAACTATAAGAATATTCACCAAATTTAGCTGAACGAACCCATAGGTCATAGATGCCACTGGGATCAGATGACGAACATCAAGTGATGTTTCAAGTAGGCCTAATCAAACAAATGATGTTTTATATATGTTTAATAACATTTAATCAAAATGTAACTTAAATAAATGAATCAATTGCTTGATTCAAACAATATCTGTTCTCAATCAATCTGGAAATTTGCTTGCAAAGTAATGTATATATAGCCTAATGTCACTTTTCACTTCTAAAAACAATAAAAAGTTTCTTAGAAAAAAATGTAATTAATTTGTTTAGCAATATTTCTTTAAATTCATTTAAAGGTGCAAATTCTGTCTCATTTAAAACTTCATTTATTTTGTTCTATCAGTTGCCTGCTGAAGTGAACGGAAATGAAACAAGTTTTTTTTTTTTTTAATAACCAGAGCACTTTCAAACAATAGATGCAAATTAGGATTACAGTTTTTTGTTTGATTAGATTTTGTTATTCAGGCTATTTATTTTTTACTAATTCATAATCATTCATTTCAAAAATTCAAAACATATTTTAGATTGTAAAGATTGGACACATAAAGATTGGACAAGTAATTGTCCATGCCTCATGCCTTCTTTAACTATTAGCTAATAACAAATCATTTCAAACAACAAAAACTATTCATCCAAAAAAAAAAAAAAAAAGAAGAAGAAGCTTAATCAGTGTTGCAGGTAGCAACGAATGTCAAGAGAGGAGATTGATCTATAGACCATATTAACACCACAAAATGCTAAAATGCTTGCCATACTGAAAAGAAAAGAAGAAGAAAAAACCAACTAATTGGTCTTAATTGGTCTCTTGATCTGGGCTGCGTTTCCCAAAAGCATTCATAGACCCACTGAAACAATGCTTATGGGAAACGCAACCCTGGATTTAAATGTGTTTTAGACACTCTTCTCCTAGTAATTCTTTTCTTAATTGGTTTAAGATGATTTTTCATTAGAAAAAACATGATGCATCTCTAACCATTTGCACTATTAAACATTCAGATAAAAAGCACAAAACTGTTATCATACATGCACCAGCGGGGACAGTTTGAATATGTGTGTTGTGAAGACTTGTGGGGCAGTTGGAAGGGCAGTAACGGTGCATGCAAATACTCATTTACGGCTTGACTGCTGCCAGGTGACTCACTCCATAACTGACATTCATGATCACAGGGACACATGATCTTAGAGACATCTGATGATTGGTAATTCTGAAAGCTTGGAGAAAGATGAACAACAAAGTTTCTCTACTGATTCCTACTCTTAACAGTTCCTATGAAGAGGCTGATATTTGAATATAGATTTGATATTTGTTAATGAAAACGATGTGGTAAAGGAATAGCAATAGCTGGCCAATCATTTTCTTTTGTATTATAGTTATATAGGCTGTGTGTGTTGGTACTTCCGTGATTTGTGTTTTATTGTATTCTCTTAAAAATAAGGCTTCTTTATTGGCATTGATGGTTCCATGAAGCATTGATGGTCCTCATTGCACAAAAGATTCTTTATAGTGGAACTTTAGATTTTTAAACTGTGTTCACACTAAGAAAAAGAACGTTTTAGGAACCAGAAATGGTTCTTGTGGCATCACATCATTGTTTCGGAACATTTATTTTTAGGACTGTAAGTCACTTTAAGAAGAAACTGGTAAAAATGAAAATGTAAAATGATTTCTAAAAATCTGCCGATTTCAAAAGCAAGTTAAATCCAGTTTAAGTCAGTTCTTGGTGGTTTCAGTGTGAATGGAATGAAGCAAGAGGTTTTAGGTTAACTATGAGCACTGCAGGTTGACCCAAACTGTGCTTGGCAGCCATTTGGATGTGTGACCCTCCTCCACCCTCAGCCTCCCTCCATCACAGTCTGGGGCACAGAGCGGAACGCTTGGAAACTTTTTGGGCGAAAAGGGCAGAGAAGGTATGGTGTGTGTGTGTGAGATTCAGCAACCGCTGATCATGTCTCGTTCCACACAGTAACCCGGACCTTACCCCCAGCATGCACCCTCCGACCGTTCCACTCTGCTGAAGAGCTTGTTTTTCTTTTGAAACAACTAACGTTTTGTCTCATTCTGGTTTTGTCCTTAATTATGCATTTAAAAAAGGTAAATTTAGCCATTTTGGCAGTAATATCACCATCCAAAGTAACCTAATTATCCTGAATTAATACATTTTAAAAATTCTACTTATGTGACTCAATATAAAAAAATGATTTTATATTATTATACAATTTTTTAAGAAATAGGTACAAATTTGGGTCTGAAATATATTTTTTAAAGCTGTTTTTATTTAATCAAAAAATACCGCAAAAACAGCAAAATTATAATAACTCTTTTCTATTTGAATATATTTTAAAATGTAATTTATTCCTGTGATTTTCCGCCGTCGTTACTGCAGTCTTCAGTGTCACATGATCCTTCAGAAATCATTTTATATGCTGGTGCTAAAGAAATATTTCTTATTATTATCAATGTTGAAAACAGCTGTGCTGCTTAATATTTTTGTGAAAACCTGATACATTTCTTTTCGGGATTCTAATGATGCATAGAAAGTTAAAAAGAACAACATTCATTTGAAATGAAAAGCTTGTAAGTTATTATATTTTGTTTTATGATGTATTTATTCTTGCTGAATAAAAGCAGTAAGTTTTACAAATAAATAAATGAAGAAGAAGAACTGCTACAAAAGTAATTCCCACACTGAATTTTTCAGTATATCTTCATAAACTTTAAAAATGGCTTATATGCACTGAAAGAACAAAAATGAGTAAAAAGCATATTTGACCAAAAATCAAAAATTGTCAATTCAGCAAGCTATTATTGGGCATGGCAAGCATTCTGATATGAGAATCGTCAGCTGATTTAATACCTGGGAACAGTTGATGGAGATGCTGTTACTGTGAAACGTTCGGTGAAGCATGGGTGCCGCTGATTAAGAGCCCAGATGATCTGATTGGATCAGAGTTTCCACTGAAAACAAATGAAGCTTTGATCTGTCCCAGAGGAGACTTAGCTGCCCTCGGTTGTGTTTCATTTAAGGATCAATTTTGTATTTGACGTTTCTCCTAAAATTGCACAAATAAAAACAGACACAAATCAGACAATAGCTGTCATAACATAACAGCGAAAAGCTATATAGCAGATCATTTGCTTATGAAGCAATGTCACGGTTCATACCGAATCTGACTTTTGGGAAATCTTAAATCTAAAACTTTCCTGAAGACTCTAATAATAGATGTGAAATCAGTCTGAAATGACTTGAAGCCGAAGCCTAATACAATGTAGATTGCAGGTTCTCCTCCCTCTGCACAAACACAGCCTGTGATTGGCCGTATTGTTGTTCAGCGTGGCTCTCTCGGTCTCGGGCCTTGACCGACTGACTGACACGCTGTTGGCTCAGTCAACACACACACTAGAGAGTAAGTGTGTGCACTTTTCTTGAATGGTGCCCAAGACATGAAAGTCTCTTTGTTGTGTTTATTCTTACAAGTACTAGACGTGTGTGTAGAGGCAGTGAATCAAATGCCTTTATTTGTTAAGACCTGTCCAATCGCACTGGCTTTGAGCTTGCTTGCTGAATTATTGGCAAGGCAAACCACTTATAGCACCTCCTATAGTGCTTCTTTAAATTCTTAATATGCTGTACTGATTCACTAAAGTGATTCATGACTGTGAGTCTGATTCTTCTGATTGTGGCACACAGGAATTACAACAGGTGTTAGGAATCAAATCCTTTCCAGCAGATGAAAGCTGACGTATCTCTGAGACAATAAGGAGAATTACTCTGAAGATAAATAAATGAAGTTGGGTTGGGAGGCGTCTATGGGGAAACCCGGTCTCAGTTCAGGGTCAGGATGGCCTCTTTAGCTCCTCATCAGGGCTCCATGACCCCATGTGTACACCTCCCTTTCCTTTTTGCCTGTCCCACAGCAATTCTGAATCATTACATCAGCTTTAGAGTACCGTTCACAAGGTTTTACTAAAACAAGCGTGTAATTCCCTGCAGTTTGTGCTATTAAACATGCTCTACTCTTGAGACAAACATTCAGGTTTGGCTATAAAATAGGCTATGATTCTTAAAGGGACAGTGCACTCTGAATGAATGAATGAATTTCTATTATTACGCGGTTCCAGACGTGTAAGAATTGATTTCTTCTGTCTCTGTGTGTGTGTTTTTTTGTCCATTCAGTGAAAATGAATAATAATAATAATAATACACATTACACTAATAAATCTAAATAAAAATAACTATATAAAGTAAAATGAAATATAAAATGAAATTATTTGATTGCTTGATGACCTACTATATCAACTATCAAGTCTGATCTCAATCCAATCACATCAGATGAGACGACAAACAATAAAATCATGGTACAAAAGATTCCTCAATTTTGATAATTTTATGATTTCATCTGCAAACATGTCTCCTCATATATTTGACAAGTATCAGTTTCATCAATCAGCATTTAAACTCTTCAACCCTCATGTTCTGAAGAGACTGACTTACTGTCGTTATGTTTGGGTGCCTAGAGACTCTAATTATGTAAAATAATAATAACAATAATAGTCTTTTTCCTTCAAATTTAAATTTAATAATGTATTTTGACCTATAGTCAAAATCCAGTAGGCAAATATTTCCTAAATTTTAACTCTGCTTTACCACAAAGTCATCATTAACATTAAATGTAGTTAACAAATATACCCTTAAGTGTACCAAAAAAATAAAAACTTGCAAGAGAATGTGTTTATAATAATGGATTATGTACATTATCATGTGTGAAACTGATAATCAAGATTAGAAAAATTAAACATATTTTTTCAAAACACGTGGGTTCAAATAGACCTTTTTCACATAAACCTAGAATTGAATGTGCATTTATAATTCTATAGTCTGTGTTTGTCATCTTTCTTACTTCTGACCACCGTTAGCAATCACTTTATACTTTTTCCTCTTTTGGAAACAGAATTGTGGATTTTTCTTTTGCTTTTGGGGGAATGGGATATTTGTTGTAGTTTGTTTACCACTATATAAGAACTCCCCGGAAATGTGAAAAGGCTCCATTGTTTTTAAAGTCTTTTACCAACCCTGGATGTCTATGTGTTCAAACGTCCTCAAGAGATCAGGCACTTTGCAACGGATATTTCAAACTTGCTGGAAACTAATCGGCACAGTTGAAGCTCAGCAGTTTTGGCGGTGGAGAGCGGTGTGAATGTTGAGTCCTGTCCACCTGACTAGAGCTGGGCAATTCATCAGACAGCTGGCGCTCAGGTTAATAGCTCGCGCATATTCAAACGGAATGACTCCCGACAAAACAAATGACCCAAAAACACACATGCAGGCACAATGAGGCATGAAAGCAAGGAAAAAAGACGCCAACCAAATCCCATTTCGTCCTCCAGCCTAGAGGTGCACATCAATGATAGCGAAAGGTCACACGAGACAAATGTGTTAGCTTGGCTTTTGTTTGCTGTGAGTGGTTGGAGGTGGAGGACATTCACTTTCCAGATTGCGACTTTATCCACTTCCAGCTTCCACAATGTTCTTTGGTTGCTGGAATGAGGATGGTAGTATAAATCAGGTTTGTGTGTCATAAATGAAACTCAAACTGAAAGAAAAGGAGATAGGTATGTTTAGTCTGCCAACACCCTGCCACTCCTAAACATTCCAAGGCCTCCGTACCTGCCACAGGCCACAAGACTGCATGCGTGCGTGCGTGTGTGTGTGTGTGTGTGTGTGTGTGTGTGTGTGTGTGTTAGGTGGTCATTAGTGTTCCCGGTGTGCTGCGTTTGGTGGCGATTTGCATGTTCAGCGGCTGTGTTAAGAGTTTCGGTAGTCTGGTGGAGTTTCAGAGCTTTTTACACACTGGCCTGTTGTGTGGAGCAGTCTGTTAAAGTTTCACTCACAAGTGCCACCCAGAGGTCAGAGAGAGAAACAATCAATTAACAACAGATATTACGCAAATAATGAGTGGACTGGGGGTGGTTATTGCTTATATATATGATGTTGTACAATTTTAAATATATTCTTTATATCTTTTTGGGGACAATTATATTTTTAAGTCTGTATCCCAGTGTTGTTTTGGTATTATTTATATAGTATTATAGTATTTATTATTATTTTGAATTAGCATTTAGTTTTATGTTGTCACTTTTATTAGTTTTGGAGCTTTTAAAAAATATTTCTGTACAGCTTTAATTCATTTGTATTTAGTTTAAGTAATTTTTGCACTGCGGCTTAAACATATTATTTCAGCTACACTGAAAAAAGTTTTTAAGACTGAAATAGTATATATTTATTGATTGATTGATCATACTCCAATAACCTTTATTTACAAATTTACAGTGTGGTTGCCCAGGCAACATTTCAAATGTTTAATGGATTTTTTAAGTTTATGTTTTATCTAATATTTATATTTTATTTTATTTTAGATTTATTTAAAATACCTATTTTAATATATAAAGAAATGTCGTAGAAACAATTTTCACTCAGGAATTGCAAGGAAATTTCACAAATAATTACATGTGAAATGTGCAATTTTAATTATCTCCAATTGCAAATTTGAATCATCATTTTTACAGCATGTTTTAGTTAGCAATATTTATTAATTCATGCAGTTCATACAAACATTGGCTTAAATGTACCTCTTCTATGATCAGCATGTTTTTATTTCTGATTTCAATTAATTTTGATATTTTAGGGGAGGCGACATAAAGTCACAAATCTCAGTCAAAAGCTTGCCACATGATTTAAGGCATCACTTTATCTGTGGAACAAGTTATTGGGTTCACCTTAAATCCTGAATTCAGGCCTAATTTTTCCAGATCTTTTCGGAGACATACTGAAATCACGTCCTTGTGATTTTGTTCCCAAATTCACTCAATGTCTCCTCCTCCCAGCAGCCACCCAACATACACACACAATTAAACATTCAAAGGCAATTTCCTGCATGGGTTCCTCTGCGATGAAGGCTCGTTTTGGAGCTGCTTCATTAATGCAGCGGCACGCAGGACGGCCATCAGAAGTGGAACGCTCTTACCAAAAACCTGCAAAGCAAACACAGAGTTTTCACAGAAATATGCTTCAGGGCATTTCAATTAGGCTCATTTGAGGGATGCTAATTAAAAATGATCTGATTTATTACTTCATTTCTTAAGTGTTAATGTAATACAGAGAAGCCCCAAGATAAAAAATATAAAGTTGCTGCTTTACAGGATCAGATATTGATGAAAACGGTTTAATCTATTTATTTATGTCCATTTATTCAATTTAAAACCAGTCAAATATACCATCGGGATTCTGAAGGCTGACAGGCGTAATGTTCAGAAAGATGCTTTTACAGCCTCCTCCGACAAAGAGCACTCAACATCAATTGTAGAGTCTTCTGTCGTTTATAGGCAATAATGTCATAGCCTACTTTTATGGCAATGTAAAAGACAGCAATATTTTGTATGCAGCATGCAACTTTTATGTCTTTTCACCTTCAAGATCTGTTCAAGGACACCCAGCATTTTTACACCACCGTTTAACCCTTCACTATAAACACATTTGACAATATGATTTTTCCAAAGAAAGAACCATTGTTTGTTTTCCTATTACACTAAACTGAATATTTGGCATCTACGGTGCTGACTTTGGTTTGGTTTTCTAACAGTTATTTAATTTATACGCACATAGTTTTTCTCTGTCGTCATGATAGAAACCTATACTGATCCTAAACAGGGTCTCGTGGGTTGATTCTTATTGCACCTACTAACTGCGCAGGTAAGCCAAAACGCCACAGAAGTGTCAAGATTTTTTTTTCTGTCAGCAAATTGTCATCCTGTTCTGACGGCAGCAGTAGCAAGTTATCTATTTCCTCTTTATTTAATTTTTGTGCCAGCTGTTAATGAATAACAGATGAGGTGAGGAATCAGCACATTTCCCTCTAGCTCAGACACTAATCAATGTTGTTGTGGCCAGTGTAAGACAGCTCTAAATGGAGGTATTGTTTTATGCGCTTCACTGTAAACTGTCCACAGCTACAACCCACACAGCAGTATTCAGGCTTATCTGAAAAACAGTATATATGGTATAAAACTAATGAGGAAGGTTAAGGTGCTGGTTAATAGTAGTACATTATTTTTGAACATGGCTTTCACTAAAAGTTCAGAGGAAAATAATGTAATAATAATAATAATGATCATTTAAAATGAACCTAACCGAAATACATTTAAATAAAAAATTATTTTAATAATAAAATAACAACATTAAACAAATAATAAGAATTAATCAAATTAAATAAAGTAATAAATTAAAATAAGTTAAAATGAATGAATGAACGAACTAATTAATCACAATTATTTTGTTCTATTGAAAGTCAATTTACATTTTACACTTACTTAATGGTGAGATGAGCAGAAAAATCTAAATAAATAAATGTTTTCCAGATAATACTTTGATTACATTTATATTCTGAAAAATATTTTTGTTTTTCACAATATAAATGTCTGTACACTTTAAATATTAGAAATAGAAAGGCAAATTTTGCCATCAAGTGGATAGCCATATTTATGAAGTTTGTGGCACCAAAAAAGATTGAAATAACCTTGTTTAGGACACATCAAATGCAGTATGTATCAACTTTAATCCCAGATGTTTATCCTAAAAACTTAGAAATTGACACAAATGAGATTTAATTTGAGGACTCAGAAAAATTTGTCACAAATTGTTCACAGTAAACGTACAATTTTTGTACAGTAAAAGTATAAACCTGTACACACATAAAAAAAAGTTATTCTTAAGATGTTCTTTGGGGTGATTGAGGTGCTATACAGCACCGCTACACTGTAAAAAATGACTGTGATTTTAACGGTAAAAAACTGTAAAAATGCTCCAGTAAAAACCTGTTAAATGGTTTACGGTAAGTTCCCCTATATATAGGGTGAAAAACTGTAATAGACATTTCAGACAATTTTATGGAGAAATATCGTTTTTGGAAGTGAAGAAGAATGTAAAATTTACAGGGAAAAAACATAAATTGATGCTCCCAGAATTCCCTGCGTTGCATTTCAAATTGGATATTTTTTCTTTGAAATAATATGTTTCTTAGTTTTTTCTTATCAGTTATGTTTATTAGGATTGTATGTTACATCTAATGTTATTAAATTAATGTTTATTGCATATTTCAGTTTAATGAGTCTCACCATGATGGTGTTTAGTGTTTGTGTGAATGACACTGTGCACCTTCTATATATGTTATTATTTAAAAGATGCTTGCGATGGGCTTTGGTTCATCATGTGACTTTCTCATCACCATCTGCATTTGGTGGTTATCAGTGTATTTCAAAGGTACAAAACAGATTTCAGTACTTTTGTAGGTTGGTATATTAATGTTATATCAGTTAATGAAATTACGGTATTTAACTGTAAATTTCAGTTAAAACCTAAAATGTTGCTACTGTATTTTTTACGGTGGAATTCCGACAACCACAGCTGCCGTTTTTTTACCGTAAATGTTATGGAATTTTTATTTACAGTGTAAAGAACCTGTAAAACCCAGTATGGTTCTTCAGCGGTTCTATCCCAGGCAGCAATATAGTTTTGGCCCAGATCCAGCCCACATCTGGCCCACATGGATTTCACACGGGCCAGATGTGGGCCGGATCTGGGCCGACACTGCTTGCTGTCTAGGTTGTTGTTTAAGGTGCTATGCACCACTGCCATACAAAGAATCCATTAAGCCCCTGTATAGTCCTTTACAGGTTCTCTAACTCTCTCTTAGTCTCTTAGTTTAGTTGGGGAAAGGGTTAAAAAAAAGAGATTAAAATACAGTGTATTTCCTGAAGATAACGTGGTTCTCAACCTTTTTGCCCCCGAGGAAATATTCCAGGCCCCCCACACTGGACTTTTTGTCCTCATAAAAGCATAAAAGTGGTTCAAAACAGCTTTTGCCATTGTAGTAAATTCTCATTCATAGCAAACTGGAGTAACACATCTAAAATCTAAACTAACAAAAGAATGGGGTTCCACATATGGTTCATAGCACCATTTAACAAAGGTGCTGTAGAGCACCTTTAAATGAATAGTTCACCCAAAAATCTAAATTTTCTCATCACTTCCTCACCCTCATGTCATTCCAAACCTGTATAATTTTGTGTTAAACATAAAATTATATATTTTGAAGAATGCTGGTAATCAAAAAGGTGATGGTCCCCATTGACTTCCATAGTATTTCTTTCCCTACTATGGAAGTCAATGGGGACCGACTGTTTGGTTGGTTTCAAAATTCTTCAAAATATCTTCTTTTGTGTTCAGCATAAGAAAGAAACTTATACAGGTTTGGAACAACACGTGGGTGAGTAAATGATGACAAATTGTTCATTTTGGGGTGAACTATTCTTTTAAAGATATAGCACTTAAAGTGGATCCCCTATGATTACGAGCCAATGAATAACCTCTAGTGCTATTTAGCACCATTTGTGTTTAGAGTGTGTAAAATTACTATGGAAAGCATGTCAGAAAGAATTCGCTAAAAAGCACAAGCTGACATTGCGATATCTGACTTGAGTTTGCACATATTTGCCAAGATACCATATTTGACATGAATCTCTTTTCTGAATCTCTAGATGAATCACAGCAGTGAAGTATTTTTATTTTACTCAAGTAAATTTAAAAAGTATCTGTATACATTTTACTGCACTACATTTCATAAATAAAAGTTGTTTGTTTTACCTTTAATACTTAAGAACATTAAAAATGTTCTTGTACTCTTTTAATTACTTTTACTTGAGTAAAAGTAAGAAAGTAATATTTAATATGAATGTGTAGTGCAGTAAAAAGTACAATATTACGCTTGGAAATGTTGTGAAGTAAAGTTTTCTAAAGAAAAACACCGATAAAGTACAGACACTTGAAAAGTACTTTTAAAGCAGAGTAAATATACTTCACTACTGTCCGCCTCTGGTCGAACAACATATCTAAATTTGGCTATGTATTCGGAGGGGCTATGGAATCACCTATTTACTTTTTAGTTGTCCAAAAAACACATCTGATCTCAGACAACACAACCTGGTTGCATTACCTGTGTCAAGATGTTGAGTGTATCTGTTTGGCATGTTCTTTCGATGCCCCCCTGAGATCTCAATCTTGTGCAAATACCTGGCAAAATGCCACCTAATGTTAAACCCAAAGTTATCCATTATTTCATGAGTAAAGAGAAAAACTTCACACTCAGTCAACCATGGCGTCTGTCCTGACATCTCGAAACACCTTCGCTCCCTTCGCCATCATCACACATGGATTCATTTACCACTTTACGCTTAATGTGCTGTCACGTAAAAACCCAAAAAGTGCTTAAAACAGATGGGTGTTTGCACGACAGCACCTACAGTGAGAAAGAATCGATCGGATCTTATCAAAGTGAGAATATTTGGACAGTCTTCTTGTGTTTGATGTTGTCACTATGGTGCTGATGGGCCCAAACCGGCCCCCCTTTTTCAGAGTGGACTCTGCCTTTTGTCCCTTTGCCTCTCCGTCTCCACGGTCCTCTGCACCTCCGCTAATGAATTCATCTGCACATCTCCTTGCCTTAGCCAGCACATTAACCCCGACCACTGGAGCCATCCTCATGGAAAAACGGTCCCTCTCCAAGCATGGAGAGGCGCATCGGATTGACCTTTCCACCTCGGCCCCCCTCTCGACCCCTGGCTCTGAGTCTCGGCCCATCTGCATTTCAACACAGTACCAGCGCATATACTCAACCTCCTGCCCCTCACTCACTCACTCTCGCCAGCCATGACACATTGTCAACAGCCCATGGGGGGCTCAAAAACTGCCCTCCTGGGTGCCCCGACTGCATGCCATCGTATCGTTCACTACATTCAGGAATGAAGTTGTGGAAATGCTTGGATGATTTCTGTGTTTAAGAATGAGGGAATGAAATTGAGAGCCATTGACTTGTTCACCTCCCAGACTGATACTGTACTGCTTCCCAAACCCCCTGCTGAGATGGTCTACCACAGTTAATATGAGTTCAGAGATGAACAAATTACTCTAATGAACCCAATCGTTCAGTATATCATAAACAAAGAGCACAACCAATGCGATAGCCAAATAAATGACTCTTCTGAGTCGGATCTTTTAGTGAACCATAGACAAAGCGCAATAGGCAAAGTCCAATTGCCAATTGAATGACTCTTCTGAGTCGGATCTTTTAGTGAATCATAGACAAAGCGCAATAGGCAAAGTCCAATTGCCAATTGAATGACTCTTCTGAGTCGGATCTTTTAGTGAATCATATAGACCAAGCGCTATAAGTGCAGTCCGATTGCCAATGAACGACTCTTCTGATTCGGATGTTTTAGTGAATCATAAAAAAAGCACATTAAGCGCAGTTTCTAAAAGAATGACAAGCACAAGTGCAGTCTTTTAATGACACAACCAAGAATCAGACTTCCAAACGAATGACTCTTATGAACCAGATCATTCAGTGAATCATAAACGAAAGAAACAGGTGTAGTCAGATTCCTGAATGAATTACTTCTCTGAGACAGATCTTTTAGTGAATTACAGACAAAATGTGACAGGTACAGTCAAACTTAGAAATGAATGACTATTACGAGTCCAATCTTTTAATGAATCATAAAGTAAAAAAAATTCAGATCAGGTTGATTTTTGAACAAATGAGTTGGTTCATTTTAGTGAATCAAAAAAAAAAATAATAATACAGCGCAACAAGTAGCCTACAACATCAGCCTGTTTTTTGAACAAATGATTCTTATGAGTCGGTTCATTTCAGTGAATCAAAACCAAACAGTGCAGACAGTGTAGTTCAATCAATTATCTAAACTAATGACTGCTACAAACCACTAATTTTAGTGAATCAAATACATATAACTGTGAGTCTTTCTGGTTGCTGAAAGGTTGTTTACATGAAAATGTGTAGTTATAAACAGTAAAAAAAATAAAATAAATTGTATTTATATTGTTATATAATGTAGTGTAAAAGCCAATTATTGGATTACATTTATATCACTTCTAAAAAATATTTTAGATATTTTTATACATTCAGTAATAATAATAATATTTTACAAAAATACTAGAAAAAAAAAATCAAGATCCCTCATACTACTCAAGTTTGCATCCAAAAAATGTAATCGTTTTAAGTCGTTTAATTAAGTCGTGTGCAAGATTTATTTATTTGTTTATTTTCTAGTTTATATTGTAATTTCATCCGGTGCACTTACGATTGATTCAGGTCTGCAATGCACTATATTTTTTTTTTTTGGCTTCTTGAAAATACTAAAAATAATATTAATTGAACTTTAAGGAACTTTAATCAGCTTTAAACATTCAGTAGTAAAATGGAACTGTTCGATTCAGTCACAAAAAAAACAATTTTTTAAATATTTCTAAATATTTCAAGACAAAACTTATATATCTCATTCCACAGATTCACCACAATGTTCTTTTTGGATTAAACCTTAACCAATTCATCCGTCTCCACATCGGCGCAGTGCAAACATGAGCGAATGACTTAGCAATGTCTGGGGACAGAGCGAGAAAGAGGCCCTGCGGCCAAACGCTCAATGAGCGTGGAACGAAGCCCAAGTTTCTCAGGAACACTCATAAAGCGTTGCACCGCTTTACAACCCCATTGCTCAACATCACATGCCTTGAGAGAAGGGATATTACCTGAGATAAGGTGAGAGAGGGATCAAGCTTGGCACCAATCTGACCTCTCCCTCTATCCACAAACTCAGGGAGTGAGACTTTTTCATAGGGGGGTTTCAGACCTCCCAGGGCTTTCTGAATGACATTAAAAGTCAGGCACTGATGCACAGTAGCTATGTGACGTATTTGCTAAAACGAGCTCCTTCTCTCTCTGAACCACTGACTATAATACGTCTTGCTGGAAAGCAGTCGAGAGCAAGATGTTTTGCCGAAATCAAAGAGGATCAGTGCGGCACCGCAAGGACTGTGTCACTTGTAGATTCTATAAATCATGTCTCGGTGATAAGCTAATTGCCTTATCCTTGACAGCAGCTCACTGAGAAAGCAATAAAGAGGCAGGATTACAAGACGTAGAACCATAAAGAGCAGGCCGGCGGTGGAGAAAGAGGGAAGGAGAATGATGAAAGACTGGGAATTGAGAGAAAAGCACAATAGGAAACTAATGTTAAAAGTGAAACAGCAGAAGAGGATCTTCAAGCCTGATGAAAATGTATGAGTGAAGGCATTAAATATGCTATCAGGCAAGTCTAGGAGATTCAGGAAGTAACTATTTCTTCCTGGTTGAGTGTGGAATAAAGGTCAAGAGGACTTTCCATCAAGAGTGTTGCGGCCTCATAAAAGACTGCGTGCGGCACCTTTACCCTGTTTCCTGTATAGTATCACTGACACTGGTCAAAAAGATCTCAATAAACTTTATTTCTTCAAAGGTTTGGGGTCTATACGATTTTTTTTTTTTTTATGTTTTCGATGTCTCTTATACTCACCAAGACTGCATTTATTTGATCAAAAATACAGTAAAACCGGTAATACTGTGATTTTTACAATGTTAAGCTTCTATTTTGATATATTTTAAAATGTCATTTATTTCCGTGATGGTAAAACTTAAATTGCCGCTCATAAGATTTTCCCGTTTATCATAAATGAGTCTTATCACTTTGGAATGTGGAGTGAAAATGAGGAAAAATGACTTGAAATTAATTTCTTCTCTCCGCATGAACCACAAAATGGGACCAAATAACTATTAACAAATTTGAAAAAGCATAATATGTTGCATTATGGGTATAAGAGGATCTCTCCTCTGTTTAGAGGCGTTTACAGGTCCGGTGTGTAAGTGTTCAGCCTGACTGCCTCGGACATTTCCTGCATTGCTTTGTTAGGCCCCATGGCTGCCACTCAATTTAGAGCAAAGCTATTAGAACAAACTGCTCTTGGGGGCACAAAGGTAGATTGGGCATGACGTTAAGAAGGTAATCGTCTAAATGCCCCCTGTGCAAGGACAAACTTTGAAGAACAGGGACAATTGATCCAAAATGGAAAGAGGATCTTAAGGAGTTCATAAATGTGTCATTTAATCTAAATAAAGCTAGACTTTTTTTTTAAAATTTCAAATCAAATCTGTTCTTTTGAACTTTCTATTTTATATTTTAAAAAATCTTTGAAAATGCATCAGAGTTTTCACAAAAATAATAAGCAGCATAACTGTTTTCAACACTGATACTAATAAGAAGTGTTTCTTGAGCAGCAAATCAGCATATTAGAATGATTCCTGAAGGGTCTTGTGACACCGAAGACTAGAATAATGATGCTGAAAATTCAGCTTTGAGTCACAGGAATAAATTACACTTGAAAATAAATTCAAATAGAAAGCAATTATTTTAAACTGTAAAAATATTTCACAATATTATTGTCTTAATTGTATTTCTGATCAAATAAATGCCGCCTTTGAGTATGATAGATTTTCAAAAAAGTTTTTAAAAATCTTCCAGACCCCAAATTTGGAACAAATTTGTCATGCAATTTGACACATTTAAAAATAAATAAGTACAAACTACGTGATAATAATTCTGATTGTTTGTATGATGATCTTATTCACTTTCTCTTCTGCCTCAAACAGCATAATTAGCCCCTTTTAATAAAAGAAGTGAGGAAATCATTAACTTTGCTGGGGAAATCCTGTCTGTCTTATCCTTTCCAACCAACAAATATCACAGGTCCTTCTTGACATCACCATGAAAACTATGTGATCTTGATACGGACCATGGGGAGTTTTATTAAAAGAGACAGTACTGGATATCAGAAACTGGGACTTTTCCGGCATGGGGCAGAACTTTCTCACCTTCGGTGGGAAAAATCCATGTAGGATAAAACCAGATCCATCATCATACAGTATGTCTGTTCCCTTTTTAAATTATATGTACCAAAAAAATAAAATAAATATATTATTGCTCTAGCAAATACAACAACCTGGGACCAAAGACCTGCCGTTCCAAAGCACTTTACCCGGCTTGGAATAAACTTGCAAAACTGCCACAGCCATAAAATCAGAACGTAGAGAAAAACAAAGAGCCACGCTCCAGCACATCTTATCACATATAAAGGGCTGTAAAAGAAACTGAAAGACTCCTGAGCTCCTCAGGTGTGATTGGTGACTTCACATGATTATCTTCAGCTGGTTAATGGTGTCACACCAAATCTGCTCAGGACCAGTGCAAAAATACCAAAATACTACCAGCAAAGCACTCTCAGAACAACATGCAGATGTTAGGCTACCAACATGAGAACTGTCGTTATGTCAGTGAATCATATGATATCTTATTTTAAACATAAAAGCGGGTGCAGCCAGTTATTAATATAAATATTCAAGGCTTCCGTTATCATCGCTTTATAGCCTATATATGTTGTTTTTATGGTTAAAATAAAATAAGTCTTGCACATTCAAAGAAAATGACTCACTTTTGTATTTCAAAAGGTGGCTATCAAGAAAAAAAAATCAGCTTTGCCTTGTTATTTGTCATGAAGTAATCTCTTATGATCCATATGGATACAATTCTGCAAATAAAGATGCCATTAAGTTATTTTACATACTGTTATTTTACAAACTTAAAACCAAAATTTCAAAATGCATCGTCTGATTAGACATCCCTAACGTTCTCATTTGGCTATTTTTGGGGAACCAAATAAGAACATTCTGAGAACATTAGGGGAACGTTCTATTTGCTGGGATACAGTTAAATACAACACATCGTTTAACCAGCTTTAAGATGCTATTTATCTTACAAGCTTTTAAAATTGTACATTTTAAACAAGGTTTTGTCATCAAGACAGCGTTGGGAGTTTCTACTGACCATATTTCCAAAGTTTTAGTCGTTTTATGAAACCAAATGTGAAACCGTTAGAGCCATACATGTTTAAGACTGGATTAAGATCTCACTAGCAGGTTCTCAAACGTTAAACTCCCTCATAAGTAAGTTTTTATATAGCAGCAGGTGCGGTGTGTTAAAATATCGACGCTCCGTCGCTCGCCATTGTAAACGAATGTTTCCATTCCAGAGACTGTGGGCCGCACAGAGGCGTTGCGCGATGAGAGGGAGCCCTCTTGTGTTTAGGCGCTGAAGTAACAGAAAACACGCTGTTAATGGCTGCTGCAGGCCCTGGCAGAACATCAATCCAGGCCCACATGAGAAATATACAGAATGAACAAACACAAGATCTTTCAGTCACACATTTTAATGAATCTGACAGGCCGCTTTTGTCATGGGCGGTACCTGAGTGGGCATATGGTATATGCTATGTGCAAACTATACAGTCATATGATTGTGCACAGATCAGAACTGTAAAAATAAGGCAAAAACAAACACATGCAAATTAACTCTACTCATCTGGAACAGCACACAGGAAGATGGCAAAGACATTGGCTGTGCGCTCAAACCTTAACTACTACATACAGAAACCTGTTCCGCGGATTACATTAGAAGACTAGCTTGATGGAGTTAGCATGTTGTAATATGAGTTACGTATGATGGGTTTTGCTTTTAAACTTTATTATATGTGCACTTCAATTACATCTAGTCCGTTGTATATTCAGACAGACATTTCAAATAGTCAATTTGGGTTCTCTCAAAACGCAATACCTCTCGAGCATCAAATGAAAAGAAAATATACATTTACTGCAGAGGTATTCAGACACAAACGTTCTTTCTATAACAACAGAATGCTTTAAATCAAACCATACAACCAAATGTGCTTCTATCCGTCACCCAAATACCCCGAAAATGACATACAGCCATGGCATTTAATGTATTACAGCACTAAGTCACCAAAAATATAGCCATTTATAGCAGACATATGTGCTTGTCAATGCTTCACATTTTCTGACTTTCTTTATTATAGATTTTTTTTGTTCGTTTTTTTAATTTTTACAACGCATGTGCTAGGAAAAACCTGCAAGGACCATTAACAAAAACTTGGGCCTCTAATGAAAAGCAATTTAACTGCAACATGTACACAAGTAGTATGGGACATGATCCATGCAGTTGTGCACAGCCAGCATAGTCATGGTATGGTCTTGTTTAATATTCGTAGATGACGTCAGCCACCAGTGCATCACAGTCTTCATTGGAGATACATTCTACGGTTCTGGTTGGGCCTGGACTCAGCCAGACTTGAAGAGGAGAATGGCCACCTGGCCCAAGTAGAAGTAGATGAAGTGTTTCGTCTCATGGGTCACGTAGCTGCCGAAGTTCCTTCCCACAATGCAATGCCACGTAGGATTGTATTTCTTATCGAACTCCTGTAACACGAGACAACGTGGTTTAAGCACGGGAGAAAACGCAAGCGTGTCAAAAATACAAGTTAGTAGTCTAAAATAACAGCACAGCTCAAATCTCGGCGCGACTCACCTTTTTGATGTATGCGGCAATGTCCTTCTCGATGTTATATTTCTCCATGGCCTGCGTGGCACAGTCCACTGCATCCTGCTGCATGTCTTCAGACATGTCAGCGTTTTTGATCACAGCCTTCCTGTCGGTCATGGCTCCTGAAAAATGTAGAAACGAACAAAGATCAGTCTCCAATGGGAGTCAAACAGTGGGGCCATTCATGGGTGCTTCTTCCCTGACAATGCCAGGCAAATTCCTGACAGAATGCCATCAACAGAGAGCATCTGATTTGTTAAGGCAATTCAAATGACACTAGATACTTTCATGAGAACCAAGCAGGCCTTTCAATCCAGCACTAGCATTTGAAGCTAGTCAATAAAGGCCGCATTTGCATACTATTAATGCTGGACCCAGAAAACCAACTCAAACTGTTCTCAAATGACACTTTTTGGAGAGAAATCCAGTATAAAAGTACTTTAGGTAACTAACAACACCAATACTGGGATAAATATAGTCCAAATGCATAGAAAGCACATTTGCAGTTGATCAATAAAAGCCATATCTGCCATATAGGCTCATAGAACCCAATCAAGTAGTGGTCAAATTCACTTTTTTTTTTTGGAGTTAAATCCAGAAGTACTTTTGTTAACTAGCAATACCAATACAGGGATACATATGGCACAAATGCATATTAATAGACAGCACTATCATTTACCACTAATGCTGGGCCCGTAAAACAAAGTCAAACTGTGCTTGAATTACAAATGTTTGGCGTTAAATCAAGTATAAAAGTACTTTAGTTAACTAGCAACACGAATACTGGGATACATATGGTTCATAGTCATACACAGCACTATCATTTGCAGCTAGTCAACAGATCATGTTTGCATACGGTTAATGCTGAGCCCATAAAACCAAGTGTCAAATTGTCCTTAAATTACTTCAAACCAGTTAACTAGCAACGTCAATATTGGGGGTCCATGGACATTGCACAACGTAAATGTGTTTGCTGGGCAAATGCATAAACCATTGACAGTACTGCCATATACACAGGTATTCAATAAAGGCTATATGCGCATACAACTAAAGCTAGGCCCATAAAATCAAGGCAAAATGCACTAAAAATACATTTTTTGGAATTAAATCAAGTATAAGTGTACTTTAATTCAGCTAAGTTAATCAATAAAGTCCACAGTTGCATTCCATTAATCCTGAGACAAGAAAACCAAGTCAAATTGGGCTAAATATGTAAAACCCAGTACTTTAAACTAGTTAACCAGCGATATTAATACTGGGATTCATATGGTCCAAATGCATACAGGCAAACTAGCATAGAAAACCACTAATAGATCATACACAGCTGATATCAGCACTTCACACCACCTTGGTTTAGCAGTTGAACTCTATTATATGGCGGCAGTCAGTTGATTGACTGATAAAGGTCTGGATGCATCTATCAAGTCACTGACGGGTCAGGATGGAGGAATGCTACGTCACACCTCCTCCATTCACAGCGTGCGCGTTCGATGTTCCAGCAAATCAATGAAACTCAGGTGCACGCGGCGTTCTCGCTGTAGCGTCTGAATTTCAGAGTCAAATACACGCTTTACTGAAGCGATTTAAATGTTGCACAAAAAAAAAAAAAAATTCGCCATTTATATGTCTAAAACGAAAACATCAGGCTCAAAATGCATGCAAGATCATTCTTATAGAGCACCTAAGATGGCAAACTATTCAACTCACCTGTCAGAAATATTTGGCAAGAGAAATTAGCAAGTGAAAACAGTCGCCGTACGAGCTTTCGTCGTTTCGGGTATCCCTTTGACGCTATGAGAGGAACATAAGGATCAAGTCAAACGCCGACTGGTGCCCGCGCTAAAATCCCTGGCTCTCCACAATGCCGTCCTACACAGCGCTCGCCATTGGCTGCAGCCCAGCCGCTCCCTGCGCCCCTCTGCCAGCATCTTATTTCATCCCACAATGCATCTTTAACCGGAGACTAGAGGGAAATGTGCTTGTTTGGTTATAAGCTACAGGACTGTGTGGGCCAGAACATAGCTTAAATTAGACTCGGTGGACCTTCACAATGAAAACACTTCACAATTAGTGAAGGACACTTATTGCAAGGTTAGGTATTAATCTGTTGTTCCTCTCATGGTCGGTCCCACGCAGTGTAATGCAACTAGAAATATGATTCTGCTTACAATTCTGGGTTGTAATGTGCGATGTTCTTAGAATATGTGGAAAAATCAAATGAATTGGATTTAACAGTCTGCTATCAAATTATGAGATTATTTCAGGTTTCAACAGAGTGTAGGCATATATTTAATACAATTGCGCAAAAGGTGCGCTTACATAATTTTAAAAGGCGGTACAAATGCCATCCAAAAATTAATACTACTAAAATTGCTTTCTGTCGTTCATAAATTACCACTCAGAAATGTGTATCTTTACACGTTATCGTGACAACCAGTCTATTTCTCACAACATAACAGTTCTGGTTTATTTCATTGGACTTGACTAAATATGTATGGTATGGTAGTTAAGTAAATGATTCAGGTTCATTCACTAAAAGAACCGGCTCAAACGAGTCATTCTTCTGATTCATACACTGATTTGTAGCCATGTACATTTTTCATTTACTATGAAGAACTGACTTATCTACTGCTGCAATAAACTTAATTTCCCTAACCAATTCTTCCTAATGTAATTATCCTAACAGTAGACGGTTTTCAGTTACTAAGCAACACTACTAAGCACATTAATACAGAATTCAACTTTTGGGCAGCATCCAAAATTAAAGGGGCAGCTAACTTATATATACATATATATAGCAGTAGTCCTGTAGCTCTAATAGCAGAACATGGTGTGAATAAGGCAATATGTTTGATTCCCAGATAATGTATCAACTGATCAAATGTGTACCGTAATTACAATAAAAATTAATAAACAAGTAGCTGTCATTATTTACTCAGCCTTCATATCTTTCCAAAACTGCACAACTTACTTTCTTCTGCAGAACACTATTCTGATATTTTGAAAAATGTGCACAATTGTATTAACAAAAAACGTTGAAACTAAATATTTTGTTCCACCAGTCAAACAAGCTTGAAATGCTGAGTAAATAATTTTACATTTCAGGAGAACTGTCCATGAGAGTCATAATTTTAAAATACTCTATTCAAAAGCATCTTTAAAAAAAAGCAAAGGAACACACTTCTTTTGTACCAATGAAACCTTTATTTAGGCAAAAACTGTTCACTAAAAAGAAAAATGCTAGCGATGTTAAAGCATCTACCATCCACATTGGGACAGTGCAAATCTAAAAATGCCTGAGTAAACCCCTCCCCATCCCAAATGCACTTTCAGTTTACCATACTGTTCCTGTCGATTCCATCCCCAAAGACTGCTCCAGCATCTGCTCCGCCAATGTGTTAAAAAAAAATGTGAAGGGCCAAAACGTCTACATTTTCCACTGAGATATAGAGAAAATAAAGGGGGTAGGGGGGGGAAGTACTTTTGAATTGCGGCCTTAAAAATCCTATGATCCTGGGAGCAATTGATCCTGTTCCATGTATCCAGCAATCCCTATCCTATCTTCATTATGTATTGATCCCAGTGATCCGGCATCCACTGAGCCTCTCCTCCAATCCAAACCTTAAGATACCAGCAAAATCAAAACAAAGGAGGCAAAGAGTTAGAATCAAATCCACTCAAA
This sequence comes from Acrossocheilus fasciatus, assembly GCA_036784905.1. Taxonomy (NCBI): domain Eukaryota; kingdom Metazoa; phylum Chordata; class Actinopteri; order Cypriniformes; family Cyprinidae; genus Acrossocheilus; species Acrossocheilus fasciatus. Next base: position 11,405,007 of record CM071952.1, read on the forward strand.
CCTGCCTTCTTTGATGCATGCATACAGCATTAAGGCCAAGACAGACTATCAAAACTAATAACCTAACACTAAGACTGAATCAAACATGTTGATAAAAACATGAAAGCTGCAATCTGTCTTTGGACACAAAAACCCAACTAGATGTTTGACCAGTGCATCTTTACAATGCAACTAAAGATACCACCTCATTTGAAAAGGATCTAAAATTAGTTCAGTTACTCAAATCATGCCCTAAGGGCCAACAAGTCTTTTTGTTTTGATTCAATAGAGGTTTGTTCTAGAGTTCAAATTCACCCAGCAGATTAGATTTAGCAATCCTTTATTACAAAGCATCAGTTCGGTGTCACATCTAGAGGAAGACAGCATAAAACAACTGAGGAACCCACTATCCCATGAATAACTTTCATACATGGCATTTACAAAAATATTGGGAGCCATTACATAACCCTTTGTTTGGTCTATGAAAAAAAGACTTCCACTTTGTATTTAAAAAAAAAAAAAAAAAAAAAAAAAAGGAATGGGGAAGAGAAATCAAAGAGTTGGTTAAAAATGCATGTTTAAAAATAACCAATGCAGGGAGAGAAAAACAAAAAGAGGACAGAAAGACATTCATAAGATGATCATTGTCTCATGAAACAAGAAGGGTGGAATTAAAACATGGGGTTTGTGTAGACTAAAAACAAATGGTTCAAGGGCTCCGAGAGGGCTGGTTTAGGAGCGAGAGCGGGAACGGCTATGGCGCGGCGAGTACTGCGGGGATCCTCGGCTGCGGCGCGGGGAGTAGCTTCGGCTACGGTTGTTGCTGCGGCTGCGACTCCTGCTGCGGCTGCGGCTCCTTGATCTTGATCTTCCGTAGCTCGGACTGCGGGGACCATCCACCCTCACACGGATGTACGCAGTTTCTCCCTGGCAGAGACAGAACTTTCCATTGAGCAAGTGTAGAATACAAGCATGCTAACATTGTCACTATACTTACCAGACTTCCTGCAATGAAACACTGCTCTTTGGTTGTACACCAGTATTCAACCAGTAAGAATTGACTACACAAGACTTCCAGTTTGACAAGGTTTAGCTTTGGTATTCACAAGGAAGGGTCAGCCAATACTGGATTTTGACAATACAATTAATTAGCCAGTAACTGCTTTAAAAAAAAAAAAATCTGTTACAAAATTAAAAGTGACTTAAAAGTATGTTCAGTAATTATATAAAAAAAATAAAATTCAAATTCTTTTTAATTTTGTCATGATATAACATACAAGAAAAGGAGAGAGATTTTTCAAAAATTAAGCTGCCATGTACAATGCATGTTATTTTCACTTTATTCTTACCTTTTTGCACTAAAGTGTTCTTTAGCACAATGAAAAATGTGTAAAACCTTCATGTGTGTATATAGGTACCGCTTTGTCTTATGAAGCAGGCGATTGGAAAGTTAAAACTCTGGGCAGCATTTTAATATTAACCTTGTTATTGTGGAAAAGAAATTGACTAACAATACCTACTTAAGATATGACTGCAGAAAATCTAATTTCTCCCAGTAATTCATAGTTCCAAGATGCAGCTATTGATACCAATTAATCGGCTAAATTTCTGTCAATATATTTTCACTAAGGCGAATTCACTTAAAACATGAAACCTCTTAGCACAATATCTGGATTTGCTTACCTTAGGAATATTCCAATGCTAAGCATATCCAAAAATTCAGATTAAAATCTCAAACCTACCTCATGTGACCGGAATTTTGTGTTATCCAGTTTGCGGACGGCGTAGGTCATGTCTTCTTTGCGAACAAACTCCACCACACCAGTTCCATCTCGGAAAACGTCAGCATAACATACATCACCTGCTTCACGCATGTGATCCTTCAGATCCTGCCAACTGCCGCTCGGTGGAAGCCCTGGAATCAAATCCAATGGTCAATACAACTTCAAACAGTTCTTGAATTGGTTAAAGCTGATGCTAACGTACCTGATACGATTACTCTGTACTCTGAACGTCTGGAAGGGGGTCCATATCTACCCCTAGGAGCCCCACCACCACCACCACCGCCACCTCCACCTCCGCCACCACCTCCAAAACCTCCTCTCCCACTCCTGGGAAACTCCACTCGAAGACGATAGCCATCATAGTCATAGCCATCACGGGCATAAACAGCATCTTCAGCATCTCTAAAGAAAATAGAGCAGGAAAAGCATGTAAATACCAACCCAACATGAAAAACCTGTCACTGTGGTCGCACCGAGTTAAACTACAAATAGCAACTAATATTACCAGCTAGTTAAGTGACTTAATACTTAAAAGTAATGCAAAATTGCCTCAAAATACAAAACAAATACAGTGCTAATCAGCCATTTGTAGCAAAAACTCACTGAAACTACAGTAGTCAACATTTGAAATGGATAAAAAAAAAAAAAAAAAAAAGTTGTCCTTAGACAAGAAAGCATTTTGGTTTTAGGTCAACTTTGAAAGGTTTTCATCCACTTCAAATGTTGACTACTATAATTTAAGCCCAGCGCAAGAAATCATTTGTCTCGTTTCAAAGCTAATTTCCATATCCAAGCCCAAGGCAGGTATTGAAACTTGAAGACCAAATGAAACTTCAGTTTACACATTAAACTAACATTTTAGGTCAAAATGAATAACTAAAAGTTGCAAAGCCTACTTTCATTGACGACAAACATTAGTTATATAAACAAACGAAGCTGTGGAAACATGGTGAGCACGGCTAAGCTAATTAGCATATTAGCACAGAAAAAAGTAAAACGCTTATTTACAAAGATATACACTTGCTTCTATATAGATTGTGAAAACGGTTTTCAAGGGACATTTTTTTTTTGTTTAGTTTTCTTTAAATATATACACATAATTTAATAAGTGAAGCCGGCAACGTTGAAACAAACAGACTAACGTGAACGTTAGCCTTTAAGCTAAAGGCTCAAGGTTCAGTTGTACCCACCTTGGGTCTTCAAACTCGACAAAAGCGAACGGAGGTCCGCCTCGTCGGTTTTTCAGATCGATGTCTCGAATGGCTCCGTACTTATAAAACACATCTTCGACATCTTTAGTGCGGATATCAGGGGGCAGATTCCCCACATAGATGCGGCAGTCGTTGTTTCCAGCAGGGCCGCGGATCACACTACTACCAGACATCTCTGCACTGATATACCTTCACCTTCCTGCTGGGCAGACAAATAAATCACACTTTTTGAGTCTGATATATAACAGCTGTTTGTTTAACTTGCGAAATACGTTAAAAACACCGCAACACCAGTCAGATACAAAACAAAGAGACTTACTATTGTTCGAAGCGCCGTTTGCACGCGCACAACGAGAGCGTGTTTCCTCTGGAGAAGCGCGGGTCGCTTCCTCTTCAAGCGCGCTTTACCCAACGCGGATGAATCTGAGGAAACAGGCTGAGGGGCGGGTAATGGAGTAGCTACATCCGCGAAGCGAAATAGTTCGGATAGTAATGTCTAAAACAATAAAAAATACTTTATATGGGTGGGTACTTAGTATGGATAAGGAGCGAAAGGTTATGTCAAGCTTTTATTATATACCGTATCGCTGAACTGTTTGGTCCTCGGGTGAAGTCAAGTCTTATTATTGTTTGTACCTGCCGCTGAGGTAAACTGTAGTTTACCGATTGACTTACACGGAAACCAAGTTTAAAAAAGAATAACCCATTTACAATTATCAGTATACCTTGCGATTTTAGGCATTTCGTTATTAAAATAATAGTAGCAATAGCCTATATAGTATAGCCTAATATATACATACTAATAACAAGCATATGTAGCCTACTAGTGTGTATTAAAAGATTAGAGTCCAGACACATCTTCTATCTTAATTTTATTGCAGCATTTTCAGTTTGTCAGTAATTTAGTTTCACTTTTGTTTTGTCAATAGCCTAATACATCAAGCCAGATAAATTCAGAATCACTCATAAACTTGTAATCCATGCTGTTATTATTCATCAGAACAAAGGCTTTATTAAAGCTTCAGATGACAAAAGGGTAGATTACAGAAGCATACAGATCCTTATCTATCCTAAGGAACTCTTAAATGTTGACAGTAAGTGATAAGGATCGACATAACACAGTCAACTGTAACTTTATTAATACTTCATTACTTTCCTAAAGAATTATCTTGGCAACAATAGCTATAATTTTACAATGTTTTTTAAGACAAGCAGAGGACACCACACAATCCCACATCCTCAGGAACTTACTTAGCAATCACTTTCATGAGCAGTTTTACTGTATATCAACATTACATTTAGGAGTAAATAATCTACCTATGTTTGAGTGTTTTATATGGAGGTGGCAGTGAAATCTGCTAGCTTTCAGCTAATGCTGGATTACGGGAATCAGCGGCATTTCAATATGCGTAGCTGGAAAGGTAATGGGAAAGACCAGTGGCTCCGCTGCTGTCACCACAAACCGTGTACTTCCCTTGAGAGGCCAGACAGTTGATCTGAGGAGAAAAGAAGAAGCGAAGCAATTAGAAAGAAGATATATTTATCTATATCTATCTGTCTGTCTGTTTGTTTATGTAGGCTATAGATTTGGTTGGCGTGCCTCTGCTCGTTTGATGAATTCCTCGGTTGCGGCAGCTTCGTTCTCTCTCTGTCCACGCCAGGTCTTCAGAGCTGAGGCCTGCAGAGCTCGGCCGAATGAGAAGGTGAGAGCCCAGGGTTTCACAAGTGGACAGTTATTGATGGCATTTAGGTTAATGGAGGCCTCCTCCTCACTTTGACCTCCTGAGAGAAAGGTCACCCCTAAAAGTGCAGGAAGTCTGTAATCACGCAGTGTCCAGACTCGTCACTGAATCTGAAATCAGGTTTAGAGTTTGTAACGTATCCTCACCTGTGACTGCGGGCGGGACAGTACGCCGCAGAGCAGTGACTGTTGCCATTGCAACCTCCTCTGCACTGTATTTGGTTGGGCAGCTGTGTCCAGGGGTCACCATGTTGGGCTTGAGTAGTGTGCCTTCCAGATACACATGATGATCAAACATGGCTTTGTAGACTTCTGCAAGCACCTGAATAAATGAAAAAAGTGAATGTGTAAAGCATAAGTTCACTCAAAAACTGAGAATACTCATTTACTCGCTCTCATGCTTGTTCCAAAAATGTGTAACTTGGTGTTGATTTATTTATCTATGTTCATATGTTGTTTTGGACCCCATTAACTTTCATTGTTGTTGCAAAGAGAAGAAAGAAAGTCACACAGGTTTGGAATGACATGAGGCTGAATAAATAATAACCAACATTTTAATTTTTGGATGTAATATCCTTTTAAGAAGTAGAGTATAACCAACCCTCTCTGTAACAAACTGGCAACGCTTCAAATCGTGGTCTCCATCAGGTAGGATCTCAGGTTCCACTATGGGAACAATCCCATGCTGCAAGAACATTTGGGACAAGAACTTGAGCTTTAACAAATCTCCATTTGCATCTTCTATAAATGAATTTAGCAAAATGAACATTTTACCTGCTGACAAATACTAGCATAGCGAGCAAGGACTGTAGCATTTTCTTTAATGCACAGGTTTGATGGGGTGGTGTCACTGATTTTCATCACACAACGCCACTTCGCAAAGTCAGCTCCATCCTTTTTATACTGAGCGCAACGTTCTGAGAGCCCATCCAGACCTGTTGTTGAGACAGCAGAGCAGTTCAATTGAGACGGATCATTATGTTCTGGGTCAAACTGACCCTAACTGGATTCAAGACAATTTACAAAAAAATCACACTATGGAAAATAACCTTTAACATGAACATTTCTCAAACATGACAAAAAAGTAAATATAAGAATATATTTTTAGAACTGTATTGATAATTTAAAACTGTAATATATATATATATATATATATATATATATATATATATATATAAAGTATATTAAAATAGGAAACCAATATTAGAAATTGCAATAAGATTTCACAATATTACTGTTTTTTTTCTGTATTTTTGATCGAATACAGCCTTGATGAGCAGAAGAGACTCCCTTAAAAAACATTAAAAATCTTACTGATCCCAAACTTTTGAGCAGCTGTGTGCATATATATATATAACAAACAACATATTGTTAACAAAACGGCAAAATCATTTGTTCGTTTTCCAGCAAAATTCACATGCATGAACTGATAAAAATGTACATCTTCAACGCAGTGTAGATTTTATTTTATTTTTTTAATAAAGGCATCTGCCAAATGCATAAATGGTAAATACCCTCAGAGAGTAGCTGTGAAACTTACATAACAAAATACTTTACAAATATTTAGGATCTGCGCCCTTGCCTTTAAAGAAATATGCAGGTCAAATTGAGAACACATTCATAATAAAAGTTTTGTACGCGTGTTCCGCAACACATCAAAATGTCGAAACTTTGCAGGCATTTTCACAACCCTACAAAAAAAAACAAAAAAAAAAAAGACACCCTTGGTTAACTAGGATTTCTGACAACTCAAAAATGCATTGCTGGTCAGATTGACCTGGAACTTAATATAATAAGGGTTAAACACATCAAAACTAACTGAAAAAAAGAACCAAGGAACTAATTCGAAATGAATCTTCCAAGAAAATAAATCAAAAGTGAATTAAAACTGATTTATCAAATATTCAGATCCAGAGAACGGACATCTTTAAAATACCTTGTGTAGTGGTTTCTCCATTAGTCCCTGGCAAGGGGACTACACCTTTATCAACCTGTGAAGAAAGAGCAAAATGTTTTAGAAATGAAATATATCATTTTAATTCAGCTCATTGACTTAAAAAAAGCTAATCAGTTAATCAGTACAGTAGGTGCATATTAGTACCCTTAAAGGGATACTCCACCCCAAAATGAAAATTTTGTCATTAATCACTTGCCCCCATGTTGTTACAAACCCGTAAAAGCTTCGTTTGTCCTCGGAACACAATTTAAAATATTTTAGATGAAAACCGGGAGGCTTGTGACTGTCCCATTGACTGCATAGTAAATTGCACCGTCAAGGTCCATAAAAGTATGAAAAACGTAGTCAAAGCAGTCCATCTGCCATCAGACATGCAATCTGAATTTTATGATGCGACGAGAACACTTTTTGTGCGCAAAAACAAAAAACTAAATATCGACTTTGTTCAACTTTTTCTGCTCCTCCGTGACGCTCATAAAATTCAGATTGCACGTCTGATGGCAGATGGGCTGCTTTGACGACATCTTTCATACTTTTCTGTGCCTTGACAGTGCAATTTACTATGCAGTCAATGGGACAGTCACAAGCCCCTAAGGTATCATTTTTGTACAATTAAGTACAAAATGCAAATACAGTATTTCCCAAAAACAGGTTTTATGAACACTCCCCATATCTGCGGTTGATTATTTGGACAAACAGATAGATCTATCCCAAAAGTAACCCACTGATTGAACTGCAATTGAAATGCTTTTTCTAATGAGGCATGAAAGGAATTTATGGATTAAATGGGATTGAGAAATGTTGCAAGCCAGGTTCAAACTCACAGGACCTGCATGAGCACCAAGGTTCAACCTGTCAAAACAAATACTCCTACATCTATGCCAGTGAGACGTCATACCTTGATTCCGATAGTGATGCCCTTGTCCTTTATCATCTTGACAAATGGGATGCCATCATCAGAGTTCTGGTAGAGTGTTTCGTGGAAGAAGATCACTCCCCCGATGCAGTTATCAATGCGGTCATCAGCAGTGAAGAGCACCTGGCGGTAGAGACGGCGGTTCTCCTCGTTGTTCTCTACACCTATCTGGTTCAAACGCTTCCCCATGCTGCCTGTTAGAACATCCACATGATCAACGTGAGTTCTTGCGGATTTCTTTCACACAGCAATTTATGAGGACTCACTGGAGGAAGCCACACTAACCTATGGACTCGTCTGCAGCTAGGATGCCTTTCCCTGGTGACACTATGCGCAGAGCTATCTCATGGAGCTCCTTCTTTTGCTCAGTGGTGAGGGGAGGAAACTGATGGGTCATCCTAAATGTCACACAACCTGAGGATAGGATAGAAAGAGTATGAACATTGTAATGATATAATTATAATCATGAGTGCATTACATAATCAAGATGGGATATCAAAGACCATATATGTGACCCTGGACCACAAAACCAGTCTTAAGTCGCTGGGGTATATTTGTAGCAATAGCCAAAAATACACTGTATGGGTCAAAGTGATACATTTTTCTTTTATGCCAAAAATCATTAGGATATTAAGTAAAGATCATGTTCCATGAAGATATTTTGTAAATTTCTTAGCGTAAATATATCAAAACTTCATTTTTGTTTAGTAATATGCTTTGCTAAGAATTCATTTGGACAACTTTAAAGGCGATTTTCTCAAAATTTTGATTTTTTTGCACCCTCAGATTCCAGACAAATATTGTCCTATCGTAACAAATCACACATTAATGGAAAGCTTATTTATTCAGCTTTCAGATTATGTATAAATCTCAATTTCAGAAAATTGACACTTAAGACTGGTTTTGTGGTCCAGGGTCACATATTGCCTTTCTGCTGAAGTCTTTATGCTTATAACAGGGTCTGTATGGTTCATATACAATGTAGAATGTAGGAAATGTAGAATGTTGAAATTTAAAATCTACAGGAAAATTACTAGTAACTTTTTTTAAAGTTTGCATTTCCTAAACATTTCCTAAAACAACAATGTAACTCGAAACGCGAGTAAAAATCAATATGAAAAATTCCTTCATATTAATAATACATTGGGCTCTATACTTTATGGACATGTAGAAAACATCTGGGAATTTTAAAATTGCAATTTCCAGGCCTGGAAAATGAATGGAAATTTATGAATAAAAAAAAAAGTGTATATGCACAACTATAGAACCTTTATTTGGTTAGAAATTGATTTCTGTGAGTTTAATCTCTAGAAAATCTAATAGACATTCACATTAATTAGATGTGCTGAATTATTCTGATATGTATTGAAGTATATTTTACAAGAAAATACTATTTGTATTTCTACTAAAATTTCATGTTTTGTTCAGTGTGTTACTTTTTGTTTCTTTGTAATTATCTGTGAAATGTACAAGCAATTTCTGAGTTAATTTAGTTTTTCAGTGTAACCAGTGTAGAATTGATGCAAAGTTCTTCTTTTTAAATGAAATAGCCATCAAAAACAAAGTTAAATAGATAAATCCAACACAGCTCTTGGACTAAATGCTGTTCAGTTCAGAAATGCCAAGCATTCACTTTCACAAAAGCTTAAGAAAGATTTCTACAACTCTGGCAACTTTGTTATCCACAGCACATATTTTACAAGCCTTATTCATGTATAATTTACTCTCTTTATGAATAACTAAATCGCCAAAGTACTTCAAAATATGTTCTCAACTTCTTGAAAACCTTTTGAACTTTTAGCAGCATTTAAACACATTTATCCAGAAAAACTGCTCATGCATATATGACTCTCAGCATTAAAAATCATCTATACATTTTCTAAATGGTAACTTGCTGGTGCAAACGTAACTTTTTAGTAATAAAAACCTTACAAGGTTGTTTCTCCACTGCATATTTCACAAAACAATCGCAATCCAAAATGGTGATGGCAGATAATTCAACAGATGGAATTACTCACCAGGTCAGAGCGGACCGACTGACTCAGACTGAAGGGGCTTTTTCCTACAGACGAGATGAGACGTGACTGATTCTTTAACAGTGCCAGCGTCCCAGTTCTTTATGAAGGTGATATCCCAGAGGATGCTGACACTTGTAGGGCGGAGCTTAACGTCATGCCCTCATTAAGTTATTGGAGGAGGTGTTAAAGGCCATCAAAGGTTGCCCACCTGATCCCATTTCTCTAGCAGCATGGATCCTCATTATTAGATTTTTCACAATGCAATGCAACCAAATGAGATTTTTTACACTTTCTATACTGCAAAACTTGGTGGGATAGAGTGGGTGGTTGCCAGGTTTTTGCTATACAGCTGTTCTGGGTGGTTGTTAGGATAGTTACGTACTCAAAATAGTCCAGATATGGCTATGTTCAATATAAGTCAATGGGATTTTTGTTGCAGTTTTATTATCTGCCAGGTGGCCTAAAAGCCACATTATTTGTGGTATCAACTTTGTAACCTGTTGGGTCTTTCAGGCCACATCCGCTGTATTCCCGTCAACAATATAATTAGATCATACATGCCTCAGGCGAATCCTCAAATCTTCAGTCAGCTGAGACTCCCATCATACCCTTAGGAAAATGTTGGCAGTCACAGAGCGGCTGAGATTCAAGTATATGTGTGGTAAAAAATGAGGTGGGGTCATGGCATAATTTCTAGTTCTATACAGGTGAGTAGAATTTTTAGATGACTTTATGATCTAGTTTTCAAGGACAAAAAAAGGGTCAAAGTTTGGAGATTCAGTTTACTAAAGCATCGATCTGTTGTCAAATTATGTGATCAATGCCCTAAAAGCGGCTTTAAGTGTAATTTATTCATATCAGATGTAATATGCATAGAAATAGCCAGACTTTTTTAGGAGCATGTTGTTCAATTCTTAATATGAAACCAATAAGGTACTGTAGATAAAAATGGCAGGTTTAGAGGGATACCCAATGTTTCATTATACATAAAGGACTGAACCCATTGGAAGTAGACTCTCAGGAGAACTGTTAAGAGTTACGGATATTTTAAGCCACCTCTACTGGGGCTGTGATTTTTTTCCTGATACCTAATTAAAAACATTAATAATGATGCTTTATCTGGTGTTCAATTTTCAGCCCTATTAAGGCTGCTCCCATTTGGGTTTGTCATTGCTCTCACAAATAGGTCACACCAAAGTCTCAAAGTTGGAGAAATGTCTCCAGGTATCATTCACAGATATATATATTTTACCATTCTATCTTTCGAATTGTAATGACATGAAGTTCTACTTTCGTCCTCCACATCAATTGATGAACGAGTTCTATTTTGAGGACATGTACTGCTGAAAACTGATGAAAAAAAAAATCACAGATAATCAAATAATTGCATAAAATATTCAGATACTTATTATCATAATAACAGCATACTACTTAGTATAAACTAAACTGTATTGCCATGCACTGGATTATTATTAAGCATAGCACCATACATTCCATTGTACATTACACTTCTGTATATTTCACAGTACATTTATTCTGTGAATCAATATATTAATCAACATATTTCATATACTGGTAATAGTAAAGTTGTAGAATATTAGCCTTTTATATTGTATCCAACAATGGGAATTTTCACCATTTGTGTTCAGATTTTTCAGTGACTCTTTTTGCAGGTTACACTGATACGCAAATAGATGGTGACAAAACAAGTGATTCATCTCTGAGCGAATCATTGAATCATTTACTCAACCATTTCATTCAAAAACACTGATTTATTCATTAGCGAAACAACTGATATATTTTTATGAGCGAGTCATTGAATCATTCACTCAAATATTTCATTCAAAAACATGGATTTATTCATTAGTGAAACACGTGACACGTCTTTATGAGATTTTTGATGAGACTTTATGAGAGTCATTGAATCACTCACTCAACAAATTTGTTCAAAAACACAGACTCATTTCAAAACAAAATACTATTCGTGGGGTGTTGTATGGAAATGCACAGAAGTTGATTCTGCATTGGCTTCATTTGGAACCATTATTTCCAAAAAAGTAACTGGCAATATTGTGTCCAAAATGTTCAATATTAAAGCTGCAGTCCATAAGTTTTGCCTCTTTGTTGCCATCTCTGTTTGAAAACCTGGAATTGCAGCTATTTGCGGAATTATCTTCCTTGCATGGGTTGTGCTCCGGCACGGCTCCAGCGCGGATGAATCTAATGTTTTGAGGAGTATGTGTGGCTGTCAGTCACCGCAACGGTGTGGATACTGTACTCAGGAATCACAGATTCTAGCCTACGTCTTGGAATATATGACCCAAATAAGAATTTTCACCGGATATTGTTATCTGAACAAGTAACAAGTCTGCCACTTTTGTTCTGACCAACTGATGAAAAAAGCATTACAATAAATCGCGCTACCAATAGTGATTAAATCTAATGGTCACTTAGCTCATATCACATTTCTTTCATATAAAGAAATTATTTTAATCAAAAAAGCTAATTATTCTTCATTTGAACTGGTTCTCTTGAAAATACAAATCCTGTGTAATCACAGGCTATCTGTAATCAGATGCACATTTAAAACTGCAATATAATTTCATTTAAATCACATGTATTTCATAAACCCATAATCCTTTCTGGATTATAATCCGCCATCAAAATGATCAATTTAATTATTCCAGCTGCTGTGAGAAAAGGCTATAAACGATCCAGCATCCTCACACGCGATAGCCTACTATCCGGGACAACTTCTCTATGTTTACAGACCTGACGTAATGACGCAGCAGCACGTTCAAATTTTTTTCGTGAATTTCAACATGCACCACTCAAATTAGAAAACATTGTTATAAACTAACCGTTGTGAATTTGGCAAAAGTAAGGCGATAGTTTTGAACACTGGCTGGTTATGTACTTGCTCAAATATGGATTTCGGATAATTTTTAACCAAAAAAGTTATGGACTGCAGCTTTAATATCACGATATACTTATGTGAAAGCATGATGAGTTTTATTTGTCAAAGATTATCACTCTTATGGTGCCACAGTAAACAGGTCATCACTGTAACCGGTATGAATATAAAAATAAATTTTAATTTAAATCATACACTCCTTTCCTTTATACACAGGAACTAAATAAAACCCAACAGTACATATACTATTAAGACAAATATTGCCTTATATTAAGGCAAAACCTAACTTTCAAAACAGAGGTAACATTGTCAAAAATCTAATACACTTTCTGCATATTCAAATGTAAAGAAATATGATTTTTAAATAAGACTAAAATAACTCTCTAGTAATACTTGTTATTGACTGGCTATTCACATAGATTGATTTGTTTGTGCTTTATGTTAGTGAACTATTAGAAAAATACTGTGGCATTTTATCTTGTCTTTGGCAAAAGAGAGAAAAAAAAAAGAGTTAATTTATGTTTTCATGGAGAATTGGTTCCTATAGCTTTGTTTTAGCCCCTGCTGTGTCTTCATTTACCTTAATCTTCATCAAGGTAGGAGACAAATCTGCAGGGGTGGATGGAGAGTTCAGTAGGTCACACTCAAAATTCTGAAGCAGCTCTAATGATAAACCTCGCATCGACCTTTCCGATCGGTCAGGAAGATTCTTCAGCTCGAGGACTGGCTCAATGGGACTTTTCTGCAGCAGCTGGGAGTCAAAAGACATACCGTGGAAAAACTTCTGACTTTGGAAGAGCTCCAGGCAGCGTAAGCGACGTGTGGGTATCTTGCACAGAAGCTGTATTCAAACATGATCAGAGAGTTGCAGGAAGACTGCTTAGAATATTTGCATAAACAACAGGGTTATCTGCCATTCAGTTTAATTAAACAATGACAGAATTACCTCTAAATGATATCTTACACATAAAATATGGGTTATTTCAATAAACATTAGAATGAATTAATACAATTAACATTCACATACACACACACGCACACACACACACATATATATATATATATATATATATATATATATATATATATATGAATGTATAATTTATAATTTATGGGTTTATTTATTTTTTAATACCCAAAAACATCAGATTAATGTTTAATTAAATATATGTACCTTTTTTTTTTTTTTTTTACATGTATTTATATTTCACATAATACAGTCGTGGCCAAAAGTTTTGAGAATAACATAAATATTAGTTTTCACAAAGTTTGCTGCTAAACTGCTTTTAGATATTGGTTTCAGTTGTTTCTGTGATGTACTGAAATATAATTACAAGCACTTCATACGTTTCAAAGGCTTTTATCGACAATTACATGACATTTATACAAAGAGTCAGTATTTGCAGTCTTGGCCGTTCTTTTTCAGGACCTCTGCAATTCGACTGGGCATGCTCTCAATCAACTTCTGGGCCAAATCCTGACTGATAGCAACCCATTCTTTCATAATCACTTCTTGGAGTTTGTCAGAATTAGTGGGTTTTTGTTTGTCCACCCGCCTCTTGAGGATTGACCACAAGTTCTCAATGGGATTAAGATCTGGGGAGTTTCCAGGCCATGGACCCAAAATTTCAACGTTCTGGTCCCCGAGCCACTTAGTTATCACTTTTGCCTTATGGCACGGTGCTCCATCGTGCTGGAAAATGCATTGTTCTTCACCAAACTGTTGTTGGATTGTTGGAAGAAGTTGCTGTTGGAGGGTGTTTTGGTACCATTCTTTATTCATGGCTGTGTTTTTGGGCAGAATTGTGAGTGAGCCCACTCCCTTGGATGAGAAGCAACCCCACACATGAATGGTCTCAGGATGCTTTACTGTTGGCATGACACAGGACTGATGGTAGCGCTCACCTTTTCTTCTCCTGACAAGCCTTTTTCCAGATGCCCCAAACAATCGGAAAGGGGCTTCATCTGAGAATATGACTTTGCCCCAGTCCTCAACAGTCCATTCACGATACTTTCTGCAGAAGATCAATCTGTCCCTGATGGTTTTTTTGGAGAGAAGTGGCTTCTTTGCTGGCCTTCTTGACACCAGGCCATCCTCCAAAAGTCTTGGCCTCACTGTGCGTGCAGATGCACTCCCACCTGCCCACTGCCATTCCTGAGCAAGCTCTGCACTGGAAGTGCCCTGATCCCACAGCTGAATCAACTTTAGGAGACCAAAGTTTTGAGAATGACACAAAAACATCCTCCGAGAGCAACTTCTCCCAACCATCCAAGACAGTTTGGTGATGAACAATGCCTTTTCCAGCATGATGGAGCACCTTGCCATGAGGAAAAAGTGATAAGTAAGTGGCCTGGGGAACAAAACATTGAAATTTTGGTTCCATGACCAGGAAACTCCCCAGAACTTAATCCCATTGAGAACTTGCAGTCAATCCTCAAGAGGCGGGTGGACAAACAAAAACCCACAAATTCTGACAAACTCCCAGCATTGATTATGTAAGAATGGGCTGCCATCAGTCAGGATGTAGCCCAGTAGTTGATAGACAGCATGCCAGGACGAATTGCAGAGGTCTTGAAAAAGAAGGGTCAACACTGCAAATATTGAGTCTTTGCTTAAACTTAATGTAATTGTCAATGAAAGCCATTGGCACTTATGAAATTCTTGTAATTTTACTTCAGTATACCATAGTAACATCTGACAAAAAGATCTAAAAACACTGAAGCAGCAGACTTTGTGAAAATTAATATTTATGACATTCTCAAAACTTTTGGCCACGACTGTACATGTTCTGTAATATGTATTACACTTATATATGTAATATTGTCTTGTTAATTGTATATTCTGTTTATGAATATAAATAATAATGAAAATCTATAAGCATGTAAATAAACATATAATTGTTTTTTATTGTATTGTGTATGTTTATGAATATCAATTAAACTTTTGTGCAAATATATATATTTTAACTACATTTTCAGTGTGAATTACTCTTAAATTACATCTTTCAAATACAATCTGAATTCCGGAAATGTTGGGACGTCTTTTAAACTTGAATAAAATGAGCCAATATTTTATTCACAATAGAACATAGATAACAACTATTTCGAGACCTGTAGCAGGCATCAAATTTGAAATGAGCTCATTTTGTGCATAAAATTCTAACATTTCTGAGTTTAAACATTTGTTATGTTATCTGTTTTCTATTGTGAATAAAATATTGGCTCATGTGATTTGAAAGTCTTTTAGTTTTCATTTTATTCAAAAAAAAAAAAAAAAAACGTCCCAACATTTCCGGAATTCGGGTTGTAAGATATGGGGTATCAAGTAGTGCTGTCAAAATACATTATATATTATGTATATTATGTAATATATTAATACATCAAATACAAATGTTTCAATGTTTTAAACATATATTACAGAACTAACATCCATAAATAATAATTTAATGCTATAATATATAATTTATAAATGTATAATTAGATTATTATTATGATTATTTATGGATATATTGTTAATACTCATAAACCTTATATGATTATTAATTATAGTCATAAAATATATATTAATAAAAATATTAATAAATGCTTTCTACATGTATTTATATTTTAAACATACATAATACAATTATATATGTAATATATTATTGTCTTTTATTGTATTTTAATGCATGTGTATGAATATCAACCACAGTCAAAACCTATAAGCATGTAAAAATCGTTTCTTAAATTGTATTATGTATAAGTATATAAATCATAATTAGTCTAAATAAATGAATGAATGAATGCAGATCATGTATAGCAGCTCACCTCCATGAGCAGGAAGGCCAGAGCTGGACTGAGGCTTGCAGGCACGTCATACGGACACTCACTGACACTGGTCAGCATATCACAGTGATCTGCCTCCGCAGGCAGAGGAAACTACAAGTCAAAAAATCAAGAAAAGATTCACACAGTCTGTATAAGCAGCCCGTAGCGTTTTCTAAACATCACTGAGATCTGCACATTGAGACTGACACATCCATCAAGTATATGCTCATCTTGCAGTATAGCCTCTAGATATGTCTCACCCCTCCAGTGGCTAGAGCATAGAGAAGAATACCAAGAGACCACCAGTCTGCAGCGTGGCTGTACGGACCGCCGCTCAGGACCTCAGGAGCTGTTTAATGACCACATCATGTAATTAAATATCCATTTTTACAGATATAGCTCATTTGCTTAGAGCTGTAAGTGTCTTTAGTTACTGCCAGATATAGCCAATGGTAAACAAAGTCTTACAAAGGAAATCCTTTCCCATTTAAAAAGAGTGCAGTTCAGATTTCAGCCTCACCCATGTACTGTATTGTGCCGCAGATAGTAAAAGCTCTATCCCCACGCTCAAGACGGCGAGACAGACCGAAATCAGTCAAGCGGAGGTGACCTAAATGAGACAGCATTAATATGTCTTTTCCACAATTCCCTTTACCGAAGCTAAATGAGTGCTTCACAGTTAGGATGGACATTTGAAAACAATCCAGAGACACAAAAGATATACTGTATATATGGTATATGTCTTGGTATATGTGAAAATTATGAAAATCTGTGGTTTCTATGTTTTCTTTTAAAAAAAAAAATATATTATATGAATTAGTTTATGATATATCTGCATATTTGTTCATATTATACAATGTGAAGTTGTTAGAAATTTTTTATTTTCCATTTAAGCACATTTTTTATATATTCCTGACTGCATAATAAATGTCTAGACCACACAATGACTGCAGTGATATTTCTCTGGTTGAGAAAATTATAAGATATAATTATGTCTTCCAATAAAGAAATTGTATAGAAAATTGTGGGATAAATTTGGCATTAATGATTATTTTAAAAAGGAACTAAATATCTTTAAATACAGATCGTTCTGAATTATTACAATATATCAGAGTTGAATTTTGATTCCAATTATATATATGTGTGTGTGCGTTTGTGTGCTTTTCTGAAGATCCATAGTTTTTTTAAGCATCTATAAGAGTTATTAGTATATTAAAAGTGATCGTGTCAATAT
The DNA here is from genome assembly GCA_036784905.1 of Acrossocheilus fasciatus. Taxonomy (NCBI): domain Eukaryota; kingdom Metazoa; phylum Chordata; class Actinopteri; order Cypriniformes; family Cyprinidae; genus Acrossocheilus; species Acrossocheilus fasciatus. Next base: position 11,422,568 of record CM071952.1, read on the forward strand.
ATAATGTAATATTTTTGGTAATAATGCTGTCAGATTTATTCAACTCCTATTAAATACTGCTGCTTTTAAGTCACGTATTTGTATATAGGGTACAAAAGCTGTTTTAAAACACAATTTAGCCTTTGTAAATTCTATAACAAAATTGAATGCTACTGCAGATACATAAATTTGTGCATGAATGTTTAAAGCCAATTTGATATGTATATATATATATATATATATATATATGTGTATATTAGTGCTGTCAAACAATTAATCGCAATAGTTTTTCTTTACATAATATATGTATGTGTACTGTGTGTATTTATTATGTATATATAAATACACACACATGCATGTATTATTTTTATATATTAAATATAATTATTTATAATATAAATTATATGAATATAAATATATACATGTAAATACATGCAAATATTTTCAAAATATATACTTTATGTGTGTGTGTGTATATATATATATATATATATATATATTTATATATACACACACACACACACACACACACACACACACACACACACACACACACACACACACACACACACACACACACACACAATAAATATACACAGAACACACACATATATTATGCAAACAAAAACTTTTTTTTGATGTGATTAATCGCGATTAATCGTTTGACAGCACTAATATTTATATATATAACATTCTCAAAATCACTCAAATGTGTATTAAACGTTCTATAATTCTTTACTGATACCTTTATCAGTCAGAAGTATGTTCTCCATCTATTTAAGAAAACAAAGATGGTTTTTTTTCAGAGCATTTAAATAGGATGGATACAAACGTTTATTAACTTCACTAACATATTTATATTTAGTTATATTTTTAAACACAGTAAAATCAAAAATTTTAAAAAGTATTCCTTTAAAATTAATGTGTTCAAACTTATACCTTCACATCCCTATGTATTATTCCAAAGTCATGCAAAAAGCCTGGAAAATAAAAAAAAAGTTGTGTCACTGATACAAATTTGCAACACCTGTTTGTGAAATATATTAGATTATTTAAATACAAAATAAGCATGCAAAGTGTTCGTCCATATACATAATGAATGTAACAACACTCACCTAAAGCAGAGCCCAACTCGGCAGCAAACACTCGAACATCTCTCTCGTCAAAGCGGCCCTTCAGGGTCCAGTAAGTATAGAGATCCCCAGTGCTGCAGTAATCACACACTGAACACAAACACACACAAGCCAGAGATGAGAGACGAGAAAGACAATGTCACAGCAGGCTGACTGGCCTGACCTTGAGGCCAGCTTCTCACCGATCAAACTCTAAGGGACTTCATTCAAGCACAGTATGATCTGGAGCAGTATTTTTTGAGTATAATCACAAGCCAATGACACAATTTCAGTCTGTCACAGGGTCACGGAGGGAGACTTTGGAAAGGAAGAAGACATAACACAATGACTAAGTCTCATAGCTTGCCCTGGCGAATGGATGCGAAGAGAAAAATACATGGGAGGAAAGGTTTAACAACAAAAACACATTGAACAAAACAGATAAAACACATGGAAAAGGACCAAATCAAATAATAGTAAAGCATTGAGCACGATCTTTCAAGAAATGTACTTTATGCTCTCTTGACAGATATATGCAGTTTTGTAAACCCAGTCATTTTCACATGATATCCATGCAAGAATCCAAGGAAAACAGCATAGCAACATTAAGGTTGGGGCAGAACTGTTTGTTGTCTGGACAGTGTGGGCAGATGGGGAAGTGTTTTTAAAAACAGTCAAACTAGTTTCACTAGCAATGCAGTTAGCACAATAAACATACTTCACCTTTCACTTCAAATGTTCCATTAAAGCAGGGCTTTTCAAACTTTTCAAATATATATATATATATATATATATATATATATATTTTTTTTTTCAAATATATATATATATATATATATATATATATATATATATATATATTTTTTTTTTCCAGATCAAAAAAAATATATATATGTAGTACATAATACTTATTTTCATTATTAAAAACCATTTCACTGTGTACGAAAAATGTGATAAAGACAGCATGCAAATGATCATTAATTAATTAGTACATTAATATAACAATATTACAATAATACCTGGTAAATATTTGATATATAGTTGGCAATTAGGTTAATTAATATATTTGTACTGTATATTTGTATAGCTATTTCCTATAAAATATTACATTTATATATTCTTGGAGACAATATTGCCATAAATCCTTCAGTAAGCAAGCTTAAGATGACTGTGTTGAGGAGAAATTCTTATAAAAGGTAAAATATAACACTGAAATGCTTTTTATATTTAAAAAAATATATGAAATATATAAAATATTTTTTGTCAGTAGAATAAAATAATAATGTCAGGATTTCAGACCAGTCTTTAGAAAGCAGAAAGAAAAAACAAGTAATAAAATTATATTTATATATCTAATTATATATTAAGTTAATGTAGTAAAAATACCTTACAGAATACATTTTGTAACTTTTGTAATGTTTATTCTCTTAAAAGCTCTCTGGACACCCCAGTTTGAAGCCCCCTGCTTTAATAAAATAAGGAGAAAATAAGGAGCGGGACAGTGGGTATGTACGTGGTGTGACTCACTGATGAAGAGATTGCTCTGGCTCTGCCAACAGTCCCGGAGACTGAGGAGGAAAGGATGTCTGACTTGTCGCTACAATGTAACAGTTGACAACACAACATGAGATGGACGTGAGTGCAGGCGCTGAGAGGAAGTGGGAAGAAATCGTAACGGCATGAGCAAAACAACTGAAGTATGAAATGTGTGCATGCTTATAGGGTATTGACTGAGAGGAAGTCAGCGTTGTCCATGTCTCACTGGCCCGGTTAGAACCAGATCAGACGAGCCATAGCCGACACAGAGTGCAGAGAGCGGCGCAGTGTGACTCACTTGAATTATCACCTCCTCTTTGGACTGCTGGAGGACTCCATGTCTCAAAACCTCAGCTTTGGGTAAAACCTAACCAACAGTGACAGCAGAAATTCTGGAATGAAGATGGTGCAGCGTACCAAACATAACACATTTTGGAAAAGGCAATAACATGACAGAGAATTCAGAACAAGGCAGAATAAGTCACCTTAATAGCATAGGTCTCATCTTTAGACGTGTCCTTCACCTTCAGGATTGGACCAAACGAGCCTTTAGCTACAAAACCAAGAATCTGAGAAAAGAATCATTGATTAAAATAGACAAACTAATTTTAAATTTAGTAAATTAGTATTTAAAGGGATCCCTATCGAAAATAGAAGTATGATTAATAGTATTGAATGTGCACTCGTAGTGTACTTCAGATCTTAAAAGTAGTGCCGTCAAATGATCAATCGCATCCAAAATAAACGTTTTTGTGTGTACTGTGTATATTTATTATGTATATATAAATAAACACATGCATGTAAATATTTTCGAAATATATGCTGTATGTGTGTGTATTTATATTAGGGGTGTCAACGTTAATGCGTTAACGCATGCGATTAATCAAAAAAAAATTATGCGTTAATATTTTTTTTAACGCAGATTAATTGTTTTATAAGGTTTGACCCCAACTTCTACCTGTCATCGCAGCGCGGAAGGTCATCTATCATGTAACGAGGGTACAGCGAACCAGTGTTGCCAGGGTAACGGCACAAGTGGGCGATTTTGAAAATACAGTCACGGGAAAAAATTACAGAGCCGTGGGTTGCAGTTTTTTGGGCTACTTTTATAATGTACCGCGGCCGCCCAAAGTGTATATAGACAAATAAAAAAATAGATCCTTTTACTAATGTGTATTATACTTGGAATGTATCCCTGGCAACTTAAGAACAGAGAGGCGGTTGTAAACAATGTGAGTTTCAGCAGAGCATACATGTTAAGACTTTTACACAACAGAAATAAACATGACAACAGCCACTATAGATAATATAAGATAATAAACACACGATTACAATTTCTTGAGTTGAATGTGTGCATCTGAAATGCTAATTTGTGCAGCGATATAAAAGGCTATAAATAGCATATTTTAACAACAGTAAACGACCAAATTCCACATGTGATCGCAAAAGGAAGTTATTACAAACACTCGGTGGTGGTTTGAAGTGAGTTCTAAGTAAAAGTGTACAATTAATCTCATAAATTGTCTTATGAAGCATGATGCTAATGTTAGCTCTAATGCAGCTGCAGAACAGGTCCAATTCTTCTTCGTAATGCATTTTGTCATAATACTTCGCGTACAGTCGCAAGAAATGTTTTGTTGTATTTATTTAGAAATACTTCTGATAACAGTTGGGTAAATGTATACTGGGATTGAAGCGATGTGGTTTGGTAAACGTTTTATTGCCAGTTTAAAGGCTGACAATGGTTGAGTAAAAACAGAAGAATAATGATAAAAGAATAATAAGGATTATGTCTCATACCTGGCTGAAGTGTGAAAGGTTCTGTTTCCTTAAACTAGTTTGTCATGCATTTCTTTTTCAACACATTTACAGGTAAATCCTAATATTTTAAATTTGCGATTAATCACAGTCTATGATTTTACATTTTTTAATCGATTGACAGCACTACTTTATATATACATAATAAATGTATGAAATGTAAAACGTATATATAAAATTAATGTAATAAAATGCCACTTGAGTGTCCTTAAAAAGTACACTGTCATGACTATTTCTTAACATACTTAAGTTCACTTTTAAAAAGTGTAAAATTAATCATTTAAATAATTATATATATTAATAACCTTTTGTCATGCTTTAAAGAAATACATATATTTTGATGTGCTCACTAACATACTAAAGAAACAAACAATTTTTAAAAAAAAAACATATTAACATTTAAAGTTAATTTATTTAAATGTACTAAATTACAACTTCATTGCAAAAATGTGTAATTACAAATGTATTTAAATACCTGACATATAGGTTTCAAGCTTATCAATGCATTCAACATTACAATAGAAGTAATTATGAAAATTACATATAAAGATACTTAAGTCCTACTCATCAAAAAAGCATTCCAAGTTCAAAAAATAGCATTTAATATAAATTATAGTACACTTTCATTTGATTTCAATTAACATTACATTCAGTTCTCACTTAAATACACTCTTTTAAAGTATATTACTCAAAATAAATTCTCGTTAATTTTTCATTTCAGACATTTCACCCAAAAATGAAAACTGTCATTTACTTTCCCTCATATTGTCCCAAACCAACATGCCTTTCTTTTGTGGAACATTCCATTCTTCTAAATTTCTCTTTTTGTGTTCCACCGAAGAAAGAAAATCATGCAGGTTTGACATGAGGTAGAGTAAATGATGACAATTTACATTTTTGGGTGATTTATGTGAGAATTTTATGACTTGTGGGAATGAACTACCTGTAAATGCTTACGCCCAGTAAACCTGTGAGGAAATTCCGGCAGGAAAATGGAAATAAAGCCCGGCAGTGTCCACTCTAGACGAGGCCCCTCAGGGTTTGAGTCTGAGGGCCGAGATTGCTCAGAGACGGGGTATTCTCTGTGCTGGGCACTGCGTCTAAATAGACTGTGATGAACAAGCTGAGCCGGGAGAGACAGGAAGCCCTGATGACATGACAGGGATCTCCTCTTCACCAGTGATGCTGATTCCTGCAGCAAAGACCACATCAATGATATATTGCAATACAAAATCACAAACACTTATAATAACATATAGGCTAATGCTTAACAGATCACTAGCTAGTGTGCGTTCAAATGTAAATATGCAACGGCCCCAAAAGTCTACTAACACCCAAGCTTTTACTCACACCCAAGCTTTTCCAAACCTGTATGAGTTTCTTTCGTGTGTTGAACAAAAAAAGAGGACATTTTGAAGAATGTAGGTAAACAAACAGTTGATGGACCCCCCAAAAAAAACAATACTATGGAAGTCAATGGGCCGTCAATTGTTTGTTTGGTTACACACTTTCTTCAAAATATCCTCTTTTATGTATAACAGAAGAAAGAAACTTGTACAGGTTTTTAAAGCTAATTTTCGCTTTAATTTACATTTAAAATGGTCACACTTTATTTTAAGGTCCAATTCTCCTATTAACAAACCATTAACTACGACGTTTGCCTCAATAAACTACTAATTTGCTGCTTATTAATAGTAAGTTAGGGAGTTGTTATATTTAGGCATTGGGTAGGATTAGGAATGTAGAATATGGTCATGCAGAATATGTGCTAATATGTTAATAATAAAAGGCATGCTAATAAGCAACTAGTTAATAGTGAGAATTGGTCCCTATACTAAAGTGTACCTTTAAAATACGAGTTGCATTGCATTAAACAGCAAAATATAAAATCAATTAATATGAAACCATGAAGTTATAGACTACCTAGTGTCAGTAGGCTAATGTAAGGAAGCAAATCGCATAACAACACACGAATTAAAGTTAAATTTGTTTCCAGTGTTATCTCTTTTCTACGTTATTCTACTATCATTTTTGCGAATCATTATGTAATGTGATGTTATGCAGGCTAATTTTTTTTGTGTGTAGTTGTTTAACATCTGTGAATATCAATATCAACCAGTATTTAAACTATTTTTAAAACAGTAAACACATTTGACTGAATAACACACGAGGAGACTGGGAAGATCTCACGTGTCAATATAATCTGAATTTAATCATGAAATTGCCTCATGAAATCGATATAGCCTCTAGTCTCGTGAACCTGCAAAGCACAATCAGTATTTCACTCAGACCGAACCGTGTCCACACAGCGTTACTCTGAGCAAACTCTGTTATTCATCAGTGTGAGGTGTTAGAAGAACAGTAAACACTTTTACCTTATTTTTACTCCCGTCGCCGCCCATCACACGCCCATCGCATTTTATCAACAAGGAATGAACGACACGAGATTTTCTTTGAAAACAAATCTACTCTCCTACAGAAGTCCGTCAATAAAAAGTGAATTCCATGGTACTTAGATCATCTTTGCACACAAAATAAAGCTATTTCAGCAAGCACATCAGTCAGTGTGCAACCTTTGATGCGCATGCAGGAGCGCGAGACTCCGCGCCGCCTACTCATTAATATTTACACATAAACAAAGATCACGTTACTGCAATGTACTGCATGCATCAGAAACGTCATAATTGATTGATTATGTAACTCTCACAGCCGTGACCTTCTTTTGTCTAGTAAGAGGCTTCTGTGGACCAGTGGAGAATCAATGTAGATTTGTAATGATGCTCTGAAGGATAAAATACACAATTACTTCCAATTTTGTTAGCTACACGTGATTATATTTTATATTCCTATATTATGCACATCTTTATAATGAAGACTAATGAATTCTTACCATGTTATTTTATACTAGTATATCATGCTCCTCTTTATACTTAAGTCTAAAGTTTTCAGTAACCTTTTATTTAAAACTATTAATTGCTTTAAAAAGTATTTGAAAACAATGCATCTAATTAATTACATTTTTTTTTCTCTGACATCCTTATGAGTAATTATTGGTGATTTACATAAAACTGGAAAATAACTGAATTTCAAGGGCTCTTTGGGGCCTGATTTTATTTTATTGACAATTATTAATTTACATGCTTGGTGACATTTAATACCTCCCATTATTTGTATAAAGAACAATACTAGGCCCATTGCCTGATACAGTGGTGGAGGGGAGGGGGGGGGGGTCTAAATAGTGCTCATTTTTAAACATTCAAGCTGAAATAACATCTTTCACTTTTGAAGCTGACAAGCACAAATCAGCAGCATCTCAGACATTGTTGAAATGATACAGAAGATAACCACAGATACAAAAATATCAGAAAATACTTTGTGTAAAAAGTGCCATAGTGTTAATATTAAAAAGCATTAATCAGACAGGCTGCAAAAATGGCATAAAACAAGATGCTTCCCATGATGTCCGACTGCTGCACAGGCAGAAGATCCTCAGTCCATTCGCTTTTGTATTGCACTATGTAGTTAGTACAGTAAAACAGTGGTCAGCTAACTAATATCATGAACAATTTAACATTGAGCTCAAATGGGGACAAATTCTTGATTTTTTTCAGTGATTTTTCCACTAATTGTGGGATAACATGGGCTTCCAGTATATGTGAATTTCAGATTCTTCTAGCTTTTCCGTTCTGGCATACAAGAATCTCCTGATCCAGCAGGAGAGGTGTCACAATGCTCCAAATACAAAGTATAGATGAACCATTGAATTATAGGACACTGTCTTGAGCTGCGAGGATGTTATCTTGAAGGGGTTGTTCAACCAAAAATGAAAGTTCTGTCATTAATTACTCACCCTCATATCGTTCCAAACCTGTAAGACCTCTGTTCATCTTCGGAACACAAATTAAGATATTTTTGATGAAATCCGAGAGCTCTCTGACCCTCCCATAGACAGCAAGGGTCCTTACAACGATCAAGGTCCAGAAAAGTAGCAAGGACATCGCTAAAATAACCCATGTGACATCAGTGGCTCAACCGTAATTTTACGAAGAATACGTTTTTGTGCGCAGAAAACAAAAATAACGACTTCAACAATTAGTCTCCTCCGCGTCACCCTGGCGCCGTTTTGGAGAGTATCACATACCTAAACAACGTATGTAGCACCACGTGGAAACGTTGTTTTCGTTCAGATCGAAGCGTAAACAATGTATCACGTGACACAGCTGACACAGTACAGCATACGTAGTTTACGTTCAGTGGATACTCTCTGAAATGGCGCCAGGGTGACGCGGAGGAGACGAACTGTTGAATAAAGTCGTTATTTTAGTTTTCTTTGCGCACAAAAAGTATTCTTTCCAACAACTGATGGCAGATGGACTATTTTAACGATGTTTCTGGACCTTGATCGTAGTATATCCCTTGCTGTCTACGGGAGGGTCAGAGAGCTCTCAGATTTCATCAAAAATATTTTAATTTGTGTTCCGAAGATGAACGAATGTCTTACAGGTTTATAATGACACGGAGGTGAGTAAGTAATGGCAGAATTTTCTTTTTTGAGTGAACTATCCCTTTTATAAAGATGATTTAATGCTGTATGTAGTTAATTTAAATATACTGAAATGATTTATGGCACAACAGGAGCACATAAAAACAATGTTAGGTGTACAGCACTCATATTAGACAGTAGAATGACAATCCCTTCTTCCATAGCAGGACCAGCGCCTGCAGTCACGGCTTGACCATGGTGCTGGTTCCTGTGTCCACACCCAGCGCGGACGTTTAAAGGCACCACTGGTGTAGAGGAGAGAGACCTCAGACTGGGTTTGGTTATCATTGACCGTCTCTTCTCCTGCGGACTGGGACTCGATAAAATACAGCAGCGCTTCTTCAAGACCAGCATTTCTGTGAAGGAGCTTCACTTGCGGCGACTGAAGATGCTCTTTTTGCTGGAGCTCTTGTCGGCGGTGCTTAAGCCAATCAGAAGTCTTGCTTTCTCGTCCTCCACCTGCTGCTGGAGGCTGCTGTCCATTTTTCCATCCGTCGCTTTACCTCGAGACTCTGAGCCTGAGGCAGGTTTCAACCGCAGCTTCTCCTTTATCATCTATTTATTTGGGACAAAAGTTGAATGAAATTTGAACAGAGGCCTATTACTACATTCTTATATGTAGTTTAAAGTTGAGTTTGGGACTGAGGGGTTTGCGAGTGATTACCTGTGCGACCAGAGCCTTACGACTGTCTCTCTTCACAGCCATAGCGAAGTCTAGCCAGGTCCAGGTGTTGTTATGATACTCCAGACAGGGCAGAACCAGGTTCAGATCCTTCCAGTCTACACTGCTCTTCTCTCCCTACAGATACACAAGAGAAATGCATACAGTCACACCAGGGCATGCAATGAATATTTTCAACATATATTAGCAAAGGATAGGATTTTAATGTGCTTCTTACTTTTAGGCTTTCTAAAGCAGTGTCATTTTATGTATAAATTTATATGTGCATTAAATTAGTCAAAAGTGACAGTAAATGCATTTATGTTACAAAAGGTTGCTATTTCTCAAATGCTGTTCTTTTAAACTTTCTATTCATCAAAGAATAACGAAAAAATGAAAGAAATCACAGTTTTGACAAAAATATTATGCAGCACAACTGTTTTCAAACTTTAAGACATATTTATAGAACAGCATATTAGAATAATTTCTGACGGATCATGTGACTGGAGTACTAACTGTTGAAAATTCAGCTTTGCTATAAGAATAAATTATATATTTTTAAACAGCATTTTAAACTGTAATATTTCACATTATTGCTGTTTTACTGTAACTTTGTAATTAAATTAGATAAATAAATGCTGCCATGGTGAGCATAAGATGTGCCTTTTAGACTTTGAGCCTTTGCCAGGACCAACCTTGTAACTGACGCAGAGAGGAACCTGTGGAATCTTGATGTAGATGAAAGAATTATTCATGGCTGCTCTTTCTTTCATCTTATCAATGTCATCAACGGGATGCTGAATGTGGAAGACATTTAGAGGTCAAAAAACTTTGCTACACTCAATTAATGACTTGCATCAACAATATTACAATCATTCTAGAATGCAAATAATGATCTGTAATTAATAAACTAAAAAAAAAAAAACTTTACAAACCCAAGAGGCAATACATAAGTAGCCTAGACATTTTAATTGTAATAATAATAGAATACCTCAGGTGGTTTGCGAAATGACCTCCTGACACCAGCGGTTCGATTTAACCCTTGCGCCACCCCTTTCCCGGGTCCAAGCCCTCCTATGGAGTCTTCAGAGAGCTGCCTGGGTTTCACGACACCTGTGATTTAAGAAGGAAATAAGCCTTAGACACTCCTCAATGCACATGAAAGTCACCCTGAGGCCATACCAGACACAAAACCCTCCAATGTCAAAGGAGCGATGAGCTTTTAATAGCTCGGGATGGGCCATCAATGTAACCTAACATCAGCAGACAGCAATCTAATACTCTCACTGGAGCACAAAGGAAAAAAAGAAATGGAGAAAAAAAAAAAAATCAATGTAAACTGATATTGATCAGCATGGGCTGCACTATGGATGTCAGTACAGCGAGTCCAAACAGTGGTTAAAACAGGAACGTAAAGACCAATTCTGGCTTTCCAGAGGAACAGCATTTTTTCCACTTCTCGTACTTAATTTATGCATTATAATTATAATTATAATTTATTTGCATATGATGTGATTGTGAACAGTTGAATATCCCTGTTGTGGTGGGGGCAGGTCAACTTACACACGTGGTCAGAATTGTTGGTACCCTTGGTGAATATGACCAAAAAAGGCTGTGAAAATAAACCTGCATTATTAATCATTTTGATCTTTATTTAAAAAAAAAAAAAAAAAAAAAAAAAAAAAAATCTAACCTTTCATTGAACTAAAACAATTGAAAATGTGGGGAAATCTCATTATGAAATAAATGTTTTTCTCAAATACACTTTGGACACAATTATTGGTACCCCTAAAAATTCTTATGAGTAAAATATCTGCAAAGTATATTCTCATTCATATTTACAATTTTGAGCACTCCAGGGTGATTATGAACATAAAATTATCCAGCCATGGCTTCCTGTTTCACAGGAATATAAATAGGAGGGAAAACAAAGGCCAATCACAATAAGAAAAACCAAAGAATATATCTCTGATGTGCAGCAAAAGATAATTGAGCTTCACAAATTAGTGAAGTGGCTTTAAGAAAAGAGCTAGAGCAGTGAAAATTCCCATCTCCACCATCAGGGCAATAATTAAGAATTTCCAATCAACATAAAATGTTACGAAACTGCCTGGAAGAGGACGTGTGTCTATATCGTCCTAATGCATGGTCAGAAGGAGAGTTTGAGTGGCTAAAGACTCTCCAAGGACCACAGCTGGAGAATTGCTACATCTTACTACATCTACACAAGTTATTTGAGAGGGTTTCAAGAAAAAAAAAAAAAAAAAAAAAAAATGCTCTCAAGCAAAAACAAACTCCATCATATTCAGTTATCAGACACGACTGGAACTTCAAATGGGACTGGCTTCTATGGTCAGATGAAACTAAACAAACAAAAAACGTAAAAAAAAAAAAAAAAAAAAAAAAAAAAAAAGAGCTTTTTAGCAGCAAACACTCAAGATGGGTTTGGTGAACACAGGGATAAAAAGTACCCCATGTGTACAATGAAATATACTGCTGTATTTTTGATGTTGTGGGCCTATATTTCTGCTGGAGGTCCTGGACATCTTGTTTAGACACATGGCATCATGGATTCTTTCAAATACCAACAGATAAAAAAAAAAAAATTCAATAAGTGACTGACTCTGTTAGAAATCTTATAATGGGCCATGTTTGGATCTTCCAACCGGACAATAATCCAAAAACAAACCTTAAAAACAACGCAAAAAATGGGTCACTGAGCACAAAACCAAGCTTCTGATGGCCATTCCAGTCCTCTGACCTGAACCCAATAGAAAATGAGTGGGGTGAACTGAAGAGAAGAAGCACCAACATGGAGTGATTCTGGATGAAGGAATGGTCTCTGATCTCTTGTCAGGTGTTCTCTAACCTCATCAGGCATTATAGGAGAAAATTTAGAGCTGTTAAACTGGCAAATGGAGGTTTCAAAAAGTACATCGTTAATTATGTCCAATGTGTATTAGAGAAAAACAGTTATTTCATAATGATATTTCCCCCCATTTTAAATTCTTATTCTCCAATGAAATGTTAGATTTTTGTGAATGTTTTTAAATAAAAGATCAAAATAATAATAAATAATTAACAATTCAGATTTATTTTTCACAGCCTTCTTTGATCATATTTACCATGGGTACCAACAATTCTGACCACATGTGTATACGCTTATGACAGAAAATTTCACAAACCTGTAGTAACCAATCTAAACTTGTCTTCTTCATCCCCAACTTCCTCTTCTTCCACATTTCGTCCGGGGAAGAAAAATCCCATCATCCTCTTGAAAAACTGGTACATGAGCTGAATGGTGAGTGGTACCACATTTACCTACAAATAAAAACGGAAAGAAGAGGACAGCTGTATGTGTGAATAGGATCCTCCAGTGTTATGATATAAACAAAAATGGATTTCATGATCGTCACCTCAAAGTGCTCTTTGACGGAAATCCCTCCCACGGGGGGGCGGACCTTACTGAAGATACGGAGGGCGAGCTGGCGTCCTGATTGGCAGGGGCTCTGAGGGCGCAAAACCACCTACAACACAGAACATGAGCACAGTTTCACCCAACTGACTGAAGTCCTTGTGTTTGCTTAGATGCAAACCACGAAACAAAGGAAAACATGGACATGGTTGCATATCCTGCTGGTCAAAGCCAACCGAAAATGATTGGACAGATGTAAAAAAAAAAAAATATATATATATATATATATATATATATATATATATAAAAATTGAGACAAAAGACGTAAAAGTGGAAGGCAATGCAACTAGCCTGGGATATCAATCTACAAGTGAGAATGCAGGAGAATGTGTCCAAACAGGAACATACACTTTCTGAGCAGGCATATGTCTGGATGAGGATGAAGGTGTTGACTAACAAACATAGGATTTTACCCACTCCATACATACCCTTACATGCTGCACAAGAGAAACCAAGAGTTATAGGATTAACAAATAGTAGAGATGTGCAAAACGCTAAAATGTTCAAAATTAACTAGTTGTGGGTTGTCTGAATGACTAGTTGGAAGCCCTGTATAATTAGGCTGGTTTAGGGTCATGTTCACAAGACGATCTAATTTTATTGTGAATTTTTTTAGCAGTGAATTTGCTAGTAAGGCAGTATTATGATGGCTGATAATAATCCATAATAATACTGATTATATCTGTAATTATGATGAAGAGGTTTCAAATTAAAGGGTTAGTTCACCCAAAAATGAAAATTAGCCTGTGTTTTACTCACCCTCGAGGCATCCTAGGTGTACATGACTTTCTTCTTTCAGAAGAATCCAATCGGAGTTGTATTAAAAATCGTCCTGGCTCTTCCAAGCGTTATCATTGCAGTCAGCGGGTGTTTCTGTTGAACAATCCACAAGTTGTCAAATAAAGCACCGCGCATCCATAATAAAACGTGCCTCACACGGCTCCAGGGGGGGGGTGAATAAAGCCCTCCTGTAACGAATCCATGCGTTTTCGTAAGAAAAATATGGCAGCGGATGATGTAGGACGTCGTTTAGCATGATTAGTGACGAACACGGAGAGAGAACTCGCGAGACTAGCATATCTCAGAGGCACGCTGCACATACATCCTATACGACAGATAGCGGAAGTGATAGAAAAGTGTTTATTACGTTAGAAATATGGATATTTTTCTTATGAAAATGCATGGATTCGCTACAGGAGGCCTTTATTCACCCCCTTAGAGCCGTGTGAGGCACGCTTTATTACGGATGTGCACACTTTATTTGACGACTTGTGGACTGTTGAATAGAAACACCCGCCGACAGCAATGATTAAGCTTGGAATAGCCAGAACAATTTTTTATAACTCTGATATGATTAGCCTGAAAGGAAACAGTCAAATACACCTATGATGCCTTGAGGGTGAGAAAAAAAAAAAAGGGCTAATTTTCATTTTTGGGTGAACTAACCCTTTAAAATAACCATAACCTCAATATCATTTACACGTACATTTACCTTGGATGTAAATATTGGAGTTAAAATGCTCAAAAATAAACCAATTAGATTATCAATCTTTTGTTGATAATACAATTATTGTTTGACAACAAGCAAACTAGGCGACCATCAGGGGACAGCATGGTTTACAAGCCTACTAACTGTCACACGAGAATAATGTTCATGTTACTTTAAATATTACAGGGAAAATGCAAACTAATTGTCTAGTTGACCTCTAACTAACTAACTAACTAACTAACCAGTTGGCTGCTGGACAACTAATAAACTACCGGTAGATGATCATCAGGGGACAGGAAGGTCGAGTCTACTGATTGTCAAAATAGAATACTGTCAACATTTTCCTCTAAATTTCACAGCTTCAATGTTAACTACTCGCTTTGTTGACACCTGATTAATCGACTAGTTGGATGTAGGATAAATTAGGTCACAGTAACTAAGTGACAAGATGGTTAACTGGTTGTCAAACCAGAATATAGTTAACATGTTACCTTAAATATTACAGTTAAAATGAGAACTACTCATTTAGTTGACCCCAAATTGATTGACTAGTTGGTTGTTAGACTAATTAGTAAAGTAGGTGACTGCCAAGGAACAAGACAGTTGGCAAGTCTACTAGTTGTCAAACTAGAATGCTGTTAACATGTTACCTTAAATATAACAGTTAAAATACTGTCTATTTTTTTTTTTATATATTATGCTTATTGTAGTATTTTCAAATTCAATTGTCTAGTTGACCTCTAGTTAACTAATTGTTTGTTGGACAATTAATAGACCGTCCTGCTTCCTCTCTAACAAATGGAACCAAAAAATAAAAATCTACACACACTAAACCAGCCCCCTACGCAGGCTTCAGTTTAGACTGTTTAAACATATGTAAACAACCACACAAAGACATTTGCAGAAGTTAGAGATCAATAACAGCAGATTTTCAATGACACATCTCAACTGTCACATGGTTTAGTTATTTCCCCGACTTGGACATCCAGTGTGAATCATTAAGCAGCAGTACCTTGTACGCAGCATTGGGAAGCAGGTTATTCATGGTGAACCAGCCCAGTTCCAGGAGATGTTCTGCTGTGTCATCAGACTTATTCAGCTGTGGAAGAGAACATCATAGCATGGTCATATACATAGTAGCTAACGTTTTACCAATGATTAGCAAAAAACAAATTCAGCAACTTAAAAAAAAAAAAAAAAAAACCCTCTGTCCTTCCAGACTCACCTTGCTGTACATGAACCTTTGCAGTTCAAGTTCAGCTATACCCAGCTGTCCATCTTCTTCTGTGAGACACCAGCGTGCCTGAGCAAAGTAGAACTCGGTACGACGCACAACGCTAACGTCCTCTGGGGGTTTACGCAGCTCCAGTTTGTTTGCTCTTTGCAGTTGGAAGTCCTTAAAACACCTGAGAGGAGGCAAAGGACTTTTTTTATCCAACCATTTTGAACTAATATTGCCAATGAATGATCAAATGCTAGAGCTGAGCTAGTGACCAACCGGATGAGGATGTTGAGCTCCTCACTCTTCATCTGCATGTCTGTCTTCTCTTGGTTGAGCTGATTCTGCAGGCGCAGGTTGATGTCCGACAGCTCATCTCCTCTGAACTCTTCTGACTGGGACTATAAGAGTCAGATAAAAGGTCATTATGAAGGAACCCCAAAGTAGTCTGGAGGACATGCCCTCATATGAAAAGCTATGCATATGGCTGATGGTTCAGGTGAACTAAACTGCCCGCAGATGTGCACTAACCCTCATATTGGAGTAGATCTGTTTCTCCAGGCAACGGATCTGAGCCAAATGCTGGCGAACTGCTTCCTGAAGGTGCAAGATACTGCTACGCTGCTCTTCAGGGTTGCTGGAGATCTCTAGCTGGAAACGCACACGCTGTTTCCTCTCACTGTGCTCCTAAACAAAGCAAAAGATCTGGAAGATCAGCAAACAACACAAGATCTCATTCTAGAATTGGTGTCCAGACAATTACAGTCAGTATGAACCTTGCGGCGGGGCTCCACGTGAAGCAGTAGGTTATTGACTATGTCCAAGATCATGGAGTACTGCACTGGATTGGTGGAAATCTCCAGGTCATTGTGGATGAGGGTGAAAGTATCAACTGCACCTGATATGACCAGAACAAAACAATAATATCTCTCTGACATAACAACTACCAGTATCACAAGATAGTCCCCGTTTCTCTTGAGGTCGCATACCAGCTTGTTTCTTTAAAAGGTCCTCCTTCTCATGGCAGTCACGGATCTCTGGCGGTTTGATGGAGGTGGCCAGTTCAGGGTCGATGTCATGGCTGTACCCGATGTAGTACATGCGACAGCTACAGCGAGAGATGATACGCTGGACCTGTTGGGTCTCCTGCACTTGGGACGGCTGGTTCCAATCTAAACCAGAGCAAGAAAAAACAGGTCAGATAAACTAGACTGTGGCTGCTGATTGGACGCGAAAAAAGTTGCTGCCACAATGCTATATGGAAGAGAGATGGGCCACTTGTAGGAAAATGAATGGGAGAAATCGTAAAAAAAACTCAATGGCCTTGTCCCATATGCAACTACAAGCCCTCACGGTCTTCCACGTCTACACTTTTGTGACATCTTAGTGCGGGCTTGGCAAAAGAGTGTAACAAGGGTACACAGTGGTCTCAAAGTAGGCACCTTACTGAGGCCTAAAATGAAAAATGGGACACTCTATGGTCTTGTGGACTTAACATGGACAAGCAGTAGCTTTTGTAAGTCTGCAAATGGATGTTATTTGGCACAGGGGCAATATGGCAGTTGTAGGCACTGAAGTCCAGGGGCCGTTACCAAGATGTCTGTCGAGTGACTTGATTTGCTTTAAAACAAGGGTGCCAAACTCAGTTCCTGGCGGTCACAGTCCACTTCAACCCTTATCAAATGCATCTGATCCAGTAAAACAAGTCCTTCTGGCAGGGTTGAAACTCAGCTCTGAAGGACTGTGGGCCTCCAGGAGATGAGTTTAGCGCCCCTGCTTTAAAGGGTCTTTGGGTGTTCTGAGCACTTTTAACAAGCTGCTATGCAGTTGCCAGGATATTATGTGGAGTTGCTAGGGCATTGCAAGGTGGTCCATCCCAAGAACTAAATGCAGTTAAGAATTCGAGAGTTAAAATGACACACCTGTGGTGGTGCTGACCATGCCTCCGACAGCCTGGCCACTCTCCATCAGCTCCTGGACTGAGTCCAGGTTCCTCTGCCTGTGTTCCTCAATGTTCTTTACCTGTAGGTCCACAAAATGAGAACTGATTGCTATAATGCAATGTTTAATTGGTTATAAATGCATGATAACTGTACTTCTGAACCCACCTCCAGCCACAGCTGCCAGTCCTCCTGTTCAGAGGGGTTTTGCTCCATGGTGGCGAAGTACTGCATTCCATCCAGCAGGCACGTCCAAGTGGTCTTCTGCTTGAGTGTGTCGTTATACCAAGCAGGATGGTGTTCACACTGCAGTAGTTGTGCCTTGGCGGCAGACACCAGCACGCAGCCGGCAGTCTCAGTGCCTCGCAGCATCATCTGAACACCATGCACATGGGAAGATGTTTAGATCTGCTAAAACCATATGCTGCACTACGGGTTACTGCTCTCAAAGCGGAATTCATACCTGACCGTTGACAAGCTCTATGAACCAGTTGCGGTTGTAAACATCATCCGTCTGGCACGCGGCAATTCCACAGAGCTGGTCGCTCACTCCTGAGTCCTCTTCAGAGAAGACCACAAACTTATCGGTCTCCTCAATAAGCTTCTGTAGCATGGACGTTCCTATAAATGACCACAAAAACACATCAACAGGGGCAAAGAAAGCCTTGGTACACCGAAGACTGACCATTTCCAAACAACAAAACTTTGTTATTAGTCTGGACAAAAAAAAACAAAAAAAAACTGGCAAATGAGCTACAAATATACACCAGATTTTTAGGCCTACCTTCATTCTGACTCTTCTCTGGGCGAGTGGCTGTGGTGATGACTGGTTTAGCGGGAGCTGTGTTGGAGGAGTAGCTGGACATGGAGCGCTTCAGCTTTTTCATCTGCATCTGGGTGTCGATCCGCAGCCCCTTCAGAGCCTCGGTGGAGAGGTTTCTCTTCAGCACAGCTGCTTTCTTATAGCCATCATACAAACCAAAGGCAATATTCCGGTTGGTGGTGGTCCAAGAAGCCCTAAGGTCCACCAAACACAACTTGTGCGTGTAGGAAGCATTGCTCTCGTCTTTTGAGTTTACCTCCTGAGACAATTTAAGCAGTGATATTGTTGGTTTGTCAATTAGTAAAGGCGTTAATTTTTGTATTAAATAATATATAGCAAAATATGATTTCTTGTAGATAAATTATCAATTGGAATCTCTCAATGACAATTTGAGTGTCTTACCTCCTCTATGCGGTTGCTCTGTCTCTGGTAGCTGAGTGAGGATAGGCTGAGCAGGTGGGTCTTCTTCACCTGGGCATTGATCTGGTGGTCGGCTGTCTCGTCCCATGTGGAGGCCATGAGGTGCACAGTGACCAGAGAAAGCTCGCTCACCATCTGAGTAACGTTCCACTCGGAGATCAGTCGTCTCATCACAGTGCCAGCTGTAAAACATGCATCGATCATTTCAGCAGAACATTTCAATAGTATGTCAAGTGGAGAGGGTGACTGAGGCTGTTTGCTCTCTCACCCTGTGGGATGAGCCTCTGTGCTCCTCTGGTGAAGACATGACCTTTACTGCACTCCACCTGAATGCCCCTCTGCTGAGCAAATGATGCCCAGTAATGGACCTGCACAGGAACATTTAGACAGGTTTAATCACAATTACAAAAAAATCTTTCCAATATGACTAAAGATCCTTTGAATGATAATATGAGGGTGAATGCTCTATATAGATACACAAGCTTACAAAATATAAATTACCGGTGATTAATAATAAATTATATTTTATTATTTAATTATAAAATAATTAAATAAATGAAATAAATAAAATTATGCATAAATAGAACATTAAAAAATTATTAAAATACAATAATTATAAACAACGGTTTTGCTTCAGCTATATATCACTGAGAATCAGCTAAAAGACAAAATAGAAATTAACTAAATTAATTAAATTTTAAAATATGAGGCAGGCCAAAAGTGTGGTGTGACAGAAGCAGGTGTATCACCTGTAGCTGTGGAAAAGATGCTGTATAGGACATCTGTTTGTAGTGCTGGCCGAGCTTCCTGCGGATGGGTCTGAGGCTGTGGAAGAGCTTGCCTCTGCAGATGGGCCGGGACACGCTGGTCCACGTGGCCCAGAAGTTCTGCATCCAGCGCAGGGTGCTGCTGTAGAGGAGGATTCTGGGCTGACTGGGCTCTGAGAGAAAACACAAACACAAGCCTTTAAAACCAGAGCTGAAAATGACCTTTAAGCCTGGAATAAACTACACGACTTTTGCCCCGATTTTCAGTCTGGATGATGCTGGTTGCTGCTCCGATTTTGAAAGTCGCGTAGCATTTATCAGCATTTAGAAAAAAGGCTATAGTTCTAACCTTTGCCACAGTGCTGGTCGAGGTCCATGGTGATGGAGAGGTTGAGGTTTTCAGAGCGGAAGGCCCTGTAGGAGTCGTGCGGTTGGCCTGAGGTGACATCCGCGACGCTTTCCACAGCACACAGCATTACAGCATGGTGGTCATGTGGATTACCATGGCACAACCATTGGAGGTCAAGGGTCATACAAAGGCTCGGAAGGTGCAGGAAGCAGATATCATCATACCTGTATAGAAACAGAGCAGAAAGATTTAAATAATCAAACTCAAATCAAAACGTAGTAGTCTTGTTATGCAATGCAACTACTAGTCACGTACTTGGAGGCTGTTCTAACATTGACGTCCAGGTCACCCTTGAAGACAAACTGCCCAGGATTCCAGTCAAAGTTCAGCTTGCTCCACTCCCAGTGCAGGTTCTCTGTGGTGTTGTAAGGGTCCTAACGCAATTGAAACATAATAGTTAGCATTAGATATTTAAAACTATAAAGGGTTTTGAGCATGGAGCCTGGGTGTGTTTGTTAGTACCTCAGTAGCGAGCTGATGAAGGTTGGCCTGTTCGATGTCCATCACCCAGCGGCCATGTAGAAGAAGTCTGCTTTTATCCCACCAGGTCAGAAGAGGGGATGGGTCAGCTGTGGGTTTGGTCAGTAAATCAACAGCCTGGCCAATCAGCGTCCAAGCAGGATCCCAGCACGGCCCCCACACAATAGTGTAGAGGGAAATATTTGCTATACGAACAATTAGAACGGTTGAGTCACATTGGTGCATCACATTACAGACTTACAAGATCAAGAGAGTGTTGTGACTCACAATGGACATCGTAGTAGAACTTCAGTGGTGGCATATTTCTGTAAACGGTCACATCACCCCATGGCTGGCCGAGCTGGACCACCTGTTTGCGCTTTGCTCTCAGCTGCCCGTCCTGCTCGGTGCCCATCAGACGTCCCGACAGCGACCACTCTCTGATCTCAAACAGGTAACGAGGATAGTCCCGGATTCGCACTGAACACAGGAAACAAGAATGCTAGTCATCATGGACTCTCATAAGTGACTAAAAATAGCACTTTGTACATGTAGCACGCAGCAAACAACACTTAAAACTGATTCTAATAGAGTCTGATATTAGCATGTTGCAAGGGCACAAACATTGTCAAATGTTGTCATGACAACTAACTGAAATAAGTTTAAAGTTGAAGTACTAAAATTACGAAGTGAAAATTAAGTGAAAAACAAACAATTTTCTTAGAAATATAAAAATATATATATAAATGATAAATAAATGATAATGGATACTAAAATAACACTGTAGGGTTGTAGTAATATATTCTGAGCTTGCATTCTCTAGCAAACGTCATGATGCCTTATGATTTTTTTGTAAAAACAAGTCTTCTTAGCGTAAGCATTAGCTATTCTCAGCATTAGCATAATCTGTTAACAAAGTGATATCTAGGTAAAAAGCTTACTGTGTTTGGAATAAGTGTCAGATTACTGACAGTAGACATTCACTAACTAAAAAAAAAAGCATCGCTCATTGGATTACATATTAAGGCAGGAGTGTCTGTCCAAACATGATCCTAGAAGGCCACTTTCCTTTAGAGTTTAGCCCCAACCCCAAATAAACACACCTAAGCCAGCTAATCAAGGTCTTCCAGATTACTTGAAATAGTGCTGGGCGATATATCGCGTGTGATATGCATGCGCATCTCGTCAGTAAAGCCGTTTCTTTGATTAGCGGTAAATCTCCATCACCTGTTTTCAGATGGAGCGGCATTTAATACACAGAGCCGTAGTTCACTTACAAGCTAGGCAATATCGCGTTCATTATCGAAGGCGACTGATCTGCGATAATGAATGCGATATTGCGTAGCTTGTCAGTGATCTACGGCTCCGTGTATTAAATGCCGCTCCATCTGAAAACAGGTGATGGAGATTTACCGCTAATCAAGGAACTGGCTTTACTGACGAGATGCACATGCATATCACACGTGATATAATCGCCCAGCCCTAACTTGAAACGTCCTTTATATTTATACATTACATTTCTCCAAAGAAACTTACATTGCATTTTTAAGGTATACATTTTATCAGTTTGTGCGTTCCGTGGGCATCGAACCCATGACCTTGCCGTCGCTGTTAGAGCTAAAGTGAAGGTGCGTTGTGGGAAGTTGGAGCTAACCTCTGCAGGACATTGGACATCCCTGTATTTAAGTACACTTGACTTACCCAGAAATGCATTAAGCTTGAATTTAAAAGCACGGCACCACTGGATCACCAGCTGCAGGCCATCTCTAGGGAAGGGGCTGATGCCATCAATGTCCCGCAGCTGCTCTCGGATCCGCTCAGGCCCGTGCAACGACTGATCTGCAAGTGCCACCAGCTCCAACTCTGACACCGTCCAGGTGAGCAGGGACTTGCGCATGGGCGTGTTGGCGTACAGCCGCTTGGACCGCTGAATGTAGATCTCGATGTGCTTGCGCTCAAGGGAGGTGTAGAGCTCCTCGATCTTACGGGCCGGCAGGAGCTCGCCATGCTGCTTGCGTAGGTCGGCCACTTTCTTGTCCAGCAGCTGCAGGCGCTTGGTGCTTTCCTTGCATTCATCCTTCATTAGCTCGTAATTGTCGCGTAGTTTGATCTCAAACACGTCGTCCAGGAACACAAAGGAGAACTGGTTGATGCGGACCAGCAGGTCCGGTGGAAGGCGACAAGGTTCTGTCGACGGGGCAGCCCTGCTGTGTAGGGTCTTCAGCCACTTCTGCACGCTGATGGCCTTATCGAAAGTGTCAGAGAAGTCGTACTGGTAAGGGAACTCAATGGCAAGGTTGGGTGCAGTGAAGAGCCAAGTGCGATTGTGAGATGTTTGGAGGAAAGGGAATTGAGATCTGTGCTGTTGCATCACCTCAAGCTCATCCAGCATCTGCACCTCGGCTCCAGAAAAGGAGAAGATGTCGTTGCCATCAAAGTTGAACACCAAATGAGGAGTTTTCATCAGCATGGCTCCAGGCCGTTTGGAGAGCGACAGTGCTTCTGCACAGAAGGTGATGTAGTTTGTCTCGGCCACATGGGCAGTGAGCCGTGTGCTTGCCAACTCTACACAAACTAACATGCCAGATGAAGAGGCTGCAGACTCTGTTCCATCCTTCTGTCGTAGCCTTAGAGACTCAGACAGCGCCTTCCAATAGCTTTGGCTCTCTGTGACATGCTGATACAAAAACATGTGATCCGATGGTGTCCACTGCACTGTTAAAGCGTTTTCACTCTGCACCTGATCAGATGAAGATGGGAGGAAAGAAATCAAAATGTGGTTAAAGTTGGCATGAAACGGAAACTATGATCATGTTTTAAGGTATATTTAAGTAAAACGTATGCTCTTCTCTGTCAGCCGCATTCTGGATACGCTGTTTTCATTCAAATCAAAGCGTAAACAAACGTAGAAGACGTATCCTTGTGGTGCGGCTGACACAGAAGTGCGTACGCTGCTTGCGTCCAACGGATATTCTCCAAAATGAGGCTATGCTGAACCAGAGGAGAAGAATTGTTGAATAAAGTCGTTGTTTTGTTTTCTTTGTGCAGAAAAAAAGTGTTCTTGTCGCTTCATTAAATTCAGATTGAACCACTAATGGCACATGGACCATTCTGACGATGCTTTTCATACTTTTCTGTGCCTTGACAGTGTTAATTGTTTGACAGTCACAAGCCTCCCGGTTTTCATCCAAAATATCTTAAATTGTGTTCCGAAGAACGAAACTTTCGCAGATTTGGAACAACATGGGGATAAGTGATTAATGACAATTTTCATTTCGGGGTGGAGTATCCCTTTAAGAAACAAGCATATGTAAACTTTTGAACGGGGTCACTTTAAAAATTCAACTATTATTTCCTCTTGTGGACTGTGAAATATCTTATTGAGGTCAGTAGTAAATAAAAATAACATGCATTTTGTATGGTCCTTCTTATTTTGGTAAAATAATTAACATTTTGCAGATACTGCGAAGTGTATGTAAAATTTTGGCCACAACTGAACTGTATATTCCAAAGCGACTTTTATAATCCAATTAAAATCAAGTGTACAAAACATGTGCAAAGCACAGACATTTGGATTCATGTCGAATGAGAAAGGTACATGATATCTGTATAGCATATTTCCCACATGTCAATACTTTTTCTTTTGTTTCAGAATTTGTTTAGGCATGGCCTTTATAATAAATGCCACAATTTAGGTTTGTTTTATACTTTAGTTTTGTTTTATATTTTAAATCCCTGTTACGTTCTAAATACAATTCAATTTAAAGGATTTTTTTGTGGGGAACTAAAATACACTTTTATAAAGTTTTGAAAATTTTAGTTTTATTGTTCTCTCAAAAATGCTATTTTTATCTGGTATGACTTACAGATAAACACTACAAAAACCCTTTCCAAAAAATTCTAAACTTGATTTCTTGGTGACTTAAACAGGATTGTGCATTCTGATTTCTTTAACTACATTTTGATCCATTTAGTTGTGCCCAGTCTTCCTGCTTTTTTCAGCAAGAATGCATCTCATGTTGAGTGCCGTTGCGGTATTGGATTGAAAGTCACGTAAGTGTTGACACAAATTACTGTCCTCATCTAAGGCCATATTCTAAAAATAAGGGCTAATTTTGACCAGACTGTAAAATATGCAATGTCCAAAACCCTTAGAATTAAATTTAATCATAGTTTTGGGCCCTGCTATAATTGTTAATGGAATTCGATATGAAGTGATCAATCAGTGCAGTCACACCTAGTGGTCATGGCCTGTAATAAGTGATTCTAGGTGGTGGAAGTCATGACAGCTGTGTGTAGGAGCAGTGTAGTACCTCCAGACTGCAGACGCTGATGTGATAGGAGACAGTAAATGCTGTTAGGGTCAAGATGGGGTTGGGAGTTTGGGCGGCTGGGCAGCAGGGCTCCAGACTCTCAGTGAGGGCCTTCACCACAGCCAAAGAAACACCTTGGACAGAAACATTCAAATTCTCCCCCGATCCTTCAGCTAGCACTGTGTCCACCCTGACTGCAACAGCCCCTTTAAATGCAACACAGAAAAACAAACTCTCATGTACTGAAACAAACTAACATGTACCGAGTAACTTTTTGGATACAAGGAAGAAAAACAAGAGTGTAACTGGTATTTTAAGGACTTCTTTTAGTTCCCACCTGCCACATTGGAGAGTGTGAATGTGTTTACATCCTCAAGATTGAGTTTAAACTTAAAGAGAGGTGGTAGACGAGTTGGAGGCTTTTCTGGAGTGGAATGTAAGGAGACGTTTCCTGCTTTGTCCAGTTTGAGAACGGAGAACAGACGTGACAGACACAGAGTGCAGGTCTCGGACACTTCCAGCTGCAGGCCTTTCAGACTGGACTCCATACAAGCACTCCCAGAAGGGCTGGAGTTCACCGTCCTCGACTTACTATAGCTGCCCTGTGGGCGAATTAATTAAAAAGGACATAATGTAAAGCCAAAAGGTTATCATTTCAAAACATAGCCCATCTTTCATAATAAATGATAACTTACTACATAAATGCATATTGATTTTACCTGTAGTGTGAGAGAGTCTAGGATAAGGGCTTCCCCCCAGACATGTTTTCCAGCTGGGTGAGGAGCCTGCTGGATATGGGAACCCTGGCCCACACGCCACCAGAAATGATCCAGGGAGAGAGAGGCTTTCTCAGTCACACTCAGACTCTTCACGTCATCCTCTTCTGAGCTCAACAAGTGCTGCAGTTCTGTGAGACACACCGGATTCAGTCACACATCACAGCAGAGACACTTTTGAGCTGAAGTGTTCAATCAATTCTGTTTTACCAGAAGTTGACCAAAAAAGGAAACTGCACTTTATTCATTTAGAAAAGAGAATTTAGTTAGTGTGGCTCCATTCAGGGCTGATATTATTAACTAAAGCAATTGAACTACTTTTTGTACAATTGAAATAAAGTTTAAATTAAATAAATTACAGATATTAGAACATTTATTAAAAAAAAAAAAAAAAAAAAAAAAAAAAAAAAAGTAATGTTGGCTTGGCGACTAAGTAAAAAAAAAAAAATTACAGCTGAAGCACTAAAATGATTAAAACTAAAACTGAAATAAATGAAAGTTAAAATTAATAGCTAAAATGAGCTTTTAAACAATTAAAAAAACAAACAAATGTAATTCAAAATACCATAATGGTATATAAATAACACTACAATAAGACTGCCTACAGTACATTGACAAGGCAAAATGACATTTTTAGATAATTAAATGATTATAACAACATTTTTAGGTCCCACTTTATATTAAGTGGCCTTAACTGCTATGTACTCACATTAAAAAAATAAGTACAATATACTTAGTGCTCATATAATATTGCGAAGCACTTTTGCTGCTATTGAGGAGGGATACGGGTAAGGTTAGGAACAGGTTTGGTGGTATGGGTAGGTTTAAGGGTTAGGGTTAAAGTGTAAGAGATGTGTCAACAGTGTAACTATAAATGTAATGACATGCAGGTATTTTTAAAAATATAATTACAATGTACACAAAAAGTGCATTGTTATAATATTTTACATCAAGAACATTAAAATATTGGCCTTTGAAATTGTGCTTTTCAAAATATAGATCTCTAACTGGTAGAGAACAAAACCTGCTGTTATTTGGAGTAATTCCTGTCTAATCTGAATGGCTTGTCCAACCGTCTATTGTTTTTAACAGCATTCAATAGCCACACTTCTCTATTTACCAGAGTTGGCTGAGATGAAGCCCAGGGCAAAGGGTGGCGTATCTCCCAACTGCACTGACACATTGACATTAGACACGGAGGAGCTTATCATCACGGGAGCGTCCAGCTGAGGGAAACGCCTGGGAGACAAAAGGACACTTACGAGAGAACAATAAACAAGACCTCCATCACTGCCCAATCTGGGATGCTCAGAAAGCAAGCGGGCGATTAATACCTTTTTTTACGAGTTGTTTTTTTATGTGAGAGCCGGTCCCATGACAACATGTCCAGCCAATGGGAGAACTCTTGATGACGGTAGTGGATGATACAAGTGTTGATGGTGACCGTGCTAGAGATGTCAACAGATGTCACCTTAAGAGAGAGTGAAGCCAGAAACAATAATGAAGAGCAAAGCAAACATACAGAAATACAGAAAAATCATACAGAAAGCGAGCAAAACAACTCACCTGCAGTATCGTTCTGAGTGTGTTCAGACATATAATTCTCTGTCGACTTTGTGACAGTAAAAGACCATCTGAAAAACACCCAGTACCCATACGTAGCTTTAAGTGTGTGTTCAGATCCCTATCTCTAAGGAAAAATAACGAGTGTGTTCTTGTGTACTTTACCCTCCAGCAGAAGCTCCAGGCGGCTCTGTGGGAAACTGAGCTCAGGGGAGAAACTCTTCAGAGGAAGCTGCTCATCATCACGATCATAACCCAGCTTCAGAGATTTTAAAGTCCAGTTCAAATGTCTGCGAAGCAAACATAGTGTGTTAGAGCACAAAAACAACATTCAATATTGAGCACAATAACTGTGCCATGACTGCTCACCTCTTCTGACTGTGCATGGAGAGTGTGATATTAGTGTTTTCAAAATCCACATTGACCTTCTGTGGAATCAGGTTGTGAAGACGCTCAATTGCTTCAGTTTGGACGTAAGAGTCTTCTTTGTCATCTTGAAGAGGCACAAACATCAAAAAGCTTTAACATTTATATTTACAGCAAGGTAAATTATTATATTATATTATAGTATAGTATATATTAATATATTTACAACAGGGTTAACTAGTTTTCACTAGTTGAAATAATAGAAAAGTTAACAGAAATGAAAAAGAATACATAAACTAATTTTGTTTCTTATTTAATTTAAAGACGAACATAAATTACTCAAATATGTAAAACCAAACTGAAAATCGATAAATACTATAAGCTATAAAAGTATAAAAACCATATTTATAACTAAACTACATTTAAAATAAATAAATAAAAACCATAAAACAAAAGTACAAAAATTTTGAATGAAATTAAAATGGAAAAACACACACAAAAAAAAAAAAAAACATTCCAAAAAGTTATAAAAATTATATTAACACACTGATTTACAGCAGGGATGCACAAAACCACGTGTGTGTGTGTAAATATTATTATTATCATCATTACTAACAAAATAAGAATATACTACTACTGTGATATTTCACTGTAAAGAAAAATAATAAAATAATTTTATTTTGAAGAACTTTAAAATTACAATAATATTTATTGCATCTGGTGATGCGCTATGAAATTATTGCAGAGCAAATGAATTTTTTAATTTAATTTCGAAATGAAACTGCAGTCTTTGCCATTTGATAATTGCACTAAAAGCTACATTACGATTTCGGATGCATTATGACTAACTGCATAGCTTTAATGTAAGGTGTGTAGCTTAAGCGTCAAACCTGCAGTATGAGCTGTGCAGACAGCAGGAGCAGCTCCTGGAGGTTTGGGGAACTGGCTGAGGAACAGGCCCTCGTGAAGCTCAGCCAGCAGTGTTCTCACACACAGTCCCAGACGACCCGGCCTCAGACCAGGCAGACTCACGTCACCATTCAGGGCCAGACTCAGCGATACCTCAGCCAGACACGTGTCCTGCTAATGAGAGGACAGGCACTCTGTTAGCACCTTGTAACCATTTAACCCAAATATTTATCCTTTGTACACAACACCACAAAGTGAATAAACACCCACACACATGAATGTTTGCTGTACATACCAGTCTGCTGCTCTTCAGAACTTTACTGCTAAGTTGTCCCACTGAGAAATCCCAGGCCAACCTGAAAACATATCAGCAAGTTGTCATTTTAGAAGGATTTGGGTAACTTGTTTCTCTAAAGGGTTTGGTCAGGGGCAAAATGGTGGTTCGATCCTTGTGGAATAGGTATAGGGATGCAGCATATACTGGTATATTGGTTATTAAAATAAATAGTTCATTTATCAGTATCAGTAGATATTGGATATTTAATTGTGCATGTTCATTACACTAGCATTCAAAAGATTGGGGTTAGTAAGATTTTTTTTTGTTATTTGCTTTTAATTTGTTTGAATTAATACTTTTATTTAGCGTGGATGCATTTAATTGATTAAAAAGTGACAGTACAATGTTTACAGTGCTGTCAAATATTTTCTGTTCTGGAGTAATGGCTGCTGAAAATTCAGCTTCATCATCAGAAGAACAAACTACATTTTAAAAATCAAAAATAGAAAACAGTTATTTTAAAATTGCAACCATTTTTCTAATTAATACCGTTTTTATTGTATTTTTGGTCAAACAAACGCAACCTTGGTGAGCATAAGAAAACTTTTTAAAACATAAAAAAAAAAATAATAATAATAATAATAATAATTATTATTGATCAATCAATAAATCAAATTCAAAAACAAAAAATCTTACCAATCCCAAACCTTTTTTAATTTTACTATACCTTTTTCTCACTTAAAACTAATTATAAGAAAAAAAATAAATGTATCCATTTATCATTCTGTGCATTATAATTACCATTAAGAATGGTTTTTTTTTTTTTTTTTTTATATAGACAAAATAGCACAAAAATTAGATATTGACCATTTATTGCCATGGTCAATCATGGCCATTTGTTACTAATTTATATTGGTCACAACATGAAAATAAGTACAGGCTTAATGGTTTTAAAACTTCAGTGCATCCCATTTGGTCGTTGCAGTGAGCTTTACCCGCTATGCACACAGCTATCGGTCACACAACACCATGCAGAAGTCTTTTTAAAAAGAAGTAGTTATTTTTCACAGGTTAATCACCTTTTACTTTGATGATCCAGCAGCAAAGTGATGGCAGAGGATGTCATGTGCCAGAGGGACTCAGGCAGGGCCAGATTCAACACCATCACATTTATAGAGTCAATGTGGAATGACAGCAGCTGCAAAACAGACACCACTAGAAACTTTAAAGGACCTTTGCAATTGTATCTACAGTATTGCAGTGAAAGTCCATGGAGAACGGCATTCCAAAAGTTTTAAAAGCACTTCTTTCATACAAAATTATGAGTTAAAAGGTTGGATGTCATTTTGAGTAAGTGAACATTAAGGAGTATAATTTTAATATCTTGTGATATTTTTGAAATAGCATGGACTTTCTGTCTTGCCCCATTGAATTTCATTGCAAGTGCATTACTACAACACCCTTTTCTTTTCTTCAAAACAATATATATTGCTCTTCTGTGGTAATCAACAGCAAGTCAGCTTTGCATACCTGAGAGAGGAGGTGCAGGGTAGAAGGACTCAGAGGAGGTCTTTTTGAATTCTCCTCATTCCTTTTGAGAGCCCGGGGCCTAAATGGCTCCTGTAGGTCAAAGCGGACCCGAGCCTCACCCACACACAACGCCAAAAACCTCCTAAAAAATACAACACAATCACAATCACAGATCTTTAACAGACAATATTTACACTGACTGTGTCTTATAATTATACTTACGGCAAGTCCGGGTTAACTATTTTGCAAGAAATCCATATCCTGTCAATTTCCTACAAAACAGAAAAAGGTTTTATAATGCTAGAATACATATTAAACATCATTGCACCACATCAGTAGCTGCTCTTAACTACATAAAGCCTACTGTATCATATTTGATATGCACATTTCTAAGGCCTTCATATTATCAACATGATCAAACTGCCGCTGAAAAACCTGTTGTACATAATCTACTACATGCCTTCTGTAATCCTCAAATATGATCTCTATATACTACCATTCTCACTATATCGTACTACATGAGCCATAAAAGTATAAGGATTAAGAATGATACTCAACAAAGAACATACAGTCATGGCCAAAAATATCGGCACCCTTGCAATTGTGTCAGAAAATGCAACCCTTCTCTCAAAAAATTGTTGCAGTTACAAATGTTTTGGTACTCGCACATTTCTTTTTTTTTTTTTGCATTGGAACACCACACAAAAAAACAGAAGTTCAAATCTGATACAATTCCACAGAACCCCCAAAAAAAAAAAAATGCACTGGACAAAATTATTGGCACCCTTAACTTAATATTTGGTAGCACACCCTTTGTAAAAAATAACTGAAATCAGTCGCTTCCTGTAACCGTAAATAAGTTTCTAACACCTCTCTACTGGAATTTGGGACCACTCTTCTTTTGTAAACTGCTCCAGGTCATTCAGATTTGAAGGATGCCTTCTCCCAACTGTTGTTTTGCAATATCTCCATAGGTGTTCTATGGGATTCAGATCTGGACTCATTGCTGGCCATTTCAGAACTCTCCAGCGCTTTGTTTGTAACCATTTCTGAGTGCTTTTTGAAGTGTGTTTCGGGTCATTGTCCTGCTGGAAGACCCATGACCTCTGGTGGAGACGCAAACACTGGCCACTACGTTGCCCCCCAAAATTCTTTGGTAATCATCAGATTTCATGATACTGTTCACACAGTCAAGGCACCCAGTGCCAGAAGCAGCAAAGCAACCCCAAAACATCTTTGAACCTCCACCATGTTTGACTGTAGGCACCGTGTTCTTTTCTTTGAAGGCCTCATTTCTTTTTCTGTAAACAGTGCCATGATGTCCTTTACCAAAAAGCGCTACTTTCGTCTCATCTGTCCACAGTACGTTCTCCCTGAAGGATTGTGGTTTTGTCACATAAGTTTTGGCAAACTCCAGTCTTGCTTTTTTTATGGCTTTGTGTCAGCAGTGGTGTCCTCCTGGGTCTCCTACCATAGCGTCCCTTTTCATTCAGATGGCGACGGATAGTTCGAGCTGACACTGTTGTACCCTGTGTCTGCAGATCAGCTTGAATTTGTTTGGAAGTTAATCGGGGTTCTTTATCCACCATTCGAACAATCCTTCGTGGTAATTTTTCATTAATTTTGCTCTTCCGTCCACGTCCAGGGAGGTTAGCTACAGTGCCATGGGCTGTAAACCTCTTGATGATGCTGCGCACAGTGGACACAGGAATATTAAGATCTCTGGAGATGGACTTGTAGCCTTGAGATTGTTCATGTTTTTCCACAGTTTTTTCTCTCAAATCCAACTAATCTCAAAATAAAACTCTTTCCACTTCTTTCTTTTCTCCATGCTCAGTGTGACACACAACACAAAGGTTGAGTCAGCTTTTCTCCATTTTAACTGGTTGCAAGTGTGATTAGTATAATGCCCACACTTGTTACTCGCCGCAGATGTGTCTAAATACAAATTACAGGCGCATCACATGCTTGAAAAACAATTATTTCTAACAAGTTTTGACAAGGTGCCAATAATTGTGTCCAGTCCATTTTTGAGTTCTGTGTAAAACTGTATCAAGTTTGACTTTTCTTCTCCGTTTTTTTGTGTTGTTGCAGTGCAAACAAAAACAATAAGCATGTGAATACCAAAACATCTGCAATTGGAACAATTTTATGACAGAACTGCAAGGGTGCTGATACTTTTGGCCATGACTGTATGTAAACTTTTACAAATATTTTGTCTAAAAGTTCAACAAACACTTCCAAATAAATAGATAGATAGATGTTTTGACTATTAATTCATGTGTTAAACTTTACAGGGTTATGAGGACTGTAATAGGGCTGATATTAGATGCAGTGTGTGTGACGCATGTTTAATTGATGCAGAAACCAAACCCACTAGAGTGTGTTGAGGCTGAAACTGAACACTGATTCCTCGCACTGAGAAAAGACCCACAGATCTGATCTTTAGCTCTGCATTCAGGACATCGTGGAAAAAACGGACAGCCAAACTGCAAGCAAACCATCTAATAAAACACAAAGCGGGCAGATTTAATAGGTGTAATATTGCATCTTCAATATCTGTACATATTAAAGCAAGCTGGTTTCTTACCTAAAGATCAAAATTAATACAACTGCCGAGATGAGAAATACTGAGATGGCAATCAGCAGGGCAGACATTGTGCTGCAAATGTTCCTTCACATTTAGCCTACAACCATGGCACCTGACTTCAGACCACCTGTCAAACAGTCACTCACATTAATATCTGTTGAATTCTCTCAAAACACATTAGGTATTAGTGAATACATTCAAGTGAATAGAAAAGAAGGGAATGCAAGTGAGAATGCAAGTGCATGATCATTTTAAGAAGCCAAATGAGTGCATTTACATTTCTTTATTCAATATCTGTCGTCTGAAATATTAACATTCGTTCGTTACAAACAAAACTAACTGAATAGTGACACGGAAGCAGAATATATTGCAATTATTATCATTTTGCAAGCCAAATTACAGGCTAAGAGCTCTGTGCAATAAATAATACTGCACATATTTTTATTCTCAAAACAATCTAATCATTTGATCGTCAGTTGTGCCACTCTGGCACTGCAAACAGCTGTTGGGTGGAACTTGCAATGTTCAGCAAAGCAACACTAGCCTGTTAGCTGCCAAAACAACACAGCGCACCTCAAAGCAAGAATTATTTAACTTCCTAATTAAGGTGTTGACTGGAATTAGCAGCTTTTAAGTCGGGTTACCCACCTGAAAGGGTTTGTAATGCAGACCAGTAGCTCTTTACGTGTACAGCGCCCCTCCGTCTCATGCTAGGCTAACGGCGCTAGCAGCTCTCTGTCAATAAACGGACATGCTAATCATGTTTATCCGCTTCCTTAAACACATAGCATTATAATTACATCCGCTGATAAACCACATTTCATTCTAATTTAGGATTTAAGTAATGGACTTTCCTCTTGTAGTGCTTCTGTTTCAAGTGTGAAGGCAGGAATACTAACTTTTATGAGTATTTCATAATAAAAGTCCCATGAGCTGAGCACAGAGAAAAAAAAATTGTTACTTGTTTTTTTAACCTAAAGGGACACAAAGGTTTAACGAGTCTTCCCATTTCTATAGACGAAAACTGTAATTTTCAGTCTTATTTTAACTATTATAAATTACAGTATGTAAATTGGTAGTTTTATGATTTGGACAGTCAGCTGACAGTCATCTTCACCTCAGACAGTGTCACATGACCACAAGTCACCTTGCACACCAGTGGTTATCAACCTTTCTGGCCACATTTTGGTGAAGCTGTTTTCTCTGGTATTTCTGCAGTGAAATGATAATGCAGCATGATTTCAAAAAATTTTATTATCAGAATTTGGAAGTGTTGACACATTAAATTAATCAATTAATCAATCTTATGTATATACATAAGATTCTGTCATATATACATGGATAATAACTCATACTATAATGCAGAAGCATTACAATACTGATCTCTGCTGGTCAGCAGAATGAAAGCTTTCCGTCTTTCTTTTTCTGCACTTTGGTGTACAGTATACCATGATGCTAGTAATAATTGAAATTAATTATGAATGGCACCACAGGCAGGAAATGTTTATTTTAACAGCCCCTGAATATTTATAACATTACACTTCCTGATTATCTTCTTTATGAAACCTATTTACACTTTCAAGAGAATAACAACATAACCGTGAAGATTAACTTTTTGTAATTACACAAATATACATATTTTTCACCATGTCTGCAAGTCAAGAAATTGATAAAGTTAATGTTATTTTCATGAAATAAAACTGAATTTTGGTCATCATTTCCAAACCACTGAAATGTATAATAACAAACATCTGGTTGACTGAGCATCCTGGATCTTTTCAAGCAGTTTCAATAAAGCCAGACAGCGTTTATGCTGAAGCCTTCTGCTTGTTGTGTTTGGCAAACCACTCGTCACTCTTATCTGCAGCCATGGCCTGTGAAAGCAACCAAACAGAAAACACATGAATGCGCTTTGAAAGTGGATGACAGGATATATTTAATGCTGTATAATGTGGTGAGATGATTACCTCATCCAGTAATTCATTCCCCTTTGGGTCCACAGCAGAAAGCTGCCTGAATGCCTCATCGCCCACAAAGCAGATCTCATGGCCATCCTACATTAAGCAGAATCCGACTCAGCCAAGAAAATACTCAGGATCAATCTCAGCAACATTAGACAATAAAGACTCACAGGATCTGCAAGAATGACGACTTCCACTGTGGCTTTTCCAGGTGTGTCCAGACTCACAAGAGGGGTTAGGATTTTCTGCTTTTCTTTTTTCATTAGCGCTTCAATGTCTGGTAACTGCAAAACAAAGACATCTCTTTAAAATGACACCAAGTAGAATAGATATCGTTGGCTGATGTTGGAATAGCTGACCTGATCCCGAGGGCAAGCGAATGCGATTCTTCCAAAAGCAGTTCCATGATCCACAGCGCCTCCAATGTCCTGTAACTCCAGCTTACACTACAAAAGCACGTAACTTATTAAAATGACACATACACTACCACTAAAATGTTTGGGGTGGGTAAAATCTGGGGTATGTTTTTAAAACAAGTCTCTTATGCTCACCAAGGCAGCATTTATTTGATGAAAGCACAGTAAAAACAATAATATTGTTAAATATTATCAAAATTTTCTATTTTAATATGTATGTTAAAATGTAATTTATTCCTGTGATACAAAACTGAATTTTCAGCATCATTACTCCAGCTTTCAGTGTCACATGATCCTTCAGAAATCATTCTAATATAGAAACATTTCTTATTATTATCAACGTTGAAAGCCTCTTAATATTTTGTGTAAACATTCCAAGCATTCTTTGATGAATAGAAAGTTCAAAAGAATAGAAAAAATTTGTCTTTACTGTCACTTTTCATCAATTTAACATATTCTTGCTGAATAGAATATTTATTTCTTCCAAAAATGTATATATGGTAGTGCTGTCAAATGATTAATCGCATCCAAAATGAAAGTTTTTGTTTACATAATACATGTGTGTGTACTGTGTGTGTATATATATATATATATATATATATATATATATATATATATATATACACACACACACACACACACACACACACACATATACACATATATATACACACACACACATATATATATATATATATATATATATACACACACACACACACACACACACACACACACACACACACATATATATATATATATATATATATATATATATATATATACACACACACACACATATATATATATATATATATATATATATATATATACACACACACACACACATACACATATATATATATATATATATATATATATATATACATACATACATATATACACACACACACATATATATATATATATATATATATATATATATATACATACACATATATAGGATATATTTTGAAAATATTTACATGTATATATTTATATTCATGTACTTTATATTATATATAAATATATTTAATGTATAAACATATTTCTCTTAAATATATACATGCATGTGTGTGTATTTCTATATAAATAATAAATATACACAGTACGTACACACACACACACACACACACACACACACACACACACACACACACACACACACACATATATATATATTATGTAAACAAAAACATTTATTTTGGATGTGATTAATCATTTGACAGCACTAATATCTAGTAATGTATAAATACATTTGTATAAATTAATTTTCTTCAGTTAAGGGCCTGATATAAGTTTTATAAAAAGAGGATAACCAAACCCAAGGCATGAATTCATTAGGTCTTGGTGAGTGGCATGCCCTCATAAATTAATTATTGCCAAAAATATAATAAATGGATTATTTTCAGCCAAACCTGATTATCTGAGAATCCCATTAAGGCAATCTTTTTGTCCTCATTTTTCTCAATAACCTTCATTCCCAGCAGAGCAGACCAATAATGAATAGAACGCGGCAGATCAGACACTGCCAGGGAGACTTTCTGGACAGGATCTATTACCAGAACCAGAAACAATCAGTTAGGAGTCAGTATACAATAGCGCACTTAACTACTACAGTTACAACATATATTTACTTCCATATTTCATAGAGGAAGTTCTCACATCCCTATTATAACACACATTTAGTGCAAATACCCACCACAGTTCGGCAGTTCCTTGTCTATAAGGTAGAAGCGGTATCCTCCCGGAGCTTCAGTCATGTAGAGAGACTCTTCGACTTGTGTTAGAGGCCAGTTTAACCTCTTAGCATTACTCACAGCCTGACTGGACTGCAGAGTGAGACCCTAATATTGAAGAGCACAGGCAATCACAGCTTTATTTAGAAATGACCCCATTTAACAGAAAACATGCAGTGGGGGACAAAAGTCTTGCACAACTGCTTGTGAATATTCTTCTATAGTAATTTATTACAAAAATCTAAATAATTAAATGTGTTGTGACAATTCAAGGCTGAACTGAAAAATTATGATTGAACACATGAGAGTTCACATGATTAGTGTCACAAATTTACATGCATTTAATTCAGGGCCGAGACATTTGGTAGAATCTGACATTTTATATGATATTCGATCCAAAATCATCATTACTGTATATGTATTTTATGGTTTATTTTATGTTTAGATCCTACTTTGTGTGTGGTTTCAAATCATGAATGTTTTATATTAATTTCATTTACCAGAAAGTCATTGCCAAGGCGATATTCACCCACTCCATAATTATAGGTCAACTCTGCAACAAAGTGGTCATCTTCTGGTCCAAAGCCTACCATGGTTTTACTCCATTTTCCATCATATGGACTGAAAACAAAGTTATAAGTGTAAGCTAATATTTAGAGTTTGATACAGGTTATACAGGTAACTAAGCTTTAGTCAAATAAAAATAAAAGCATGACTAACCCATTGCAGGTTGCTTTGCAGCCCTCCTCAAATTCTTCATGACGCAGAATCTGTAGATTAGAATGATTTATTATTGATTATAAATTAAGGTTTTGAGTCCGAGCATAGACGGAAAATACGAGAACATGCCAACCTGTGTTTGGTAATAGCGTGATTAACTGGCTTATCAACAATATTAGGAGGCAAAGTTCCCACTTTATTATTTACATAATAGGACAAGAATTTTACAATACGATCAGCAGACGGGTCTTCTACCTTCATTCCTAAGACATCCCTGTAAAAAGTGGCTGTTTTGGTCCGGTTTCCTACTTTAAAAACAAAATGCAGTGCTCTTCTTAGTGCCATCACTTTTGAAAGTGTCCTGCTGTAAACGCGCCGATCACACACTCTGTGTCAACACACACACCTTGCGATTGACTGCTCTGCTGTCGACAGTCCATAGACTAAACCAAAATAATTCGTTTCATTTCTACGCGCATACGCAGCGCCATTATATACGAGGAGATATTAAGTCAATATTTTTTAATATACTGTAATGCAAAATAGCATGTTACAACATGATGAGTTGAATCTTAATAACACATTTCTTGGTGAATTCTTACATGGTACAGTCCATTCTAGTGCTGGTGAACTGAGTCAACCACGCGAATCGGTTCCAATGAACTGTTCAGTCCGAGGAATTGATTCAAATGTCGCTTTTTAAAGTATTGAACTGTTCTTTTTTTATTATTAAACAGTATGTTACATACAGTTAATTACAAAACAAAGCAAAGGAAACGGTCAGAGAAAAAAAGTATATGCAACCAGCCAGGGTAAACAACAAGAAAGTAATAAATTCACGTCTTAAGAAGACACAAACGATGAATAAAGAAATAGTTTCATTGCTTTCGGATGAACAGAAATTTGAATAGTTTCCATATACTTCTCCAAGTCAACTCTGAATAAAGAAAAAAGAGGTTTGGAGCCAGTAAATTTTTGTTTGTGTATATAACATTTGGCAAACAGGAAACATAAATTATGTAATATTTTCCTGTATCTTCTTTTAAGTGGTCAAATAACCAAAAAAAAGACATGCGATCAAGTTTATGATTCACTATAATAAGCAGCAAGTATATGCATATTTTAGATCAATGTCGTTTGTGTGTAGGCTACTTAGTTAATGAGAGATCCGACTTCTCACGACACCGCTGAAGTGATGCAATCGACTCTTGAAAAAGATCCGACTCGGAAGAATGATTCACGAATCGGACATCCGTTGTTCATTCCCTGTGACGCAGCACGCAGGCGATTGCAAGAGGGTCTGGCTGCAGACATAGGGGCGAGTGGAGCTCCACTCAAGAGCGGAAATACGTCACCTCCACTAGCGACGCGTCCGCCATGTTGGTCCGGGCAAGACTGCCTGTGGAAATACGTCACTTCCATTAGCGCTGCGTCCGCCATGTTGGTCCGGGCAAGACTGCCATAAAACTAATGGAGGTAAACGGTGTTGCGTTTTTTTCTGGATTAAAAACACGATGATGTTTACGTTTATCAGTCGATTTCAGTGGTTTGTGGTCTACATGGAATTAAAAATAACTGTCTCCAGTTATTTAGTTATGCTTGGAAAATTATTAATTTTCGTTAAAAATTGTGACAGCTCACACACTTGTTGATTTGGCTATTTTTATGGTAACAATTCTAATATTTAGTATAACTGTGACACATGTAAAATAATGTAATGTACATGAAATGAAATTAATTTTTTTCTTTGTGGAAACTGCTTTCTGTGTCTTCAACCCCAACATTTCAGCTTGTCTTGTGCTTCAGGTCAGAACACATCATTCCCTTTGAAATACTGAAAACAAATACATATTTAAGTACTAATAATTGACCATCATTGATGAAATGGAATAAAATCAGTAAATACAAATAAAAAATTGACACACTGGTAGTCTGCTTTCTATATTTTCATAGCAGTCTATGGATAGAGATATAAACTCCACAACAAACAATAAGAAATATAACTGATAATCTTTTATGGATCCAGTAAAAGTTACAATGCTAAAACATTATGCACTAATAATAAATATAGTAATATAGTAAACATATAGTAAAAGTGATATGTGATATTTAAAAAGTATAGTACAAATTGTAGTAAAGTGATAATAAAATAGTGAGTACAACAAGACAATAACATATAAGTGATATAATAATAGATTTATAATAGGTTTAGAATAGATTTCAGTTCTTGCTTTCCCTGAGAATAGAGTGTTTTAGTTGTAATTATCCACTGGTTCCCTCGAGATTTTCCTATGGGTTTTTATAATGGGTTTTTGCAAATAATGAATAAAATATGGTCTGTGATAAACATAACTTGACAATACTTTTGCTCTACAATGCAAACTACACACACCCATGGTGAAAATGCTCATTTTCAAGCAGTTAACAAAACACAAACACAAATCTCTTTTTTTTTTAAAGAACTGGTTTCACAACAATATTAAATATACAACGAAGAAGGAACACTGTTTTCTTATGATGAATTCCCTTTTTATTGTAAAATACCAATTACTCGATTGTTATTGGTTCAGTCTCTTCATGCACTCATATGTTATGTAGAGGTATTAATAAAGACCATTCTCCTGATTCAGCTTCTCTTTATGTTACTAAATCTTATATTGGTAAAAATTTGTTTTTCATTAAATCCCAAGAGTAATAATAGAGCTATTCGTACTCTTTTCCAAAGAGAAATTGTTACTGTACCTTATGTTTTGTCTCATTGGACCTCTTTATTAAATGGAAAATTTATTTGCTGGAGAAAAGTGTGGTTGTTACCGCAGAAATATTTTCTTAGAAATAAGATTAAAGGAGTTTCTTATAAACTCATTCATAGATTTTATCCAGCAAATCATTTACAAAACAAAAATTTAAATAGCATTTTCAGCAATGAATATGAGGAAATTGCACTTGCACTTTCACTTATTTTGGCACTGTACCTATTCAGTTACACTATGGTGTAAAGTTCAAAAATGTATCAATTAAAATATTTAGTGTTTGAGACCTTTTTCACGCTTTTGGAAAAATCTTTGGCTTTACTGAGTATTCTGACTAGGAACAGCATTTTTACTTAATTAGTTTACTTATACTGCCGACCAAATTTCATGTACATAAGTGTAAATTTACTAATAAGAAACACAATTTTATGGTTTTGTTGACTGAAATATATATATACAACAAATAGGAGTTGCCGGGGGAGGTAAGTATAAAAGTTTTAAACAAAAACACAAGACCATAGGCCCTATATATATATATACATACACGTGTATATATATATATATATATATATATATATATATATATATATATATATATATATATATATATATAATTATATACATATTGACAGTATAAGAGATTCTTTGAATAAGAAAGCTGTAAGAACTTTGAAAGCTTGTGAACTTTATAATATATTTATTTATTTGATTTTGATATATGTATACGTGTGTGTATATATAGGGCCTATGGTCTTGTGTCTTTGTTTACAACTTTTATACTTACCTCCCCGGCAACTCCTATTTGTTGTAAATTATTTTTCAATCCTTCTCCTTTTTATTTTCCTTTTCTTTTTTGATGTTATTTCTTGATTATATATTGTATCTTATTGTTCTTTGAATAAAAATAAAATAGCCCAAAACCAGCCCAATGGCATTTTGAGGGGGGTCCCCTGGTAAAAATCGCATTGCAGGGGCTAAATATCACGCTATTGGTTTCAGCAACATATTTTAAAGTAGCCCAATTCCGAGGGACAAAATCAGTTGATAGATGACAATGTTCAGCTATATTCCTTTTCAGAATTTTCCAGGAAATTTCATTTTGGGGCTTCGTTAAAAGAATATAACATTGTATTTAAAAGAAGATGCTGGAATAGATTTTCTGTTGATATGATTTCGAACAAAGCGGTTATTGAATTTGTCCTCAACAATCAAAATCCTTCTACTGAAATAGAATTGTTAGGCCTATATATAGAAACAGGATTAGAGGTTTGCTATTCTTTCAATAGAGTTTTTATACCACTAGGAATGGCATTAAATGGATGGCATCGTACAACATTAATTGGAATGCTGCTTGGTCTCTTCTGCACAAATATTTATTAATAAACAAAATAAAAGAAGTCACATTTAAAATAGTACAGGTGCTACCCTTGTAATAGTGCATTTAATAAGTATATGCACAATATTGGAGGAAAAGGGACTTTCTGTTATAGAAGAGACCATTGTACAACTTTTTTAGTGAATGTGTTTATGTAAAACATTTTTGGAATGAGTTATACCTCTCAGATAAAACAAATGTTAGAATATGTATCAACACTTTTGATATTATTTTCTTTTATTATAACTCTAACTCCTGTATTCAATATATTGTTATTCTTTTTATTATATACTTGGCAAATGTTTTATTCACAGGTGTAAATTTTTGGGTAAGAACCCAGTACTGTCAATTGTTCTGGTTGACTAATTCTTAAGTTTTGTCTTTAATGGGCATAAAAAACAAACAAACCAAAAAATAATTCAAAAGTCAAAAATTGCTTTCAATGTTTAACCTTGTATAATTCCCCCCCTTTTGTTTATGTTATTTATTTGTTGTCTTTTAGTTTATTTATTTACTTATTTTACTTTCTATCTTGTCTTATTTTTTGTATTTTGTCCTCTATTATTTTTGAGGTTGTTGTGGTTATGTGAATAAAAAAATAAATAAAAAATAAAAAAATAAAAAATTTCCGAGGGAAAACAGCGGACTTGGCAACACTGAATGGAGGTGACGTATTTCCTGTTCAAGAGTGGAGCTCCACTCGCCCATGGTCTGCAGCCAGACCCCTCTCGGCGATTGGGCGGGCAACAAACATGGCAGCGCTCATGTATAACGTGAGTCGTGGATTTGTTATTTTCGGGGAACATAGTTTATTCCTCAGAGGATATAATAACCACCGAATCTTGGTGAATCCGAGGCGATATGTCCGAGGCCTCCGGCGGAGACCCGTGGCGGTCCTGT
This sequence comes from Acrossocheilus fasciatus, assembly GCA_036784905.1. Taxonomy (NCBI): domain Eukaryota; kingdom Metazoa; phylum Chordata; class Actinopteri; order Cypriniformes; family Cyprinidae; genus Acrossocheilus; species Acrossocheilus fasciatus. The sequence goes on from CM071952.1 coordinate 11,465,406, forward strand.
ATCCTGATGGTGAACGAGAAAGATTAATTAAATCAAATGAAGCAGCGGATAAAATGAACCAGAAGCTGTTCACACCGAAGGACAAACACAGAGAGAAAGTCTCAGGGAGAGCTGGCAGCCAGCAGCGGAGTGGACATGTCTCTGAACGCGCAGAAGAGTCTCCAGCGATGAGGGACAGAGCCGCCGGGCTGCGCTTCGAGAAGACTCCTGCTGGAGACAACAGACTCGCGTGAGTGCAAGACTGACACACCGGTGTTCTTGAAAAATACACCAACTGAGCTTTAAATGGCAAGATGTCTGATTTCTTTTGGTTATTTATTCATTTTCGTGTATTTAATAAAGGAGCACCAGTCACTATATTGCCAAAAGTATTGGGACACCCCCTTCTAATGAACAGGTTTGACTACTTTAGTAATATCCATGAGTACAAATCTTAATGTTTAAGCATATAATGATATTCTAGGGAATTGTGTGCTTCTAATTTCATAGCAACAGTTTGGACAGGACCCTTTTCTATTCTAACATGACAGTGTCTCTGTGTATAAGGCAAGGTTTAAATAGAGATGATTGATTGAGTCAGTGTGGAAGAACTTGACTGGTCTGCAGAAACCCAGCTGAACACCTCTGGTGTGACTTTAAATACAGATCTTGAGCCAAAAACTCATCAACAAACACCAATGACTTGTACATACACTATATGGACAAAAGTATTGGCACACCCCCTTCTTTAGAACAGAAAAAGGCACTTCCAAAACTGTGGCAACAGAGATGGAAACATAATTCATGTATTTAAAAATTGTATTTCCATCTCTGTTGCCACAGTTTTGAAAGTGTCTAAAATGACTGCACCCATATGTACAAGTCATTGGTGTTTGGTAAAGAGGTTTTGGCATATTTGGATAGCATATATCTGTTGTACCCAATTTAAAACTTTCCTTAATTAAAATAAAAATAAAATAATAATGATAATACTTCAAACAAGAAGCTCTAACCTTTGACAAAAAAATAAAGATTTTAATATATTTTGTTTTATCTATCTACCTATTTATCTATTTTTTCATATGCAGACTAATGGTGGTAAAAAAAAGTACCACAGATTCCTCAAAACAAAGCATAAATGTATTGTTGGAGTAAATAATAATAATAATAAAAAAGATATATCATTTGTATTATTAAAAATGTATCATTGTTATTGTCATCGATTTGAATTATTTGTGTGTGTCCCGACAGGTCTAAAATATTAATCATTTTTATTGGTAAATCAAAGTGTATTAGGATAAAGTAAAGATATGGTTTGGAAGATGGATTGTTTTGCACTCTCTCATTAACATTTTGTTATTTTTATCAAAGAAAAAGTACTTGCACCGTGTAGTTTTAAGAGAGATGTCATTCTGCCCTCAGGAGGGTGGCCAGTGTTGCCCGGTCCAGAGCGTTTCGGGAGAAGGAAGGTAAGGTGCTGCTGGAGGGGAGGCGTCTGATCTGTGACGCTCTGTCTGCTGGAGCGTCTCCTCAGATGCTCTTCTTCAGTGCGGTGGAGCGACTGCAGGAGCTTCCTCAAGATAAACTACAGCAGGCCAAGCTCATCAAGGTCAGATATGAAGACATGAAGACCTGGTCTGACCTGGTCACTCCTCAGGGGGTTATAGGTGCGTTCCTGACTCTTTTATAAACCTAGTTCACATCTAAATGTTTATAACACAATTCAAATCAAATTGTTTCCTTCAATTCGCAGCTATATTCTCAAAACCGGATGCTTCCCGCCTGGTGTTTCCAAAAGACACGCGTCTTCAGTCGGTTCCTTTGTTTCTGTTATGCGACAATATACGCGACGCTGGGAACCTAGGGACTATTTTACGCTGTGCGGCAGCTGCTGGCTGTGAGCGTGTTCTCCTAACCAAAGGTGCGTAATACATTTATATACAAACATGTCTTTGTTGAACCACTTAAACCTTATAAACTCATAAAACACTGCAGCCTATTTTCACGTTCTGAGTCAGCATGTAAACTCTTTAAACAGTCATAGCAAAAAGACAAAGAACTTCTCAATGTGTAAATGTGCAAACAGGTTTTGCATATTACTATATTATTACTACAATTACCTTTTTTTTTTTTTATTAAGAAGGCTAGAACATTTTTGACACTTTAAATAATACTTAAACTATAGCAAAATGAGTTGTAATGCAATAATAATTTAATATTTATGATACATTTTATATGAATATATTGTGAAATGAAATTAATATAATATGAGAAATACCAGTATTAACAATAATAAAAAAAAAAAGAGTCCAAATTTCTGAAACCTACATATGACTATTCTGGCAAAACAACATAAATATTGCCCTAGAATGTTTTGAAACAAAATATGAATTTTTCCTGAAAAAAATAAATAAATAAATATATATATATATATATATATATATATATATATATATATTGGTCTGTTCATATTGTGTTTGTGTGTGCATATGTTTATAAAATTCATAACAAAAAAAGTCAGTCCTATATAAGGGAAATTTTACAAACGTATTTTGAGACAAATCTAGCTCAAAATCTGCATTATATCATGTGTAAAGTCATCGCAGATATCCAGGTATTGAAATAGTTATCTATTTTAAATAGTTATATCTCTTAAAAATACTTGGGGGGGGGGGGGGGGGGGGGGGACTGTATTTTAATAGTATTGACACATTTTCTACTTAGTTTACTATACTAAAACCATATATAATTTTTTTTTTTTCTTTTTTTTTTTAAATTTTAGAAATATCTTCCGGGTCAAAAATGACTTGAATGCATTACAATAAACTTTAGTCACTGTTTTGTTGTTGTTTTTTTTCAGGTTGTGTGGACGCCTGGGAGCCCAAGGTTCTGCGTGCAGCAATGGGAGCTCATTTCCGCTTTCCGGTCTTTCCTAATTTAGACTGGGATGAAATTTCCAAGCACTTACCAAAGGACGTGGTTGTCCATGTAGCAGATAACAGTATAAAAGCTCCAGTTCCAGGACAAATAGAAAAAGGTACTTTGGATGACTACAGTGAAAGTGACTCTGATGAAGAGTCCGATGATGAACTTTCACTGCCGTATCTGGAGCCTCAGGTGTACTATGAGAGTTGGGCTCAGAGGAGCACGGCACTGGTGATTGGTGGAGAGACGCATGGACTGAGTCTGGAGGCTCAGCGATTGGCTGTGGAAACAGGGGGCAAAAGGCTCTTTGTGCCCTTGGCTCCAGGAGTGGAGAGCCTAAACTCTGCAATGGCTGCTAGTATACTGCTGTTTGAAGGCAGACGGCAGCTTCTGCAGCTGTTGGACAAAACACAGCGAAGAACACGATCTAAAATCTTCAAATGAGTGCTTTTCTTGTAACGTATTAAAGATGGTTCACCAGTACTGTCCTTTTTTTTTTTTTTTAATCATTGTGCCTTTTGACTGCTTTTAACAGTTTGTCATTTATCCAGTAGAGGGCGATTGTGTGTTTCGATGTACTCACACTCAGACTCAGTTTCTTGAACTGAACGGATTTGAAGAAATGTAGCATTACATCACTTACTCACCAATGGGTCTTCTGCAGTGAATGGGTGCCGTCAGAATGAGAGTCCAAACAGCTGATAAAAACTTCACAGTAATCCACACCACTCCAGTCCATTCATTAATTGGTGTTATGAAGCAAAAAGCTACGTGTTCGTAACTTTAAATAATCACCTCTGGCCAAAATATGAGTTCATAATCCATAATTTTGCTTTCTCCAATGAAAAAGTTGTCAAACTCCTGTTTTTGCTTGTAAACTGCATCTCTCTCTCCTGATTCAGACGTGGTGACTTTTTCACTGCACTATTTTAGCTGGAAGCAGTGTTTTGAAGATAAAAATGTCTTAATGACTTAATTTGTTTCTTATGAACATTCAGCTTTTAATTTCAAACAGTCAGACTGGAGTCATGAGGATTTTTGTGATGTTTTTATCAGTTTAAACTAAACTCTCATTCTGACGGCACCCATTCACTGCAGAGGATCCATTGGTGAGCAAGGGATGTAATGCTTAATTTCTCTAAACCTGGGGCTTGTACCATGGTGGTAACTGAACAAATTCTGAGTTAAAGGATTAGTTTTGAATTTACAAAACCAAAGCACTCCGATCTGGCTTTGTTGGTCCCAGGTGAAAAACAAGTGCACTTCCATAATGTACTTAAAATGCTCTATTTTCGCACACTAATTTTGTACTTAATATACTAAAAACTATTTTTTTTAGTTCTTCTTAGATGATCTTAAGTTTATCTTAAGTGTACTCAACTGTGCTATTTTGAGACACCATGAAGATGAAGTAAAATGCACTTTTAACACTATCTCTGCATTAAAAAATGTATTTAGTTACCACTTGTAGCACACTTGAACCCATCTTTCATACACTAGTACACTCAAGTGTACTACAAGTGCTACAGAGATAGTATGTTAAAAGTGTCTCAAAATAGCACAGTTGAGTACACTTAGATGATCTTAAGTTTATCTTAAGAAGAACTAAAGAATCATTTTTAGTATATTAGGTACAAAAATAAATGCTTTATAATAATTGTTAATCTAAAATGTATTCTGCGTAACAGATTAATAATAATACAAATCATAAAATAATTAGAATTATTTTATATGATTTATAAGTGATTATCATTAAAGCCAAACAATTTTATTTTATTGTTATTATATATTTTGTTTAAATAATAATATAATATATATTTATAGTAACCTTTAATTTGGAGAAAGAGCAACTTGGGTGGGTGCCTTTTTGTCAAACGTGTCACTTTGCTCACATTTGATTGGTCCAATTTCAGTTTGAGCATTACTATGGTAATAAATGCCGCTAAAAGCCAAGCCGCTTTCATGGTAACTAAAACTAAAACTAAAACTGAAACTTACCTGGCTAGCCAGCAAATCAGGCTTCAAGGTACAGGCCCCTGTTCTGTTTAAGAGACAAACTCAGCTACATCTTGGATGGCCTGAGGGTGAGTACATTTTCAGCAAATTTTCATTTGAGGGAACTATTCTTTTAAGTATGTCAAACAGTATCAGGCTATTGCTACACTGTGGCATAACCTCATAGCATTACATGTTTAATTAAGCAAGTGGCATATGGTTTTTCTGGCAAGAATTACGGATTTCTGTGAAAGTATTAGCTGTTAAAATTCTGGTTGATACTGATGATTATGGCCATTATTAAAATTACATAATATTTTATCTAAATTGATTAAAAACACAAACTAAAATGACTGAAAATGTTAACACTACAAATCACATCATTATAACGTATAGTATGAAAAGAGAAACAATCTCTGTGTACTGTAAGTGGAAATGGAAGGATATTTCAGTATTTCTGGTTGGATATCACATGATCTATCAAATTTAAAAGGTTGACTGGGTATTATGAGATTATTATCAGAAAATCTGCATAATGCACACAGTATGCATACTACAGAAACCAAGTAGAAGGGCAATATGAACTGCAAATATGAACTTTATACTAGTCCCAAGTATAAAGAGACCAGAGACATTTTAAACAGTGAGTTTTAATGGCTATGACATTTCAAACACAACCAAGAACAGACAGACTGTGCTTTAATTGGCTACATTTCATAAGGAAGCTTGCAATTAGATGCTGTTTATTGTGCCTTCAAAAAACAAACCAAAAAAAAAAGAACGCTTTAATACAGGGGACCTTCACAGAAAATCCACTTAAATGTCATGTTTGAGATGGGAACAGATCAGTCATTCAACAACATCAAATATCAACAAGAAGGTGGGCGAAGACCTTTAAAGTATCAACTACATTAAAAATAAACAGCGGCAGCTACACAAAGAATAGATAGTGCCTTCTATACAAGGATATTAACATCAGCTTGTTCATGTATGCATATTTATCAGCACCCATAAGTAGAGAAATCACAGCCGTACAGAACATATGGCCACGTAAAATGTGCAGTGTCTGTGGAAAAATAATAATAATACATCTAACAAGCTATATTTATTCTAAGCTCTTGATTCTTGAAACAATATCCAAGGATAGAAGGAAATACATGATAAAATCTCAATAAAAGCAAATCAGAACAAAGTCGTGTTCACTTGCAGCTGCAGGGGTCAATCTAATCTCTAAACGTAACGGCAAAAGACAATCAACGTAAAAATCTGCATTTTACCATCAGCGCTGTAGTAAATGCAAGGCACCACAGGAGGAGGCGGCCGCTTCGAGATGGAGGGGCACGTATTAAAAAGTAAAATGTCAATACAAAGTACGCTTCTGTTGGAACAGTCTGACAGGAAGAGGAGAGAGAGCACGCCTGGAGGTCAAGGGCCAGATGGAGGTTCGGGTAACAGACTTCAAATGGGCTCTGGTTTGAGCTTCTCGGCCAGAAACTCACTAACAAACTGTTCTACCACGGCAGGTGTGATTTCCTCCACGTCTTTAACGTATTTGGCGCGGGCCGACATGTCCAGGATGGTGAGGAGAGGCGCGGCCTCAGGCAGGTTGGTGTAGTCCCTCAGGGAATCGCTCATATCATCCTGTCAGGAGATGAAAACATCAGTTGAAGAGGAGATTATTGTCTGTGAAGAGCAAAATGACTGCAAAAAAATTTAAGAAATGAACTGGAAATAACCACCATGTAGACTCAGGGAAACAAAAAACTGCATCGAGTGCAGTATAAAGTGCTCGCTCTCTCAAAATCAGCATGATGCCACAGACAGGGGAGACTATTTCTACCTTATCCGGAGCAGAGTTGAGAGCTCCTCTCACCCCCCACAGAGAGGGGGTCTCTGCTACAGCAGGGGAGGACCAGGAGGGGGCACAAAAACATCGCATCACCCACCTTGTTGCTTTTGAGGCACTACAACCCCAGGAAACTTCAGAGAGATGAATCACACTGTGTGAGTGTGGAATAAAAATTCCCATTATTCCAGATGGGGGGCCCTAAATATGTGTTTGTGGGGTAACAAAGGCAGGCGGAGGGATTTTATTTTCCGAATCTCTTCTGCAGTTATTCTTTAAGATGTGGTTTGAGCTTAATACCCAAGAAACCCTACGGGCTTCATAGATGCTGCTTACCAAAATATACAAAAAAAAATAAAAATATTAATTTAACACATCCTACATGAATTAAGGAGTAAATTGGATGTTTATGGTTTGGCAAGAATGCTTTTGTTCATATATGTTGTCAGGGGCTACACATAGTGGATCATGATTTATTGACAATTACATTTGTTCATTTAGCAGACACTTTTAAGTGATTACAAATTAGGAAAAACACAACAACCACATTAAAATCAACATTATAACATGTAAAGTCTACTGTATCATATTTGATACATGAATTTCTAAAAACGTCCAGCTTCAGGTAGTGATTCACTTGTCCGTTTTGCTGTTAAATCTTTATTTTTATAAAGTAAACATAAGAATAAATTGTATATTGTTAATATTTCAAGATGAACACTTTCTTGACTGAAACGCCGAGTTTCCTTGATTATGCACTTTTCTTATGTTTAAGTTGAAATGTGAGTGTCAGTTATGACAAATGGAACGTTTTATTTGTTAATTTCTCAATCATCATAGGTTTGCATTGCATTATATGTTTTGCTCCCCACTATAAATCTACAGCGCTTTGATCATACAACTAAGCATTTAAATATCATCCTAAGACATATTTTTGGGAGTGACAACTGATACTTATATGCATTTTCTGAAAGTAGTTTTCTATATTATTAAAAATCATATTGATTTACAAACCAGTCATAAGTAGCACAGGTATATTTGTAGCAATAGCAAAAAATATACTGTATGGGTCAAAATGATTGAATTTTCTTTCATGCCAAAAAAATCATTAGGATATTAAGTAAAGATCATGTTCCATGAAGATATAGAAGGCAAATTTCTCAATATTTTGATTTTTTTGCACCCTCAGATTCCAGATTTTCAAATAGTTGCATCTCGGCCAAATACTGTCCTATCCTAACAAACCATACATCAATGGAAAACAAATTTATTCAGCTTTCAGATGATGTACAAATCTCAATTTCAAGAAATTGACACTTAAGACTGGTTTTGTGGTCCAGGTAGTCACATATTATGCTATATGAGCCATAAAAGCCTGACCTATCAAATATTATACAAAACATAAAACACAAATGCAAACTTTCAGATTTTCTGTTATATCTTGATTAAAAATGGTTTCAACAAATTATATCTCGCCTAAATACACTTTAAACAATTAGATTATTATTCATCTATTTATTCTATATTTATTTCATGTCATGTCAAGATTTACAGAGCTGAAAGTGCCCGCTTTCTCCACCAAAAATAACAACGGGCCATCTCTTACTTCTCCGATTCAAACCGATTATCCTTCTCTCTGTGAAGTCGTCCAAATAAGTGTGCGTCTTGGAAAGAACTGCACAGTAATTTCACACGGAAGGCATTATAACACAAAACATGGCTGCATTTTTGACCACAAGAGGGCAGTACAACAGTTTCAAAGAGATTTGGGTTCGTTTATTTCATTTCTGACTGGCTCGCAGTGAAACTATGAGCTATTCCACAGCAGTCCATGGATTAAACCACACAATCAGATCTTGGGCCCGTAAGAGTCGTCATGCCGTTTTTGCTACCTAAAAAGGACATGTAGGGCAACAGAAAGTTTGTGACCTCGACTTCAAACAAACCTACTAAGAGATGGAACGGCAGTATTGTTACAATGAAGAAAAGCCAGGCAATTTACAAGTGGCTTTTTGAAATTTGAAGTCTAACATCATTGTTACTAACCTAAAAAATACACTCAAGCAGTATGAAGGGTGGGGAATCAACCTTAGATGACGACAGATTTCCTGTTTTACGGAGCAGGAAAAGTAGATCACATGGGGTCACTGGTGGTTTTACCCATAATCACTTCCTTTTCCACGTTCCAGATGCATTCCACGGTCCGATGTGAACCCACAACACACTGCATCGGATTAACTCGGAATGATCAACGAGAAAAATCACTGCATCAGGCGAGACAATGGCTGTGAAAATGTGACGTATATTACAAATGCGAAAAGCCTGTTTCTGGGATTTGCGCTAAATGCTCTCTTGTAAAGATTGCAGACGGATAAAGATCAGCAAAAGATCAGCCGTCCATCAGCAGAAGCAAATATAGAGAGAAATGGAGTCTGTCAGTGTAACCCTTCCAGGCTTTTAGATATGAAAAGATTACATCTCTCAGGCTGTCTGCCTGTCTATGGTAAGCCATGCATCTTCTTTTGTGGAACAGCTAACCTTGTGTAAACTGTTCTTCAACCCTGGCGGCCCTTTGGCGCACACACATAGTTCCTCGCCGCCTCCAGCGCTGAGCTCTCCGTGTGGAGACAAAGGGTCAGCCTGTGGCTGCCTCCAGCTGCTAGCGTGATAAGAGCCAGTGTGTTTACCAAATTGCACCGGCCCTACAACGTGAAGTTTATTCTGCCTATTGTGGGCCTGTAGCATTCCATAAGCATTAGCCATCTGCTCATGCAAGCAGAGATATGGCTGTCTGATTGGCCAGCTCACTACGAACGGCCCGTGCTGATTGGTTATCTGAGAGCTCTGATCTGAACCCAACAGTGTTCTAGCAGTGCGCTGCACCAGACATTAGGTTCAAATAATTGCACATTGGAATTAAATAAAAGTCATCAGTGAAAGAATGTGTCTCGTTGCCAAGCTCTGATCGGGTATTGAGTGACTGATTAAAGGATTATTCTCAGTTAAATACGAATTATGGTCTATCGACAGCATCTGAGGTACGTTGGTTTATAAAAACAAAAGAAAACATTGGTGGAAAATCCTTTAAAGAAATGTTCTGGTTTAAACCAAGTTAGGTTAAACCCAAACATAAATCATAAAATAAAATAAAAATATTGTGGGTTTTATTAGGGGAAAAAAAAAAAAAAGAAAGTTAAACATATACACTACTGTTTAAAACTATGTTGTTGTTATTTATTTATTTATTTTTTACGGTTTTTGAAAAGTCTCTGCTTATCAAGGCTGAATTTATTTGACCACATATACAGTAAAAATGGTAAAATTGTGAAGTATTACAATTTAACATAACTGTTTTCTATTTTAATATATTTTGAGATGCAATTTATTCCTGTGATGCAAAGCTGAATTTTCAGCATCATTACTCCAGTCTTCAGTGTCACATGATCCTTCAGAAATCATTCTAATATGCTGATTTGCTGCTCAAGAAACGTTTATCATCAGTGAAGGGATTGTTTGATGAATTTAAAGTTCAAAAGAACAACATTTATTCAAACAGTAATAAATTATTTTAGTCATTTTTGATCAATTTAATGCATACTTGCTGAATAAAAGTTAATTACTTAAAACAATTTACCAATCACAAACATTTGAACGGTAGTGACCATACACAAACACATAATTTTGCATTAATTATCTTAATATTTATTGATGTTATACATACTTGATTTAGTTTGCTTGTGAAGGAATTCCACATGCTTTTCTTCTAAATAACTGCTCAATGCAAAAAGAAGTGTTCAGAGTTCAGAATAACAGGGCGTTTTCAACCTCTGAACACACACTTACTTTCTTACAGACTCTGAGATCCTACAGCTGGTCTGGGCCTTAGCAGGCTAGTCTTAAACTGCATCTCATTTTACTACACTATCTGCACTAATTTGACAGTACACATTAAGTTAATCTTAGATACTTATTTGCAGTTGATGTCTGGACTACGTTAAAAGTGAAATGTTATGAAATGAAGAAAAATTAAGAAATAAAGACCTGTTGAAAATGTGTTCCACATAATGGCTAAAGGAATGTCTTCAATAGAGATTAAATTAAATCAACAGCATTAGTGACTTGCTGTCAGTTACCACAGGAAACTATTTTGGCCCCCAGTTCGAGAAAAAACAACAACAACAACAACAACAAAAAAACAGCATTTACAGTAATGAACCTAAAAGTCTATGGGCAAAGGCATTGTGCCAGGATAAACTTAAATACACTGTAGCAAAAGTATCACCACAAGACTTAAACTTTAAAGTGTTAACATGAGACTAGTGTGATATAATTGCAAAGTATCATTGTATAATAAGTATTCAGTTAAAATACAAAAAAAAAAAAAAAAGAAAAAAAAAAGGAAAACAAAACGGCAAGACAAGACAAAAAACAACATAGCAAAACAAAGCAAAGCAAACAAAAACAACATAAAACAAAGACAAAACAAAACAGCAGATAAAAAAAAAACGAAACAAGACAACAACACAGCAAAACAAAGCGAACAAAAACTACATACAAGACAAAACAACAGCAAATCAAAAAAATAAAAAATAAGCAAGATGAAACAAAACTAACATAAGCAAAAGCAAATCTAAACCAAACAACAATACAGCAAAACAAAAATAGTAGTGTAAAGAACTACATTGGGCAAGACACTCTGAAGGTTTAAAATGTCAGACACAGCTTAATAACATGTGCAGCGAATGCCTGAAACTCAAACCATGGCATAGCCAAATGCCATCCTGAGGATCTGCCATTTCAGGGTGTACCACACACACAGGAAGACTGAACAGTGGCAAGTTAAAGTGAGAAGGGGAAAGGAAAGAAAGGGGCTTGCTAATCGTCTATTAATTACAGCTGCCCTCGCTCTCTACATGACTTCCATAAAGGTCACAAAGAGAAAATAGGAGATAAGAGTTATGAAAATGTTGGCTTTCCTCCCTCTTAGCATGCAGGCTTGAAAGATGAAGAGGTGATCAGGGAGATGAAAAAAATGTAAAAAAAAAAAAAACAAAAAAAAAGGGAGGGCGAGAAAGAAAGAGAGAGAAGGGCACAGCTGTTTTGGCAGTCTCTGGATTTGAGGCTTGTGCTACATGTGCTTGCCATTCAACTGCAGCTCCTTTTATTTACTGCATGTACATGTTGGTGATTGCAGGCCATCCTCCCGAAGGATTGTTTTACACAAATATACAGAAACAGATGGCACATCACACTTGTGTGCAAAAGCAAGCAAACATTCTGATTGTTGTGGCAGCGAAGAAAAAAACGGTTTTCAAAATCTCACTCAATAAAGCCTCAAAGAAACAGTTCACCCAAAGAACGGAAAATCTGTCATTATTTACTCACTTTCATTTTGTTGGAAACCTGTATGACCTTTTTATTTTCGAAAGGCTGAATTTTGAATAATGTACTGTTCACTCTTGAATTTATGCATTAGAATAAAGGGGCACTGAAGCTTTTAAGCTTCAGTGATGAAGGAAATGATGCAAAAGCACCATAAAATCATCATAAAAATAGTCTATATAACTTGTGCACTATATTCCAAGTCTTCTAAAGTGAAATGTTAGATTTATTTGACAGGCCTAAATATGGTCGCATGATACTAAAGAAAAAGGTGTTTTGCGATAATCCGATAATGCATTATGCGTAATTCCATATGCATACGATAATGTAAAATAATTATAAATTATATTTAATTTGATTTCAGTTCTGAAAATAATGTGACCAACATACATACATTATTATTATTATTATTATCACGCTAAATTGTTTGCAGCAGCTGCGATACCTTGGGTTGACAATGTCTTAACCTATAATAAAAACACAAAGCTAAGCAAAACAAAACACACGCCACGTAACTGGCTATTTTTGCTAACATAAAACTATGACTTTTCATAATATTTTAAAGAATTAAAGTCAAAATTATTGAAAGATGTTGCAAAATTAATAGCGCAATTTGTACATTTGCAGTATTTCAATATAAACTGCACAAGCCTAGACTAAAATTGAACCGTATCCAGTGAACCGCTGCAGACTGAGTCAGTCTGGATCAGTTTGATTCATGAACGAATCATTCAGACCGAAACGGATTCAAAGAAAGATCTGAACCAGTAGATGAGGCAAGTAAATAAATGACAAACTTTCATTTCTGGGTGAACTTCACCTAATTGTTCGATTACACACATAATTGGACAAATGTACCTCTCCAGCGACAAAAAAGAGCAGTGGCGTCTCCTCCTCCTTTGCCTTGTATTTGGCCATGATCTTCTCTGCGATTGGCTGGATGAGCTCCTTGGCCGGCTCCAGCTCTCCCTCTTCCTCAGCATCTAAATGAGGTTAAAAACAGCGAGATAAGAGAGGAAGATGATGAATGAGCACAGTAGTTAGAAAAGGGAAGTGAAGAGTCAACAGGCTTCGAGTGCTCCATCTCACCTACGAACAGAACCAGGCAGGGCCCTTCATGCAGCTGCACGGCGTTGGATTCGCTGAGCTCCAGCACGGGTCGCGGGTGCCATGGAAAGAGCCGACAGTCAGGGTCATTAAGAATCTCCACCCGCCCCTGTCGCGTAATCATGTGACCCTCTGTGTCCAGAAAAATCAGTGTGGGGATACCTGGAAAAGGTTAAACAACAAAAAAAAAACTGTATAACAATATTCTTTATACTTATTTAAAATAAAGATATGTTTCAATAGTGCCACAAGCAAAAAATTACTTTAAAATTGAATGTGTCACATTTATTAAACATCAAATAGGTTATAATTGGCTGCAATTTAGTGTAATTATAGGATTTAAGCCTACAATGTTAAATCTAAATCAATCAAATTTATTAATATATACATTGCCATTCCAAACATCTAATTACATTATTCAGCAAAGACACATTAAATTGATCAAAAGTGACAGTAGACACTTGTAATGTTACAAAAGATTTCCATTTCAAATAAATACAGCAAATCAGCATATTAGAACGATTTCTGAAGAATCATGTGAAGACAGCAGCAACGACACTGAAAACTCAGCATTGCATCACAGGAATAAATTACATTTGAAAAACAGCTATTTTAAAAAGTGTAATAATATTTCACAATATTACTATTTTTATTAAATAAAGCAAGTTTTGGTGATCACGAGACGTCTTACAAAAATATTAATTTACATTAATATTCTTTCAAAAATCACTTAAACAGTAGTGTCCTATCGTTCATTAGAAATAATGTTAACACTACTTTTAAAAATAAGTGTCAGACTTACTGTAAAATTAACAATAACTTACAATTGTGTTAAACTTATTGTAAAATGATCGTAATGTTACTGTATTTGAAAAACGTTTTTACATTTTATTGAAAAGCTGCTGAAGTTTTGTTAGTGTGCCACATTTTTGTCGACTCGTGACAAAATGGTGATTAAATTAAAGGACGACTCATTTTATTACTTTGTATTATTTATTTTGACATGCCTTACCATGTTTAATGGTACAGTAAGTGGAGCTGAACTGCTTTAAGCTACACAAAGGTCCTCCACACCCCAAGCACAACACCAGCACACAAAGGCACAGTCAGACGGCCTGTGGTCACACCGATCTCTCTGTACGGCCGTCCTCTCTCAAATCCTCTTTGAGATAGAAATCTGACTGCAGTATTAGTGGCCTTATCAGACTCACACAGCGACTTCAGGCTGGAGGTGGAGGCACGGGGGAGTCAGTATCAACTCATCCAAGATGAATTCCACACATTCCAGACCGGATAGGCATGAAGCCAGTACTTTCCCTCTCAATGCACCCTCTCCCAATGGAGAGGAGACGACAGCAAAACCAAAAAGACTTTTTTGACTGTTAAAGTGGGTCATATGATACCTGGTCCAGAGTTTTTGGGCACACTGTTTTACACACTGATTACAGCAGAAAGATTTATTTTAAAGATTTAAATTCTGTCATTATTTATTAGCCCGGATGCCATTCAAAGACAATATTATGAAGAACGTCTTCATAATGTGTTTTTTGCCCACACAGTGAAAGTCGATGTTGGTCCAGTGTTGTTTTGGACCCCATTGACTTCCATTATATGTCTAGAAACAGTTAAAATACTGTTCAGAATGCTTCTTTTGTGTTTTCAGAATAGTTTTTTATCCTGAGTAAGAGCGAGAGGTGGGGAACAGTAATAGTAAAGTAAACTTGATTAGCCGCCCACATTCCTGAGGTCCTACAGCTCAGTTTGCAGTTCCTGGCAGGGTCAGCTGTATCCAGCGAGGGCCAACGTGACATCCAACCACACGCTGTTACATCAAACAAACGCACTTCCACCTGAGCCAGAGTTAAAGTCCACAGACGTACCTTGGATTCCATAGAGTCTGTTGAGTCGTGACCGCCTGGCCTCGTCTGTGTACGGCACCGCCAACCACGGCATCTCGCTAAAATACTGCGTAAATGACTCCTCTGACCTGCACCACAAAACACAAGGTGTTTCAATCTTCAATGATAAATCAAACAATTATTGGAAATAAGCAACAAGTATGTACGATTTTATGTGTGGAAGTTAAGAGTTAATGGCCAATATTAAGAGATTTTTATTTATTGCTATAAACCGATATTGTATATATCTGTATATAGACTGATACTGGATATTTAATTGTGCTCATATTCATTATAGCCATTGCGATTATCAAAACCTCACTTTAAGTTAATCTCTAAATACACTTAATTATTAAATTGAAATAACACACACTTAAATCAATTTTCATGCTGTACATTTTAATATTAATACACACTGAATATCTGGAATTCAAATTAACTTTGGGGATTTTTAAGAAATGGCATACACGTGTGTGTGTGTGTGTGAGAGAACAATATAATTTGTAATATTTTTTTGTGTTTTATTGAGACAAAACAATGTAGTAATTTTACTGTACTGTAATTTTTTGTAAATGCTTGTAATTTTACATTTTGCCCATTTATCGGTTATCATAACATGAAAATCATGAAGATCAGTATTTTAATAATTAGTGCATCCCTAGTGAAAGTATAAACAAAAATTGTCCAAAATCTGAGACCACACCAAATATTTGGGAAATTAAATTACATTTAAACCTGGTGATAATCTTTTTTAAAGGATTTTTAAGAAATGAAAAGTAGAAACGCTAAGACAAAATTAATCCAGTGAAATTGTTTAGTGTGTGTGTGTGTGTGTGTGTGTCTGTGTGTTAATATAATTTGTGATTAAATAAAAATGACAATTAGAAAAACACAAAAATGGAAAAAAAATAAAAATAAATTCTATAAAAAAAATTTTTGTTTTTCCATTTCAGTGTTTTTCTAATTGAGTCATTTTTATTTAAACCACAAATTATATTATTAACATATATAGACAAGGTGTGTGTGTGTGTATGTATGTATGCATGTATGTATGTATGTATGTACGTACAGGTGCTGGTCATATAATTAGAATATCATCAAAAAGTTGATTTATTTCACTAATTCCATTCAAAAAGTAAAACTTGTATATCATATTCATTCATTACACACAGACTGATATATTTCAAATGTTTATTTCTTTTAATTTTGATGATTAGAGCTTACAGCTCATGAAAGTCAAAAATCAGTATCTCAAAATATTAGAATATTTACATTTGAGCTTCATTAAATGACCATCCCTACAGTATAAATTCCGGGTATCTCTTGTTCTTTGAAACCACAATAATGGTGAAGACCGCTGACTTAGCAATGATCCAGAAGACGAACACTGACGCCCTCCACAAAGAGGGTAAGTCACAGAAGGTCATTACTGAAAGGTGTGGCTGTTTACAGAGTGCTGTATCAAAGCATATTAAATGTAAAGTTGACTGGAAGGAAGAATTTGGGTTGGAAAAGGTGCACAAGCAACAGGGATGACCACAAGCTTGAGAATACAGTCAAGCAAAGCTGATTCAAACTCTTGTGAGAGCTTCACAAGGAGAGAACTGAAGCTGGAGTCAGTACATCAAGAGTCACCACGCTCAGACGTCTTCAGGAAAAGGGCTACCAAGCCACTTCTGAACCAGAGACATCAGAAGCGTCTTACCTGGGCTGTGGAGAAAAAGAACTGACTGTTGCTCAGTGGTCCAAAGTCCTCTTTTCAGATGAAAGTAAATTTTACATTTCATTTGGAAATCAAGGTCCCAGAGTCTGAAGGAAGAGAGGAGAGGCACAGAATCCATGTTGCTTGAAGTCCAGTGTGAAGTTTCCACAGTCTGTGATGATTTGGGCTGCCATGTCATCTGCTGGTGTTGGTCCACTGTGTTTTCTGAAGTCCACAGTCAACGCAGCCATCCACCAGGAAATTTTAGAGACACTTCATGCTTCCTTCTGCTGACAAGCTTTATGGAGATGCAGATTTCATTTTCCAGCAGGACTTGGCACCTGCCCACACTGCCAAAGGTACCAAAAGCTGGTTCAATGACCATAGCGTTACTGTGCTTGATTGGCCAGCAAACTCACCAGACCTGAACCCCATAGAGAATCTATGGGGTACTGTCAAGAGGAAGATGAGAGACACCAGACTCAACAATGCAGATGAGCTGAAGGCCACTATCAGAGCAACCTGGGCTCTCGTAACACCTGAACAGTGCCACAGACTGATCGACTCCATGCCACGCCGCATTGCTGCAGTAATTCAGGCAAAAGGAGCCCCAACTAAGTATCGAGGGCTGTACATGCTCATACTTTTCATTTTCATACTTTTCAGTTGGCCAAGATTTCTAAAAATCCTTTCTTTGTACTGGTCTTAAGTAATATTCTAATATTTTGAGATATTGAATTTGGGATTTTCCTTAGTTGTCAGTTATAATCATCAAAATTAAAAGAAATAAACATTTGAAATATATCAGTATGTGTGTGTAATGAATGAATATAATATACAAGTTTCACTTTTTGAATGGAATTAGTGAAATAAATCAACTTTTTGATGATATTCTAATTATATGACCAGCACCTGTATGTATGCATATATGTATATATGTGCGCGCGCGTGTGTGTGTGTGCGCGTGTATATATGTATATGTATATGTATATGTATATGTATATGTATATGTATATGTATATGTATATGTATATATATGTTTCTTACCTATCAGCACTGACAAACACAATCTCAAATTTCTGCCCTGATTCTTTCACTTTCCGGTATGATTCCACCAACACTCGGGTTAGACTGCGACAAGGAGGACACTGTGAAAGAAAACACACACATAAACACATACATAAGTTATTGCGAGATCTCCTGAAGGGTTTCTGATAATAAACAGCACTTAGTGGCCTTGTGAGCGCCCAGAGCACTTAATATTACTCTCCCTGCAGTCCAGCACTCCTTCAAAAAAAAAAAAAAACCCCAACAAAACAAAACAAATGTGACTAGGGCCTGGAAGAGCTTTTAAACTCATCCTGTCTTTTATGGCTTGGAGGCATTTTGTACTGCATGTTTTTCTCTTTTCACAGGAGTGCTAGATACAGCCTGACATGCTTCACTCAGCTCTCTAGCCCCGAGTAGACTTTGACTACCGGCAGGCCCACACTGAACGAAAGCTCAGCAGATTTACACACAACTCAAACGCCTGTCATTCACAAAGTTTAAACATCCTCCGGCCCTTCTGGCTTTCTCTATCAAATATTTAGGAAGATCTGATTAACGCTTCCAGCTACTAGTATGCTTGTAGTAATCATTTTTCATATTTAAATCCTTTCCACCGATTTTAATAAACGTTTTAGAATGTTACAACCAAAAATGTTGACCTTTCAAAGATGACGTTAAGTATGGATCAGCCAAATGTGGCATTAAAAGGATAGTTCACCCAAACAATGAAAACTGCATCATCGTTTACTCACTCTTATGTTGTTACAAGACAGTGTTCTTTTTATTTTACTGTGATATGAAACATAAAAGCAGATATTCTAAAGACTGTTTTGGTTCCCATTGACTTTGTATGGACAAAAATACAATGAAAGTCAATGGGAACTGAAACCTTTTGGCTATTAACATGCTTTTATGTTCCGCAGAAGTTAGAAACATGAGATTTGCAAGGACATGAGTGTGAGTTATTGATGACAGAATTTCATTTTCAGGTGAACTATCCCTTTAAGATATTCATATTCATGAGCCAGCCAATCAGATTTTGTAGACAATTTCATTCTGGAGGAGAAGAAAGAAAAAAAAAAAAAAAAAAAAAAAAAAAAAAACCTCCATTAAGCAAACTCTCCCTCTGTTTCCCTGAGGTTATTTGAGGTCATTTTCAAAAAAAAGTAAGGAATTAGTATATCAACGGAATCAATACATCCAGGCACACTTAGTCTTATAAAAGTCACTTTAATAGAGGTTCACTTTACGCTGGTTAGGAACGAAGAATGCGGTGCTGGAATAATAAACTGAAATATATAGCCTGGTTTTGTGGCTCATCTTCACAATTTGTCTGGGTTTGGAAAAGGGGGGAACTGGAAAAACAAGCTCCTGCTACTGTGGCTGCAGCTCTGTGGACTGGCACAAGCAGCGCCCGTGTTTGCTGAGAGCCAGAGAAACGCTGTCAGTCAGGAGACCGCTCCTCTGTGAATGTGAATGAGTGCGTCACGTACTGGCCTGAGAGTTAGGTTTCAGATGGTGGGAAACCCAAGAGGAGCAGTAGTGCCCACTGTAACACCACTCAACTCTGATATCCGATTCATGAATAAACCGACTCTTGTGAAATGATTCTTTTGAAAGAGTCAACCAGAAAGATTCAGGAAAAAGCACATGAGTCATTAGAGGTTTGAATTAGACTCATTATACTGTCGTCTCGCTCACTGAATCAGGAGTCATTTTCTGGTTATTTTCAATTTAAAATGTTTCTGTAATTTATACTAATTACTTGCCCTTTGTTATTTTAGTATCAGTGAGATATTATAGTTTGTAATTTTTACTTTATATTCCATTTTCATTTTAAATTTTAAGCTTTAGTTATTTTGATGTTTTTTGTCATTTGTAGTAGTTTTAATGTGTCTATATAGTTTATATTAATTTTTAGTTAAAATAAATTAAAATGAGAAATGTTGCCTTCACATCTGGCTGAAATAAAATGTTTCATTAATATATTCTTTAAGTTTTATTTCATTTTTTAATTTAGATTTTTTTTTTGAACTAAATTAAAACAAAAATGCTATAATATAAATATAATAAAAATATAAATAAATAAAAATTGCATAAATAAATAAATAAATAGCATTTTTATTTTAATTTAGTTTAAAATTTAAAAAAAAATACGTGATGACATTTTATTTCAAGTTTTTTTTTTCATGGTTTTATTTCACTATAATAAGCCTATTACTAACATAATTTTGCTATTGTAATTAATTAGTTAATGGTATTTAACAAAAATGAGCACATGAATCAACTGCAATTTAAATTTCCAAATTATGGCCAGGTTACCAATCAATCAAAATATTTATTTATATATATATATATATATATATATATATATATATATATATATATATATATATAAATTACTTTGTTACCTACAGTATTAATAACATTGTTAATGCAATAAACTTATAATGATATTCTTAGAAAAACATACAAGTATTTCACAAAAATAGTTGTTTAAGATGCGAGATCTGATTGTACAGGTTAAATCGACCGTGATTTTGTCTCCAAAGTACAGCTAGGTTAGAAACACTAACACAGAGCACTCACCCAGTGTGCAGAGAAGTAAACCCCCACATAGGATCCCTCCAGGGCACTGCTGTCTGTCGTCTGTCGGTTGTTCCTGAGCAAGGGCCCGGCCACCACCTCCGCAAAGGGCTTCGGTCCCCAGGGGAACTCCAGGCCTGCAGGACGGGTGGGAGAGGAGCAGAGCAGAGCAGAGCAGAGCAGAGACAGGACTCTGATTACCGTCACACAATCCTCCTTTCACTGCCAGCACAGCACATGCATATGTCATTCATATATTTATAATACACACGAGTCTCTCCTCTGGATCCCGACAGCACATGGATATCAAACACTGCGACAGAGGCGATGGGAGATGATGCAAATATCAGGTCTTAATGTGAGATGGAAGTTACATTTCCCATAATGCACCAGAAATTTGAGTTGGGGCGCACGTTCTACATTTCTCCTCAATATTACATAACTAATTAAAAATGTATACCATCATTAGCAACCAAATCAATCATTCAATAGAACTCAAATTCGTGATTGAATCAATCAGATTCCTGAATTAATCAGTCTGATTTGCAAGATATTTCTGATGAAGTCCGAGAGCTTTCTGACCCTGCATAGACAAGAAAGATACTACCATGATCAAGGTCCAGAAACGTAGCAAGGACATCGTTAAAATAAACCATGTGACAGTGGTTCAACCTTAATTTTACGAAGCTACAAGAATACTGTTTTTGCACACAGAAAACAAAAATAACGTTATTCAACAATTCGTCTCCTCTGCGTCACCCTAGTGCCATTCCGGAGAGTATCCACTGAACACAAAGAACGTAAGCTGTTCTGCGTCAGATGCGCCGCACGGATACGTTGTTTAAGCTTTGTTCTGAATGAAAACACATTCTTTGCACACAAAAAGTATTCTTGTAGCTTTGTAAAATTACGGCTGAACCACTGATGTCATGTGGATTATTTTAACGATGTCCTTGCTACGTTTCTGGACCTTGATCATGGTAGATCCCTTGCTGCCTTGCTGGCAGGGTCAGAGAGCTCTCGGATTTCATCAAAAATATCTTAATTTGTGTTCTGAAGATGAACGAAAGTCTTACAGGTTTGGAACGACATGAGGGCGAGTAATTAATGACAGAATTTTCATTTTTGGGTGAACTATCCCTTTAACAACATGGTCACAGGACAAAAGTCTCTTTATTCTTTGTTGCGGGCTTTATTAGTCAGAAAGGACAAAAGCACTGGGCTGTTGCTGCGCTTTGAAACTCCCACACATTCAGCCGGGGCCTTTTGTTATGTCAAGGGCCCCTTCCAACCCTCTGCCCTCTGATCCTGCTCCTGTACTGGCTACTGTGCACATGTTCACACAGTCACACTGTACAAACACACCGGATATTCCCCATCCACACATGCTTTCAAACAAAAGCTCTTGACTATTTCATCACATAGAGAGCAGAGTCATCAATCCTGCGTGCCGGTGTTTGAGAACGACACTGAGCTTCATGAATCACCGAGTTCATTTTTCTCTCTTACTGCCGGTAAGTGCTGGAGCCGAGGCTCATTAAGCCAAGGAGGTGAATCTGTCATGTTGATCACCTGACAAATTCCACCATAAGAACGTTTTCACGAAAATGCAGTGGCTCCCTGCCTTTCCAGGCAAATAAAACGCCTTTCTTTCACCTGCAGAAAGTTGCATGACACCACTCAAGCGAGCTGAGGGCTATCAAACGCTTGGAGCTCTTCAAATATCGTTACCACACAGACAGGTGAAGAGCAGCGAAGGACAACCATGTACCGTGGTGCCAAGTCAAGTATGCACTGCGAGTGCCTGAGCATGTGAAAGTCAAGTTAAAGGGATAGTTCACCTCAAAATAAATGATTTACTCACTGACAGGTTGTTCCAAACCTGTACAACTTTCTTCTGTGGAGCACAAAAGTAGTAGTTTTGGAGAATTTTCTCAAAAGGTTGTTTCCAACATGTAGTAATGTTATTTATATAGTGAACCCAGACTCATGACTGAATGATTTAGATATTTATTGAAAAGGACTGGCTCATATGAATGAATCAAGCTCACTAAATCAATGATTCAGTCATCAAATTTTGGTCTGTTAGTCACACTATCGTATGGCTTAAGAAGATTTGGAATATATATAGTTTATGGACCATAAAAGCAGTCCATACAACTTGTGCACTATATTTTTTTTAAAGACAACAAATAGTTTCAAGTTGTTAAGCTGCAAGCTGTTAAGAACTACTGTGACCGAATCACTGTGTCCATGATTCAAGAACTAATCAGTCAGATTCGCAAACAAAAGTCTAATTCGTGAACCTGACCAATCAAAATCAATCATGAAAAACAATCAATAGTTCACAAATCCAATTCTCAAGATTCGATATACAGTTATTCACTTTGCAGACACTTTTATCCATGCGACTTACAAATGAGTAACATCAGTATGTTTCCATCCAAAGTTGCGAATTTAACTTAATTGGAATATCGCATAAAACATACACAAATAAAAGCACCGTTTCCATCCAACGAGTCAAAGACAAAATAGTCACTTCCTGATAAACTTGCACTAAATCTCACTAAGAAAAGTAGGAGAAGCCACTGAATATAATAAATTTTCATTTATAGTAAATTACGTTACGTCTCAGAATAAGCAGACAAAACACAACAAATGGAAGCAAGGTGGAAGCCTGCTGTTTGGGAACGCAGTCATGTAAGGAAGTTCTGGGAGGCAATTATACAGAAATACTTTGACTTCTCTCAGGCATTTCAGAACAACCAAGACAACATTTGAGATGCTGTGCAACAAGATTGGTTCGCTGGTTAGTTAAGTTATCCCGTCCCATCGTGCAAAGCCAAATGACTTTAATGCATATGGAGGAATTTATTCAGTAAATGCGTTTCCACCATAGTTTATGGAAATTCTCTCTTATTGAATAAAGTTTATTCGACTCGATTGTGAGCATAAGTTTTTTTTAATATGCATTTTTAGAATCTATGCGCATCTTGGCATTTACAACCAGTGTGTTTCATGCGATATTCCAAAATGCATGTAAAATTAGGTGGATGGAAACAGCTATTAGCAATTTGACTGAAAAAAAAGTGTTTGCACACACTATCACATAGTGTAAAATTTGAAAGGCTACATGTATTGTGGCCTTTCTTTGTTTAAGCTGTTATGTATAAGCCTACTGTGGTATACGCTAAGAGTTTACGTTAAAACTGAACTTTGGCCTTAACGACAAAGAAACATAACAAATAAACTGCTGAAGGCACAACAATGACAGATGCCTTCACTGACACATGCTTGAGTGAGGGGGTAAACAACTGTAGTTTAAATGAGTACAAACTAGTGCTGTCAAACGATTAATCGCATCCAAAATAAGTTTTTTTACATAATAAATATACACAGTACACACATAGTATGTATAAATACACACATGCATGTATATATTTAAGAAAAATGTTATATTTGTGTGTTAAATGTACTTATAAAATAAATTATATAAATATATACATGTAAATATTTTAAAAATATATACTGTATGTGTGCGTGCGCGCGTGTGTATATTTATATAGTACACACACATATATTACGTAAACAAAAACTTATTTTGGATGCGATTAATTGCAATTAATCGTTTGACAGCACTAGTACAAACATTTTATCATCCTACCTTCTGGAAAGAAATAGTGCAGGCACTTGACAAAAAAATGAAACTTTCTAATGCGAATATGTCAACCGCCTGCGTTTGTACACAACATCATTCCCCTGTATGCTTAAACCATACTTTCACGTCAAATCTTAAGTATACTTTTGGTTTTAGATTATATAGCACACAAGTTGTATGGACATTTTTATGGAGCATTTGGAGCACAGTGTTTTGTGTCAATTCTGGAGCTTAAACTATAAACCAAAGAGCTCTGTGAAGATTCTTCAAATAATTCTCCGTTTGCATTCAACAAGGGTTTGGAACAACATGTGGAAAAGCAACTGAGTATTCATGTTTGGGTGAACTTTCCTTTAAACCCCTGTAAAGAACGAGTGGGTGAAAAATGAAGCCCGGTACTCACCTTTTGGATCATCTCTAACTACAAGCAAGCCGTTCCGACACACCACCTTCCCTGTGGCAGCATCGACGAACACCAGAGAAGGAATACTAGTCACCTTGTACTTGTTCCAAAGCTTCATCTACAAAAAGAAAAGACACACATTGACAGATGAGAGACTGGAAATCAAAAGATATTCAAAAGGAATATGACTAAAAGAATAAGGAGGACTGGGAATGTTTGTGGTGAAGAGAGAGATGATGATTCATCTCAGCACATTCCTCCATTTCCAAAGCTATTTTGCCTTTTTAACCATTAGAGATGCAATCAATACTTTCCCATCTTTATACAGTCCACGTGAGACTTAAAAATAGGCTACGAAACAAGCGGCTGAGTTTAAACGTCTTCCTCTTGCTCTGAAGTATAAAGAGACTCAGAAATGTGGTGAGTTGAATTAAGTGCTATCCGCAGCCGAGGCGAGCCGGCGAAGAATTAGCTAAGGGCCAGAATCAAACATCTACAGGGCTGATTCAACTTTAAAGAGACTGGCATCTGAGGAAATTCGAGGGGAGTGCTTTTTCTTTCTGTAGTCTCGGTGAAAGCGTGGCACACGGGCTAAAAAGCCAGCGATTAAACCTCGCTCGACAGAGCCGTTTGCTCGTGAAGTCTCATGGCTGTGGGCGCCGCTGCCGTCTTCATCCTTTGCTGGTGAGAACAAACCTGGTAAATTATTCAGGACATGGACGTGCGAAGGTCTAATAGATGAAAGACGCCTATGAACGTAAACTACAGTAACTGCAGCGAAACATGTAGCGCTTGAAACGCAGGTGCTACGGACATGAATGATTTATCAAAACGCTAGACACACATGCAAAGACAAGGGCTGTTAGTTGATTAAATGCTTAAATTAACTACATGATATGCTAAAAATTAAATGTATGAAATTAAATAATTTAAGCCCCCTTAAAAAAAAAGAGAATATTACTGTTGTAGTTTTCCAAATTGGTTAAATTCCTTATCGAATTTACATAGAGATCAGAGGGCATTGCTAATTGTAAAACAAATGACTTTTTAAATAATTAAAGCACATTAAATTGATTAAACCGACAGCACTAGCAAAGAATCGGGCTGGGGACTGATGTAGGTATAGATTACGATTAATTGAGATGCAATTATTATTCTCAAGCTGTCAGTTTGATTTAATACAATTTTTTCAATTTAGGAATAACTGAAGTTTAATGTCTATTTTGTTTATATATTCTTATTTATTAATTAAATTTTCTCCGTTAATGCTGTAAATAGTACAGGGAATTGTTTCAGAGCGATTCAAATCGGTAAATCATCTTTTGAATCTTCTCTATAAAAAGAACCAACTCCTCACGCTATGTTTTTGATTCACTAAAAAGAATCATTTGCATGTATTTGACTCGTGAATCATACTACAGTCACAACTAAGGTAAAATTTTTCACACAGCTGCTAAAATTATAATGTAGGCACAGAGCAAAAGATCAATCAAATGAAGATGATTAAACGATTAACTAAAAGATGAAAATAAAAATAAAATAAAATACAGCCTTACTGTAGTTTCAGTTAACAATAGACATTGATTGTGAACATGGAGGAATAACGCAGTAGAGGTTCAAATTACTTCATTCCTGCACTGCTTGATCAAACTTTTTGTTGCATAGCTGATGAAATGTTTTCACCGGAGGAGAGTTTGGATGTGAACAGGCAGTCAAAGTGTGTTACTCTGTTTCTCTAAGCCTGAAGGATTGTGTCCAGACAAATCGCTCCAACACAAACCTGCAGCACTGCCATAGACAACAGTGCTCAATTACTGGCTCGTCTGCACCCAAATCTCTCACTCCGGCCTAAAGCGTACACGGCCTATGCTACAAAATCACTGAGGTTAAAGGGCACTAACTGTGAACGTCTCAAATATCAACACCGCTGCTTACCTTACACACACCTGTGAATCTGACACAGCTGTGAGTTCGGGATCAGAGAACTACAGTGAGAGGAGGAGAGAGGGAGCCATGAGGGAACAAAGCTCGCCCGCAGGCTCTGAGACAGCTGTATGAGTGACTGGATGAGGGAGATGGGTAACATGAAATGAAAGATCGCTCCATGATCAGCCATGTCAACGGCTGCCCATCAGTTCAGTGAAGGCTTAAAAAAAAAAAAAAAAAAAAACCTCAGCCCAAACCTGATGAAAACAGCCAATTAAGGAAGGACATGGACAGTGATGAATACTGACATGTTTTAAAGGTCAAATACTTTCTTCAAAAATGGGCAAATAAGCCAGTGTGTTTCGAATAAGAAAAAGCCAAACTCTTTAAATGATGCTTGAATAAAAAAAAATTAAATAAACAATAAAAACAAATAAATGCATCAAAATAAAATAAATAAATATTTAAAAAAACAATAAAAATAAAAATTTTAAATAATCTAAATACACAAAACAAATATTTATAAAAATATTTGTTGAAAAATAAATAAAATAAAAACTAAAAATAATTTAAAACAAAATAAAATCAAAACTAAATCTAAAATGAATACACAAATAAACAAAAAAGTTAATTTAAATAAAAATAAATTTAAATAAAATAAAAAATAAATCAACAGTACAAATAAATAGTGGTCAA
Organism: Acrossocheilus fasciatus; assembly: GCA_036784905.1. Taxonomy (NCBI): domain Eukaryota; kingdom Metazoa; phylum Chordata; class Actinopteri; order Cypriniformes; family Cyprinidae; genus Acrossocheilus; species Acrossocheilus fasciatus. Next base: position 11,492,559 of record CM071952.1, read on the forward strand.
CGAATTGGTCGATAAAATTACCTGAAGGGATTAAAGTGATGGAAAAACAATAAAAAAAAAAAAAAAAAACTTAAAGGGGTCATATGATGTGATTTCATGTTTTCCTTTGTTTTTGGAGTGTTACAAGCTGTTTGTGCATATATAAGATCTGTAAAGTTGCAAAGATTAAAGTCTCGAACCCAAAGAGATATTCTTAATAAAAGTTAAGACTCTGCCACGCCCTCCTAAAACGGCTCATTTAAACACGCCCCCACGTCTACGTCTCGGTGTGGGAAGATTTGCATAACATCATGACAGATGTTTATTAGTAACACCAGCTCAGCAGTTATTTGTAACAGACACGTACACAAAAGACACTTGCTACTGTGTTACTGTAGGTATTATTTTGAAGTAAAATTGTAAAAATCTATACAGTCCCACTTGTGCATTTCCATACATCTCTACTGCATTTCTCCCAAGTAACATTTCCTTTCTGTGTGCACCTGCATATGCACAAAATATCACGGAAACACCTACACACCGCAGCATGAAAAGAAGCACAGCGCAAGGAAATACTGAAAATGAGCAAAGAAACCAATGGCATTCAGCCCTTGCTAGCAAAAGAAGACAAAGCATTTCCGACGTCTACAGACAGCATTTGGTTCCGTTTCTGTTTCATAGCGGCGCAGCCTGGCAAACAGAGATCATCAAGCTGGAGAGTGAGTATCACAATTCACCCGATTAGCATAATCCTGCAGGGGATGAGGGTTCGTAATCACAGCAGCTGCATCACCTGCATTCTTCAGTCACCATTACCCGCATCAATAGCAGCTTCTCGAAATAATGATGATTTATGGCAAATTACTTCCAATTTCCTTTTATTTTGCACTGGTGCAATTCGAGTTTCCATTGCAAGTGATGCAGAAAGAATTGCGCGATTGTTCTCATGACATTGGGATGATAAGCTGTCGGGGAACACTATTCCCTCATTTAAAAATCTCAGCTAGTCTGCATATTTTCAAAAAGTGTGGGCTTTTCTTTTAAAGGACCTTGCTTGTTATTAATTTTTTCATTTCTATGTAATGGCAACATTTACACAGACACTCTGGAGGGCTACAAACTCATTTGGAAACCTCCGAGCTGTGTTTCTGAAAGCTCATGCTGCACGCATGATGAAATACAGCAGATTTCATTTCACACCAGCAACAATAATGGCCTCAGAGACATGCCATTGGCAAAAACAACAAACATTAGTGACAGCCGACATTAATAACCTTCGTCTACGGCCGCTCAAGTTATTTCTCTGCTTTACTGAATGCAAGGCCTTCGATGTGCCAATATTCCCTGCTGTGACCATTTAACAACCACAGTGGACATTAACTATACATTACATTCACTCAAACAAAACACGGGCCGAGCGCAAGCCATTTGTTCAACCACAAATGGATCAAACATGCTTGAGCAGTAATGAAAGAAGCTCTCTCTTCTTTGGGAAAGTGAGTGTAAATGGATGAAAAGAGAAATAATTATATATTGAAGAAAATAAAAGCTTATTTTTAGAACCATTATGGGTTTTTTTGAATGGTGAAATAATTATGACCGTTAACCACAGGCCCTATTAGCCTACTGAATGTGAAACTGGATGCATTTTGGGAGGAAATTATGCAATTTGTTAAGATTCTCAGTCATTATGCAAAAACCCTGCTTTGTGTATGTTGGGTAATGTAGCAGAAAATGTGCATGTGTCTCAACAACAGATGTTACAGTGCCGTCTAGCTATGATTTGTGGATGTTACTCTGAGACATTGGAAGTCAGGTTCGTCACATACATATGAAGAATGGGTAGAACTTATGTTGAATATGTGATTATGTTGAACGTGTGATATTTTCAGGACCTCATCATCTGTTTATGAAAATGTAGGGTCTCGTTCTCCCCCTAATTGAGAATGTATCATAAAACAAGAAGTGCTCTTAACTCTGGCCTGTAAGGTCTTTTTTTTTTTTTAAACCCACCTGTGTATTAAATTTTGTATTCATGCAATATTTTTATAGCTACTTCCTTTATATTGTATAATTGACTATTTATTTACTTACATAACTATTAGTGCTGTCAAACAATTAATCGCGATTAAAGCTTTTGTTTACAATTAATTAATTTATTTATTTATTTATTTATTTATTTATTTATTTATTTATTTATTTATTTATTTATTTATTTATTTATTTATACACATATATATACACATATATATACACATATATACACATATATATACACACATACACACACAATGGCAGTAAATTATTCAGAATTTACTGATTCTAATTTTTTTTTTTTATCTTTTACCTTTTCATCTCTAAAAATCTTACTGTGTGCCACAGAATTTAGTTTTTAGCTATAGGCAGGTAAACAAATAAAACTTTTTTTTTTTAGTGTTATAATTATTTAATACTTGACTTTTTAATTGTTTAATTCATTATTAGCTTCTTAACTTCCAAACCCACTTCAGTTCTTACATTAAGCTCAATTTGGGAAACTCCGGTGTAATGTAATGTTTAATGTATTGTATGATGTTGATTTATAAAGAAAAATAAATTTATTTTCTCTCTCTTCAGTTTTTATATCAATATAGTTTAATTAAGTTTAAAACAAGTAGGTTAAAAAGTAATCTAAAAGTAACCTAAAAAGTAGTCAGAATACATTACCTAAAAAGAGTAACCTAGATTACGTTACTAACTACAATCTTCATGTAATCTGTAATTACATACACACACACACACACACATAATGGGCCAGTAAAAGTTCGTTCTTTTTTTGTTTTTGTGGTAAAAAAAAAAAAAAAAACCCAGACATTTTCTCAAGATTCAACAGTTCATGGTAAGAAAAAAAAAAGGTGTAAAAAGAAATTGCGTGTCAATTAAATATTCATAATTTCATTCAATGCTAATGGCTTCTTTAAAAAAAGAAAAAGAAAAATTAAAAAGTAACAACAAATTTAGTTACTAGGTTTGCTAACATTTAATAAAATAAAACATTTCGGCTCAACACACTGAAGAAGGCCTTTGAGCTGAAACGTCTGTGTCCTTGTCCTTTTGGTGATAAATGTAGGATAAAACGAAAAGAAGAGTGTTTCATGTGAGTGCGGATCATGGTTTTGAACTATAAAGTGATTTAATGGATATACGCACCTAAACGAAAGATGAAATGACGGAAGAGCGGTGCAAACAACTTTTGTGGAACTAAAATAAAAGATTACCATAAAATGATGCAATGCGGTGCAAAACATTACCTAACTGATAGAAGGCAGAAAACCAAATGTTTACGTATACAAGACACATTTGATAAACAAAATGCAGGAAAAATGCAGAACTGCTCCAGCCGTCCCAAAATGGCCACACTGACCTTACTGAGACGTGCCAAGACAAAACTTGTGATGCTAAAAATACGTCAACTTTTTCAAAGCCAAAACCTGTGACACTGATGCTTGTACCAACATGATTGCGAGGCAGACTCTCGGGACGGTAAGCGCTGTGGAGGGGTGCAGCTTTTCTCTATGGAGTGCCAATCCTGTGTCAAGTGTTTTTCACTTCCTGTAGCTACCAAACTCCCTCTCCACCATCAGCCTCCAATGCACGTGACTCCTACACCAGAGTCCTGCTGAGCCCGTTCGACTAGAAGATATTCCCGCAGTCATCGTTCCATTCACCTCCCATAGTTAGATCTGTGACTCGGAGCGGATCCGCTTTCATCGGAGGGGGAGAACGAGGGGCATGTGCCAAGCAGCATCGCCACAGTTTCAGAAAAAACACCCACTACACAATGCAGGCAAGAAAAGAAACATGTACAGCGATCAGCCTGTCGTCAAGAGAAAGACAACGCTTCAAAGGAAAAGGCATAGGCGTTTTTGGCAGACACTTAAAAGGATGCACTGGAGCACTACAGTGTCAGACAATAAAGCTTGCGTCGCGGATACCATGACTGAGACGACGGAATTCATAGAGCGATGCCAAAGTGTTGTCAAGTTTCTGGCAGAATGCCTTCGGACATGCAGACTCCCATCCTTTAATCCTCTTATTAGTAATCTGCATCAAATAAAGAGATCACTAAGAAAGACATCAGCTGCTAACCAGTAAAAATGGGCTGTCAATAATCACGCTATTTACAATATGATTTATTGCTGCTGTAACATCAGAAAAAAGGCTATTAGCAGACTCCATTAAAGCTGATAATGTGTACCATCTAGAAGACTGTTTTTAAGTGGAATCATAAGCCTCAGACCCAAAGATTAAGACTCACGAGTCCATCTACTCCAACTATCATTATCACCTAGTAACTAAATTGGAGGCATGTTAAGGCATGCCCAATCTATAAATGACTGTAGAGTAGATATCCTCTTTCATTGTTCTCCGGATCTGAATGTGTTCACAGGTCTACCAAAGAGGAACTCACTGTCTCCTCTATCAAATGAATCATACTTTCGGTGGGGTTTATTGTAGAGCATGCCTGTAGGTACCTGATTCTCTGAAGAAATAAAATTAAATAAAAAAAACCTGTTAATTTCACTGCAAATTACGTTCCAATACATTGAAAACTTATATTGGATTTAATGGAATAATAATGGTTCCATGTAATTTTACTGTTAAATATTGTAAAAAAGTTTAAGTAAAAAGTATGAATGGTACTAAAAGTACAACGTATGAATGACCTGTTTTTAAGGTTAAAAACAGTAAAAGGTAGGTTTCATAGAAGCCTCTACACGATGCATCGCATTTGATTACATTTTAAGTCATGTTTTTTCTTAGTTTTATTATTTATTTATATTAGACTGCTACCATATTTGATTTGTTTACTAGTCACTGTTCAAGGAAAAGTAACATTCATAATTAATATTAAAGATATATTTATATTAATATAAATGTCATTAATACAAATTAGGGCTGTCAGTCGATTCAAATTCGATTCAGATCTAATTACATGGTTGCTGTGATATTAATCTAATTAATCAAACTAAATTGGCCTGTGAAAATACCCACAAAAGATAGCTATTATTGTGTTAAATGAGAAAGTATCAAGTAGACACTACAAATAGTAGCTTTAGACACGTTTAGGCTACAATGGCTTAAACTATGGAACATAAGATAATTTGAGAAACATCTTAGTATTTTTTGTTCATACAGTGAAAGTCACTGGTAACCAAAACAGCTGTGTTACCAACAGTCTTCAAAATACCTTCTTTTGTGTCTTTTATATTGTGCAAAAGAAAGTAAGTCATTCAGGTTTAAAACAACATGCGGGTGAGTAAATGACAATATTTTCTTTCTTTTTTTTTTTTTGGTGAACTATCCCTTTAATGTTTTTTATTTATTAATAAATGAAATGATACACTAAAAAAGGGCAGGTGGCGTAAATGTCTTTATGAGTCATTCATTCAATTAGTTCAAACGGCTGATTCATTCAAAAATTAAATAAATGGCTCTCTCTATGAATGGGCTTTTGAATCATTGGTTCACATGATTCATTCAAAACGAGGATTCATTCAGAAACTAAACAAAGCTGTGTTGCTCACAGATGCACAACAGTTCTGCTGTGGTTTTAGGTAATGTTTTCATTGGCATAATTGAGCAAAAACACAATATTATATTATGTATATTATGTTTAAAATATAAGAGTCATTCAGTCATCCACATTTGCACAAGAACAGTACTACAGACCTACTTGTGTAATATTGCTCTCGCTACTCGTTTGATATTGCTTATCATATGATATATATGAGACAAAAACACATACAGGGACATTTATGGAGTTAAATGCATAAATGCATCTCATAATGCCTGAAAATCTACCGTAAATTTAACCAAATTGTATTTTTTACAATACAGGGTGGTGCACTGAGACCAGAAACAAGTCTCTTCCCATCTGAAGGGGAATGAGAGATATTTCCTCTGACCTCAAACCTCTGCATGCACAAAGTGAAATAACATGTTGCATTTCATTTAGCAAAGCAGCGTCGCTCTGATGGCAGAAGAGGAGTAAAATACGAGCCTTGATGGGCTCGGTTTCGTACTTTGAGAAAAGAGATAGAGAGAAAGACGCTTTGGAACAGTATGTACATTTCACGTCTCGCCCGTGCTTCCTCTCTGATGAGCAAAGCAGGCCTCGCTCACCGGCATTCACTTCATCACAAAAGCGGCGACGCCTTTATGACCTCCATCGTGAGGGACGAATCACAATTCTAGGAAACCGATTCCTCGCGCACAGCCATTTACCCCAACGCCGCTTGTAAAACGCCACGTGATATTGCTGCATCATATTTACAGGCTAAAATATTCATTGGCCCATCCGTTAGCGAGTACAGCCATTGTACGCGCCAACACGCCGGCTAAATTGCTTTTGGATACAGGGGTTCGGTTGCCATGGAAACTGCCCAGTCAGGACATGTCATAGAGTGGCAGGCACATTGTGGGATCTCGGGTAATAATTCAGTGATAAATTAATGCTTTAGTGAGGAAAACAGGTGCCAGAGTGTCACGAGGGAGTTTAGAAGAGGGGAACAAAAAAAAAAAAGAAAAGAAGGAGACATGCTCATTCAGACGGAGAGGAAAAAGTGAGACAGAGTGACACAGATGGAGAAAAAAAAAAAAAAAAAAGAGTGCAGGGTGTTCTTCCAGCTTTAGCCCTGGCCGTACAAAAGCCATTTTCTGAAAGCAGGATTAATCCTGACTTGCGCTCTCAATGGCAGGGGTCTTTAGTGCAAGATTTTACTTAGTAAAGAATGCCGGCTAAAAGCAGGGGATTGTAGGAGCGTAAAAAGCAAGGCTTTAAGCGATACGCAGCATTGTCTATGACAAATCCCGTTTGCTACTGGGCCTCAGAGGAACAGGGTGAGAAGTCAGGACGTTGTGGGGGTGCTTTCTGTCCCCTGTGCCTTCACCAGGCCAGAAAATAATAGATGATCTAGCACTGAACTGAACACTAGCTAGCTATTTTATACAAAAAATTTATTTGAACCAGCTGTTAATGATTCATTCAAAAAGACTCACATTCAAAAAGTCACTGGTTTGTTTCATTAAAATATGTTCACTCAAATAAAATAAAACATTTCTTATGGGTCTACCATTACATATGTCATAAAATAATTTGATCTTTTCAGTGTTTAAAAAACAACAACAAAAAAGACAATTTACATAAAATGTGTATATTGTAATATATAACTATGCAGCATTTTTAAATATACTGAGATATTATAATATAAATAAACTATTATAATAATTAATCATTTAAACTGTTGCTCTTATAAATCACTTAACACTACGGTGCAATAAATCATGCTATTACACAGACTTATTTCCTCGAGCATTTCAAAGAGCTGTTATTTCCAAAAAATGGATTATAACACAAACAGGTAAGATTATAAAACCGTTTTAACTCAAATCAATATTTTACAATCAATGTAATTATTTGGTGAAAAAACATATATAAAGTGGTGCATTATAAGTGGTATAACTGTACATTATCCCATAAAATCGTCATCTTGTTTGAACTTGTACATTCGTCTTGGCTCAAAGCCACTTGCAAGGAATGTTTTTTCCCTCGTGGATGTTTTGAGTTTTCAGCTAATAAAATATTTCAACTCAAATTAATATCTATCTATCTATCTATCTATCTATCTATCTATCTATCTATCTATCTATCTATCTATCTATCTATCTATCTATCTATCTATCTATCTATCTATCTATCTATCTATCTATCTATCTATCTATCTATCTATCTATCTATCTATCTATCTATCTATCTATCTATCTATCTATCTATCTATCTCCATGTAATAAACGGGATTAATGAAGTATAATATCAAAAGATCCAGATCACCCTGAGTTTACTCCGCAATAAGCAGCTGGATATAAATTATCCCAGATATATCATAACTCATTTGCAACTGAAACCATTTGCAATTGAGCACCTTCATCATTCTGCCATGAATGTAGAAGATGCAGAGAATGTGAGCAGTCATCAATAGCGGTAAACCAGGCCAGATTGTTTTCATACCGATTGTGAAATATCCTGGAGTCCAGATGAACCATTCCCCAGTTTTTAAACAAACTTGGGTGCGGTTCCTTGGTGTTCACTCAAGTTCTGAAAGCCATCAAATGGGCCGTGAGGTAACAATGCAGTGTCAGCAGTGGCCCTTCTTTTCGGCTCTCAGAACTTTGAGACCTGAACAGATTCTGGCAGCATAAACTGGCACAGCACCAACCGGACCAGGCGGTCTGGTCACAATGGCCCCACTCACAGTGAGGAGAGGTTCACTTTTTCATAGCTCCTGCTTCCTGCCAACAGTAATTCACATCACACCCTGCAGAAAAGGAAAGGCAATACTGTATGCTGAGGTGGGTGGCAAAGACCCACAGAAACAAGAGCTTAAGCCTCCTACACATTCATCCCCTTCAAAAACCGAGGAATCTGGAAGCTTCGCAGAAGATGCCAAGTATGATACTTTAGGTTTGTGAGGGGGCGGGATCATTCATTCCCTTCCCTCCTTTCATCACCCCATCCTGACCTTTCATTGAACACCCACTCAGTCACTCTGGGAGGAAGAACAGAGGAAGGGAAAGAATGAGAGAGGCAGCAATTATGCACTTAAGCATTGCTGCACCACAAAGAATTCTCATCAGCGGCCCGCAATGCGATCACTCAGTGCAAACATCAGGTCTAATATCCTGCAGGAGAGCCATTGAAGAACATCCTACTCGGGCCGCCCGATGGGCATTAGGAAATTATGACCGCAAGAGCCATTGACACTGATTCGGGGTATTTGGGCCGGTCCGAGAGCAAAAGCCATTGAGGCATAGATGGCATGTCAGACTTGCATCTTAAATAAGAAAAAAATAAAATAAAATTATATGTGGGTTCCCAATGTCAGGAAAGGTCCAAATAATAAACTACTTCCAAAAATGACATGCATGAGTTGGCAGAAAAACTTTAACAAAGTTCTAGTTTAACAAAGTTCTTAATGTATTTTGCATTCATATTGGTTTTGAAACCATTTCATAAAATTTTGAATTTAATGACTATAAGAATGTCATGTTGTCTAACCATCAATAAATCATAAAAAATACTAAATTCTTTGAGTACATGAGTGTGAACATTTGTTCACAGAAAGGAAACTCAAATGGCAGAATGCGACATCCTATCTGTTTTCATTATTTTACAAAAGCACAATGTTTTGTTTTCATTGTGAGTATACATAAATAAAAGAAGACCTTTTACAGTGATGCATTATTCTGCTGGTATAAGGAAACAGTTGAAGTGATCGCACCAACTCACACACAAAACCAGCATTGCTAACTTGACAGCGCAGTTGGTACATTATCAAAATAAAATACAGTGAACCAAACATCAGCACGCGCGCCTCTGTGTAACCGTTGGAACGCGACTGAAGTACAAAGCCTATAATTTACATAAATAATAGTTTAGCATTCAGATGCATCGCAAATATGGAAATATTACGGAATATTTGGATTTGTGCCAAATGAGAGAGGTAGTATACACGAGCACAATGCTCCATTTCGCAACAGTTGAGTGCGCAAGTCTTTAAAGTATACTCCTTTGTCAGTGAGAGATGCGTTCAGAATCAGCACATGGTCACTGTCTAGTGGGCTCTGTTTGCAAGTGTGCAACTCCTGGCATTCGCCTGTTCTTCTGCTGGCGGTTATCAAACAGCGTTGCATTACCGCGGGTACCCCCTTCTAGATTGGGGGTGAATTGCCTGTATTCATTGTAAAGCCTCAAGGACCAAACAGAGATGTCCATTCGGTACGAATACATGCATCGTTACACCCCTAATATAACATACACACACACACACAAATATTGTTTTGCTTTTGGGGCATTGCACTATACAAATCTTTAACTTTACCCAGCAAAAATAAATAAATAAATTAATACAAAAAGTCAAAAAAATTTACATAAGTGTATTTTTTTTTTTTATTTATGTACTTATTTAAATCTAAAATACTTGTTTTCTGTTAATTTACTATAATATATTTTCTATGTCAATATATCAGTATTTATTGAAAATGGAAATACTTTATATATATATATATATATATATATATAAAAAAGCCTTTACTGTCATTTTTTTAAAAATGAATTGAATACTTTCTAAATCAAAGCATTAGTTCAAGAAAAAAAAAAAAATCCCTTTTTTTTTTAAATCTATTTTTAAGTAAACAGATTAAGAAGTGTCACGTCACTGACCCATCTCCACATAGTAGCACATAGTTCTTAACAAAACCCAAATACCTATCCATCTTAAAGAGACAGTTTTATTTTTAGGTTCCTCCCTAAATTCACCAAAGCTGAACTTCTTCAGCATATGGGCTGTCTCAGACTCCCCAGGGCATTGTAAATCTCAAGAGTTGTTCGGTGGGCTGCACAGCTTCATAAAGCTACTATAGAGGCCTGACAGCAGGACGACTCCGAACCTTTGGCTCCAAGTGCTACTTCAGAGGAAACTACAGGAACTTTATACAATCGCCAAATGCTATTTGCGGACAACTTAGAAGTGTTTCACACATCATATTTCTGACAATGTCATAAACTACACCTTTATAATGCAAGACGATGATTTGCTTATGTTTTTATGAGAGCAGGAATGTTAACCGTGTGACTGTGTGGCACTGGATTTCACTGTGACGTTTTATATCTGTCTATTAACCCATTTCCTCTTCTCTTCTTTCGCTCATTAAAAGAGCACATCTGTTTTCTGCAGCTGCAGGGTAAAATTGCTGATTCTGACCAGACTTTGTCTTATTTAATGTGCACAAATGCACCAGTGCCCTCTCACTCACTGATCCCAGAAGAGTGTAAAATGCTGTTAAATCAGATTTTCAGAGAGCCGATTATACCGACATCTTTCATAGGGTTATTGGCTTACAGCACAACGAATTTTCAAATCATTAAAACCCTCAACCTCTTGACCTAGTTTTGACTTTGCTTGGACTGCCGCATGAAAACGGACGTCTGCGTTGGGTAAGCAGTGCCTAAAAAGTACCAAAGCAATGCTAAATGCCCCTCAGAGAGATTTACGAGTGTCAGTTGGTGTGTAACGAAGGGGAGTGTTATAAGGAGAAGGATGTAGACAGCTGAGCGCCAGGCTTTCAGGGTCACTTCGGCACATGGGGCAGCTGTTGGCCGGGCAGCACGGTGGGCAGCGGTGGGGGAGGGGTCAAAGGTCATGGCTCAAAACATGATCACACAGACGGTATGGCCTTGGAACATACACACCACCTTCACACAACCCCTGCACTCCAGTGACCCACGAGTCCCCTGTGAGTCTGTAATTGAAGGCATTTTTAAATAAACAGCAGCCTTTAAAGATCAGCCGTCCCATACAGCGATCTGATGCTGCACACAGCTGTAAGAAGATCTACTGGTGAAGTACATAGTCTTCATCGCAGTAAAACGAGCAGCACTGAAACGCGCTTGAAAAGGAGTAGATCAAATGCAGCGTAGCATGGTGAAGACATGCTCTCAGCATGATGGACTTCTCGTCACCTACGGCGGGGGTCAGAGATCAGTGGCCCAGGGATGCCTAGGGTCTCTTTGTGGTAACATCTATAGTTCAACAGAGAGAGAGAGAGAGAGAGAGATCGTGCACTGTAGGGCTATTACAATCTTGAAAGTTTGGTTGATTTGGCCAAACCCAAAACTATGAAAGCCCGTTTCCGCAATTGAATAAAAGAAATGAAAAAAGGTAATTGTGACTTCAAATCACACAATTCTGACTTTTTTTTTTTTGACAGAATTGTCAGATAAGTCGTCGCAATTACCTTTTTTATTTTTTACTCTGTGGCAGAAATGGGCTTCCATACAAAACAAAACAAAACACTAAACACCAACCCAACCAAAACCAAACCAAGCCCAAATAACAACAAAAAAAGAAAAGAACAAAGTAGTAATTTTAACCCATCTATTATTAAATTGGGACAGACCTACTGACAAGCATTAACAAAAAAGCTAATTAATAGGGACTCGCAAAACATTTTCTCTTCTGTTACTAAATTTAAAATCACTAGTGATAAGGTGCCATTAAACAAGGCTGTTGCGTAGTTTTTATAGCCAATGGCCATGTGAAACCAGATACTCACAACAGGAGCTTTTCCCTCCATGCTTTCATGGCTGGGAGAGCCAAAGTTACACTTTAAGTTTCCTCTTGAGTCCTTAGTTGACTTACTGGCCCTTTTCCCTATAAATCACCTTTGCTCTCAACTCAAGACAGAACAGTTCAGTAGAAAGGCAGTGCTTGGAGTTGTGTGTGTTACATTGCTCCATATATATGGATGGCTGACGTAACCTCTGTCTGCTAGCTGTCAAACGGCCAAGCATGTAGTAACTGACATGTAAGGGACGCACAAATTATTTATAAGACTAATTATAATAATGTTTAATAAACAGAAAATTATATTACAAAATGTGTACAATTTATCCATGTTCATTCTATTTAGTAAATACATAAACCAAGACATAATTATTTACTCCAACAATAGCGCATTCATTATAACTATTTATAAAAGCAATAGTAATGCATATAATGACTGCTTTCGAAAAAAAGGTTCCGAAAAGAGATTCTCAGCAATGCCAAGGAAGCATTTTAGCATGTTTCCCCAAGAAACATTTGGTGAGCAGGCACTTATGTGAAGCAACAGGTTCTCTGGAAGTTAAATGTTGTGTGTAGATTTGCAATCTGTGAATTTCCACGGAGCAAAGGCTGTGAGAAATCTGACCCAGTGACCCGAACAAAGAAATGGGAATCATGGGAAGAATGAATCATGCAGTGTTGCGGAGCGAGAGAGGTCAGCATTCGGTGTTTATTATCCTTCAGAAGTGGATTGGAAGTGGTTTCATTGAAGTAGTGTGGCCGAGTACCGGTTCCTTTAATGTGAGCAAATAGGCACAGATAAACATGCTCAATTGTTTTGCCTCCTTGTTCCTTCAGGCATTGTGTATTTGCTCTGTGAACCTTGTAGAGCAGTACACTATTAAGACAGGAAGGAAGGGGAGCGCCGTGTGCGCCGGTCCAACTTGCTTCAGAATTCCTTCCATAAGAGCTGGAACTAAAAACTACATGCCAGCTATTACCTGAATGCACGAACATAACCCTTTTACAGTGCTTTTCCCCTTTCAGAAATGATGATATACTGTTTTATGATGTCTTGTCCACTGCGTAGAGAGTCATTAAACCTTAAACCATGATCTCACTCGCCAATTGTTTACATAAGGTTCTTTTTTCCTGTGCATAATCTGCATGGCTGGAAGATGTGTGTATAGTAGTTAAGCAGTGCAGGGTACGACTGCAACACTGGGCCTAAACCCTCATCAGAAAGGTGTGATTAATGTTTTCCACTGATGGAGATAAAGGACGCCCTGGAGAGAGAAATGAAAGGGAAAAGAAAACAAGGGAGGAAGTTAAAAGAGAGAGAAGGATATTGCGGCTTTTGGCCAGCAAGATGTGTAACAGACATAAAAAGTAGATTTGAATTTCTGGCTGCGGTACCAAAACCTCTGCTGTAGACATGTTTGAAAGTCACAATTCAAGATGACCACAAGTGGTACTTGTAAAACTGCAATAAAACATAAAAATTTCAGGAAGCTAAAGCGGTCTTTAGCTGTATGGACAAAGTCGCAATTATGAACACCAGTGCCTTAGTTCTCCCTTTTGACTAGAGAGGCCCTTGATCTGCATGGATTCATTCATGGTGTCATGGAGCATAATCAGACTTTATAATCAGATTTTTTAAAATATTCATTTTTAATTCATAAAATAATAAATTTATCTATATATTTATTTAAATTAATTACAAATTAATTTGTATATAATGTAGTGTATTAATTAAAAAAAAAAAAATATATATATATATATATATATATATAATAATAATAATAATAATAATAATAATAATAATAATAATAATAATAATAATAATAATAATAATAATAATATTATATATATATATATATATATATATATATATATATATATATATATATATATATATATATATATATATATATATATATATATATATATATATATATATATATATATATATATATATATATATATATATATATATATGATCTGATCTTTTTTTTTTTGATTATAATAAACTAAAAATACATGTATAATTGAATTTATATTATAATGAATTAATTTAAATTAAATGCACAAATTAATAAAATAACCTACTTAAATGAATTAGAAAATATATTGAATAATATGCATTAATATATAATATTTAATACTTTATAATTAATATTATATTACATTACAGTGTAAAAAAAAAAAATCCATAAAATTTACGGTAAAAAAAAAAAACGGCGGCTGTGGTTGCCGGAATTCCACTGTAAAAAATACATTAGAAACATTTTAGGTTTTGGTTTTAACTGAAATTTACAGTTAAATACCGTAATTTCATTAACTGATATAATGTTAAAATACCAACCTACAGAAGTACTGAAATCTGTTTTGTATCTTTGAAATACACTGATAACCACCAAATGCAGGTGATGATGAGAAAGTCACATGATGAACCAAAGCCCATCACAGGCAGCTTTTAAATAATAACATATATAGAAGGTGCACAGTGTCATTCACACAAACACTTGTGACGTAGTGAGACCAGCCCTCCCCTGTTACTCAGTCACTTGTCACAAAACGATACAAAACACAACACACTCTTACAATTTCAACGGTCTTTTCTTTTCATTTTAATCTAATAATGGGACTTGAACTTTAAGGTACTTGACTTATTCAAAACATACCAACAATCACAATTAAACCACTGAATTTAGGTCATCTCATGAATCATTCAGCATATCATAAACAATGCAAAGTATCAATACAACTTAGATCTCAACTTTAAATTCAAAGCTTTAGACACAGCAATTCATGCATCGATTCATCAAAACCAAACATGTTGGTGATGGAAATTTTCTTACATGTAAGGTTCAAAAACAAATAATTAAGGTTTGTTTGTTGTGTGAGTATGAGTTCAGTTCAAGTGCGAAAGTGTATATGAGAGCGTGTAGGAGAGTTTGTTTTGAAAGTTCCGCTAAGCCCATCTTTTCTGAAAGTTACTGATGAGTAATTATCTTCGTCGAGTTAGCTGAATGAATGGATCAAGGCCTACCTGAAGACCAAGCATAGTCAATGAGGTTGTTTTCAAACCAAGATACTCCAAACTCACAGTACCGTATTCCGATCCAGTGCCGTTTCACACAGCCAATTAACGAGTGGCGCAGCAACCTCCAAACTCGTCCTCTGTGCAACCAGCAACAGCAACCTTTTTGAACACGATTTTGAATCTGGTAATTTCCTTGATTTCGCCTTTATTTCAGAAGATTCTGCTTTCACATGGCTCAGACACCCTGAAGAAAGGAGCAGCTTGCAGGAACATTGAATCCGGAAACTCTTCAACGTAGCAATGCAACTTTCATATCTCGGAATCTTCAATTATTTCGTTTCATTTTACACTTCAATAACATCTACAAAATGACCATACTTCTTACTCCTAATAACGAAAACTCTCACTTTCAACAAAGATCTGTGCAGCAAACAAGAGCACTCTCCTCTCTCCTTCCACCCACACCTGTGTTCAATTTTATCTCCATTTCACTCAGCATAACTGACTGCTCCCAAAATTAACACATTGCATTTTGGGTATTGTAGTTCCTTACCGTCACACTCCCCCTCCATTGATCCAAACATCTCATAGGTCCTTATGAGATGTTTAAACATCAGAATCCTAAGAATTCTTCATCATCTGAAGATTCTTGAAAAAGATCAATGAGCTTACGCTTCTCTTGCTCTTCTAGTTCAGAGGCAGTTGGAAAGCAAGGTTTCAAGTTGCAAACATGTACAACACGAACATCTTCACCTGTAGATTCCAGTGCTACTTTGTAATTCACTGGTCCCATTTGTTGAATTACACGATAGGGTCCTTTCCATTTCGGTGCAAGTTTAGCGGTGAAGCGATCCTTTGCACTTGACTGTGGAAAGTTTCTCATCCAAATTCTCTCTCTCTTTTAATGACATGTCACGTCGATTCTTATTGTAATTGCGGAGTTGTCTTTGATGTGCTTTTTTACTATTTTCCTTTGCTCTCCTTTGTAGTTGTTTTAAATGATACACTGTGTCATAGTGGGCTGCACTGGGTGACAGATCATGACTTTCACCTTTCAGAAGTTTGTCCATCGGCCCTTGTAGTTTTCTTCCTAATTGAAGTTCGGCTGGAGACATTCCGGTGGTTTCCTGTACTGCAGAGTTAATGGCAAATCTGATTTCTGGTAGATATTGATCCCATTTTTTATGATTGTCATCCACAAACATAGCAATCATACTTTTAAGAGTTCTGTTGATCCTTTCAGTCATGTTTGTCTGCGGGTGGTAGGCTGTAGTTAGCTTTGGTGTCACGTTCCAATTTTCACACACTTCTTTGAATATTGCCGATACAAACTGTGTACCTCGGTCAGAGATAAGAAAGTCTGGATCTGGATAACTGCTTAACTGACTCCTCCCAAAATTAACACATTGCATTTTGGGTATTGTAGTTCCTTACCGTCACACACTAAACACCATCATGGTGAGACTCATTAAACTGAAATATGCAATAAACATTAATTTAACAACATTAGATGTAACATACAACCCTAATAAACATAACTGATAAGAAAAAACTTTTCAAAGAAAAAATATCCAATTTGAAATGCAACGCAGGGAATTCTGGGAACAATTTATGTTTTTTTTTTTTACATTCTTCACTTCCAAAACCGGTATTTCACCATAAAATTGTCTGAAATGTCTATTACAGTTTTTCACCGTATATACAGGTGCATCTCAAATTAGAATGTTGTGGAAAAGTTCATTTATTTCAGTAATTCAACTCAAATTGTGAAACTCGTGTATTAAATAAATTCAATGCACACAGACCGAAGTAGTTTAAGTATTTGGTTCTTTTAATTGTGATGATTTTGGCTCACACTTAAAAACCCACCAATGGGTTTCACAAGACGTAAAAACAAACTGACACTGCCCTACAAAAGGCAAAAGACTTTAACTCACTAGAGTGTGAAACTGAGAAAAATGACTTTATTTGTCCAGCCAAATTAATTATAGGTGGGACACTGGAAATTTGGCAATTAAATGCTTAGTAATGAAAATTATCTACATTAAAAAATTGTGAGCTAAAACTTGATTTTTACCCCAATTTTGAAGTTAGTTACTGTACTCTGCTTTGCATTGTCTGCAAAACATGAGAAGTCAAAACACACCAAGGCAAAATACAGTAACTACCACATTATCAATATTTGGTTGCTGACCTCCATTTACAAAATCGTTACAGTAACACCTGTATAAAATCTAGAGATCATGGGCTCTCTCATATAGACTATTGCAGAGAAATGTGACAATTAATTGTTTTTTTTGACTGCAACAAGCGGACTAAAAGTTAAACATGTGAGTGGATACAGTTTTGCAACCAATTTGCTATGCTCAGTAACGTCAGAGAATGCTAGACATCGCGTAATTGCTTTTATATTGACTTGAAAATATCCTAACCTAAAAGAACGACTTGTGGATTGATGTGAACGCCAGCAAGCAGGAATAATGCTCACAATGCCTGTGGATTAAACATCTCCGGCGACGTTCAGCACCATGGATTGATTTTATCGGGTTACAAGGTAGGATATGGATTTAATTGCAAACTCTTAGTACTGATTTTATGATTGATCATGCTACATGCTACGGCATTCATCCACACGCGTCCAACTAGAAGCGACAGCCTGGTGAATAATCTGCATTATAAAAAGGAAATAATATAAAAAAATCTTTAAAGGTCATTCACGATTATGTATTGCTGCCAAGGTACAGTCTTTACAGTGCTTTGTTATATGGAGCTGTTTGGTAGATTGCGATCCAATTAGTTTATAAAGTGCGTCAGTGACAGATCAGTTGTATGAAAGTATACAAGTTACACCGCAATTAAAACATGGCAGTCTTTAATGGTCAGTAAAACAAAGGGAGAACACCATAACTCATTTTGAGCGTTCCAAACAAAGTGAAAGAGCCGTAACTCGTGTTATACGGTGTTCTGCCTTGGTTTCTCCGGGGCTTTTTGAAGTTACGGTTAAGACGATCCATTATTTTCTCAGAAAAACAACAAATTGACTCAAGATACTTATGCACATGATAAACGATGTCTTGAATGTCCCAAAAATATCAAAAACTCATTTGAGCAAAATCAATGTTACGGTCTTTTGCCTTTGCACTGCGTATGTATGTATGCATGCATGCATGTATGCATGCGTGTATGTATTTTCATTCATTCATAACGGCATGAATTTTAGAGGCCGCTAAGTTGCCTGTTTTTGTAAAACGGCATGTCAAATTAAAAAAAAAGGCAAAAATTACTCAGAAATAACTCCCCAGAAAGACCCTAGGTGTTTCTGACCAGAACAACCTGTTCTGTAGCATAGCGGTTTTTACTGAAGTCCCGCCTCTTGATTTGTGGGACAGTCAATCATAGCTTTGAATTTGAAGATGGCCAATCAAATTTTAGATTGAATGATCTGGCCCTTGATAAACACTCCAACACCTCATACTTTACCCCAAATAAGTTACATAAATAAAAAGCAATAAATAAAACCAAGCAAAGGATAAGAGATGCAATCAAACAACATTTAACCCCTGTGCAACTGTGACAGACCTTTAATAATCCACTTTCAGGAATAAAAATGTGTTTCACAGCTGGAGTCCCCAGAGGAACCATGTCAGGGACAAAAGCAGCACACATCAGTGTGGCAAAGCTCTGTCAGAGAAGGCCTGGAATGCACTGCAGGTTGACACAATTTATAAATAACCAGCAGAAAGAGTCAGACACAAAAGCCAGTGCTGTTCAGCCCCTCCACCGAGCAAAGCAGCTTCGGTCTTGCCATACAGCCTTTAACTTGGCTAGTGCCAGCAGCTGGCGGTGCCAACAAATCAGAGAATGTCAAGGCAGCCTTGCTGCCAACAAAAGGCTGTGTGTATATGTGCTGAGAGAGAAAGAGAGTGAGAGAGAAAGAAAGAGAGGCAGAGGGCATTGCCTGCAGCAACTGAAAGCAATTTATGAAATATAGCATAAAATAAAGCACAATTCCATGAAATCGCTAGCTTCAAATGATCTAGTTTTCTCTTATTGTGATTGAACACTATTCATGGGGGGAGGGGTAATAAGAAGACTGACCAGAAAACAGTTTTGTTTTTTAGGTGAACATGTCATATACTATTTATATATAAGAATCAGAACGAAATAGTGTAGTGAAATAATACTATATTTTTTAATATTACTAGTAAATTGAAAGCTTATTGAAAGGCAGATGTACTACAAATAAATCAAAAAGAGCCATCTGAGAAGCGCTAATAAAACATCACTCCAAAACGCTTTCAGTTAAAACATACATTTTCGGTTGCTGAAATCGTGGTGCATCACTAATAATTAAAATCTAAATAGTATAAATAAGTATTATTAATATATGTATTATTAATATATATATATATATATATATATAAAAAATGAACGAACAAGACAACATGCCCCTGCAGAACAGTATATGAAACATGGTGTCTGATTGCCAGAGAGAAATCGCTGTTGATTAAAGCTTTGATTCAGATATGAATCACTGCCGCCTGCCTCTCCAATAACACCACATACACTTTAATCTGCTAAACCACACTGTGACCAGACAATGAAACACTTTCGGATTGGGGGAATGATAGTACAGTGTAGCAGTTATGTATAATTTGTTACGGTGCAAAGCACCAGATTGCAATGTTGGATCAGCAAGAAACATGCTTCAATTTGCCAAAACCGCTGCCTTCACAAACCAGCCAGAGATGAAAGACGAATCAGCACGACTGTGACCTGCAGACAGAAAACACTACGTGTAGCCTCAATCACAAATAATACTTTGTAACGAATCAATTAAAAATAATAAATTCATACATTAGGTCAGAATTGTTCTTTTGGACTGAATCGTTCAGAGTGAATGATTTTTGGCTGTACCACAATAACTACATGGACCTTTTTTTTCTCTTAAAGTAACAGTTCGCCCAAATTTGACTCATCCTCAGGCCATCCAAGATGTAGATAAGCTTGTGTTTTTCATCAGAACATTAGTACTATCTCACCATCTCTATTGAAATTTAGTTCTCATTTATTAGCGGATTATGGAGTTTAAGAATTCCATTGCCTCTCAAATTAGTGACTACATTGAATTCAATGGTACCTCTGAGGTTAACAGTGAATTTTTATGTGAAGCGCTTAAAGCTTTTGTTCGGGGTCAGATTAGTTTTTACTTCACACCTACGTAAGGCTGAAAGGGCTAAGGCAGGACATTTTAGACAAACTCCTTAAACTTGATGAAACATACGCCATCTCTCCCTCCCCCACGACTTGTATTACAATCGGAATATGATTGTCTGATGACACATGATGTAGAGAGACAACTGCGACAAACTAAGCAACGTTTTTTCGAACATGGCGATGAGGCAGGTACACTCTTAGCCCAACAGGCTCGTGCAGTCAGTGTCTCTAGGCTAATTCCAAGAATTATTTCCCCTAGTGATAATCTTACTGCAGATCCAGTTGAAATCAAAGTTTTCTTAGATTTCTACATTAACATTTATACATCTGAGCACCCTCCAGGTTCAGCAAATATCCCCAACCCCTTAGACTCATTAAATTACCCTAGAATTGACAAAGACATGGCTAAGGAATTAGGCAGTCCCATTTCCCCTCAGGAGGCCCAAGAAGCTATTAGACCAATGCAGAATGGGAAATCCCCAGGCCCTGATGGGTTTACAGTTGAATTTTATAAGGCATATTCTAATTTACTAGTCCCAATCTTGGTGAGGATGTATAATGATTCTTTTCAAAAAGGTCAACTGCCGGCGACTCTGTACTTGGCATCCATATCCTTATCCATAAGGACATGGACCCCACATCCTGTGGTAACTATCGATCCATTTCTCTGCTAAACGTAGACTGTAAGATTCTAGCCAAAGTTCTCTCTCTTCGCCTCCAAGATGTCATGCCATCCATAGTTTCGTTAGATCAAACAGGCTTTACATCAGGGAGGCACACTTTCTTTAATACTAGAAGGTTATTTAACATTATTTTCTCTCCTTCATCCAATACCCCTGAAGTTTTAGTTTTATTAGATGCCGAGAAGGCGTTTGATAGGGTGGAGTGGGAATACCTGTTCTTTGCTTTAGCTAACCTTGGGTTTGACCCCAAATTCATTTCTTGGATTCGACTTTTCAATGCTTGCCCGTCTGCCTCAGTGTATACCAATGGTGTTCGTTCGCCACCCTATTTGCTCCAACGAAGGACACGTCAAGCGTGTTCACTCTCACCCTTGTTATTTAATATAGCTATTGAACCTTTGGCTATCTGGCTTCGTAGTCATGATGCATTTAAAGGCATCGTCCGCCATAGCCAGGTCCATAAACTTTCCCTTTGTGTGAATGATTTGTTATTGTACGTTTCTGACCCTTTAGTTTCTCTCCCCCCTAAACTATGCAGTTTGGCTGCCTATCAGGGTAGAAGTTAAATTTTCAAAAAAGTGAGTTATTTTTCATAAATCAAATGGCTAAATCTCTTTCTCTCTCTTCATTCCTCTTTAAGTTAGCCTTGGCTGGGTTTAAATATCTGGGCATATTTAGAACCAATTTGTTTAAAGACTAAGAATTTTATGCCACTTTTGGACAAATGTAAATTAGATTTTTCCAGATGGAGCTCCCTCTCCCTATCTTTAATGGGTCGCACGAATCTTATTAAAATGATTATTCTGCCGCAATTCTTGTATCTTTTTCAGCATGTCTCAGTCTGTATTAATAAATCCTTTACTAATTTAGACCAGCAACTGAATGGGTTCCTTTGGAGTAACAAGCCAGCTCGTATAAGAAAACCAGTTCTCCAGCATCCCAAATCTGAAGGGGGTTTAGCACTTCCAAACTGTCGATGTTACTTCTGGGCTTGTAATATTACTAAATTACTTTACTGGGTTGGCCTTAGATCTTGTGCCTCTAGCCCGCCCTGGTTACACATAGAAATATCTTCTTGTTCCTTACTTTCTAATATTTGTTAGCTTCCTCTTGAGGTCCACAAAATTGAGCAATCCAGTAGTTATTAACAGTATTAAGATTTGGCTTCAATTCAGGAAACAATTCGGTTTGTACAAAGCCTCGATTTACAATTTCAAATAAATCACTTATTCCCTTTCAGACCGTGTCTTCGATATTTGGGCAAGTAAGGGTTTTTCTACTTTGAACGACTTGTATGAAAAATAAATCTTCTCCTCTTTCTCTTCTTTATTAGTTCAATTCAATCTTCCAAATAGCCATTATTTTCATTTTTTTTCAAGTGAGGCACTTTACTCAAAAGTTATTTCCCCATTTTCCGAATCGGCCCCCTGAATCAGAACTTGATTTAATTCTCACCCTTGACCCTGATCAGAGACAGCTGATATCCATCATCTAAGGTAAAATAACCTCCCTAACCTCATCTACAGTTGACTCTCTTAAACAAACCTGGGAGCAGGATTTGGGTATCGACATATCGGAAGACCAGTGGAAGAATATTCTTAGTTTAACTCATTCTTCGTCTATCTGTGCTAGACATGTGCTAATACAATCTAAAGTGCTTCACAGAGCTCACTTCACTAATGCTAAATTGGCTAAAATATTTCCTAATAGAAGTGATAAGTGCAACAGATGTAAACAATTTCCAGCTGATCATCTTCATATGTTCTGGTCTTGCCCGAGGCTAATGGACTACTGGTCGGTAATTTTTTGAACACACTCGCAGGCCCCTAACGCACTGACTGTCTTGTTTGGCCTTCCCCTAGCGCCAGTTGTACCATCTACAGCACAATGTGTCATTGCCTTTACCACTTTGTTAGCTAGGCAAGCCATCCTCAAATGAAACATGCCTCTCCCCCATCACATGAGGATTGGATACGAGAGGTATTGCAAAGCATACACTTTGAGAAAATTAGATACTCTTCCAAAGGATCACTGAGATCCTTTAACAAAATATGGAGCCCTGTACTGGGTACTATTGAGAACGTAACTGTAACATCTGGACCTTCTCATTAGATTGTTATTAAGGGACCATCTGAGTAGATTCAATTTCTTAATTATTATTATTTTTTTTTTTCTCTTGGGGAGGGGTGTGGGATGGGGGTTTTGTTATTGTGTAATTTTTTGTCTCTTGCTTTTCCTCTTATCAGACACCCTGTCTCAGGTAATACATTTTATATGTCGGTAAAAATTTTATACAAAAAAAAAAAACTTGGAAGAACAGATTTGGAGAAATTCAGCATTACATCACTTGCTCACCAATGGATCTACAGTGAATGGGTGCCATCAGAATAAGAGCCCAAACAGCTAATACAAACATCACAATAGTCTACAAGTAATCCACATGACTCCAGTCCATCAATTAGTGTCTTGTAAAGTGAAAAGGTGTGTGTTTGTAAGAGACAAAACAAACATTAAAGGCATTTTAACTTTAAACCATTGCTTCTGGCCAAAACATGAGTCCATAATCCATAATAACTTCCTCCAGTGAAAAAGTTCATCCCCTGTTGTCCTCTCACATCAAAATTCACCATATATTTACAATTGTTTGACGTTAAAAATGTTTTAAAGATGAATATGTTCATTAAAAACACATACTGGATGTTGTGACGTTTTAATCAGCTGTTTGGACTCTCATTCTGACGGCACCCATTCACTGCAGAGGATCCATTGGTGAGCAAGTGATGTAATGATGAATTTCTCCAAATCTGTTCTGATGAAGAAACAAACTCATCTAGAACTTGGATAGCATTTTTTTTGTGTGTCACCTATTCCTTTAATCTAAATGCAACTGCATTATCAGTTCAACAATTTATAATGATTTAAATCTTTCATGTAAACATTTACAAACAGCTGATCAGATCAGTTATGAAAGTAGAACTGATCAGCTTCCCGTTTAAAGTTTCATAATAAAATCTGTCATGTCTTGTGTCATGTGCAACAAATCCAGGTCCCATTTAACTAGATGTGTCAGCCTCATCTGCTTCAAGCGGATCTAATTAAACGCTGTTCCACATTAACAGGATTGAGTCAACTTACCATTTCCTGTGTGCTGCCCCCAACAAGCTTTTGAATGGCATTTACCGTAATGCACACGAGCAGCCACAGCATGAAACATTTCCTTCTATACATATGTGCCACTAGACAGAAGCGAAAAAGACATCTGTACGTACACGGAGACTGGCTCTGTATTGTTCCCAGGGGATTGTGGGACATGCTGGAGTAAGAGGGGGAAGGGACTGCTGTAACACCAGCACAAAAGCAGGAACGATTACATTTCAAGTAGTCTTGAGCCTTGAAGAGAGTGTGAACCTGCTTCAGATGCTTTTATTTATTCAGTTTAAGGAACATCCTGTGCAAACCTACAACACAAAGACTATAATAAGTACCTCAGTTCACTTCTGTTTATGCTACAGTTCAACTAGACTTCCATGAGGAATTTGGCCTTGGACTTGAAGGGTGAGCGGGAATGTCTTTGTTAAGCTATATTAACCATTATTTGCAGAAAGCAAACCACATTTACCCCCATTATATACTCGCTCTCAATCCATGCTAGATGTATATGACTTTCTTCTTTCAGACGAATACAGTCATATTTACATCAAAAATGTCCTGGCTCTTCCGAGCTTTTTAATGGAAGTGAATGTGTGTGTGTGTGTGGGGGGGGGGGGGGGGGGGGGGGGGGGTCGAGATTTTGAAGCCCAAAAATGTGCATCCATCCATCATGAAAAGTGCTCTATACAGCTCCAGGGGATGAAGCAAATTTATGCATTCGTGTAAGACAAACATTCATAATTAAAACTTCATAAATCATAATCTCTAGCTTCCGCAAACTGTCATACTCACGTTCACGAGAAAGTGGCGTCAAGCTAGGGCTGAGTATCGATTCAGAGGTCCCGATTCAATTCGATTTTGATTCGGAAGCTCTCGATTCGATTCTCGATTTTTGGATTACATTTAGTGAATATAGTTAATACAAAAGCTATTGACATTTCTAAAAAAAAATTAACAGTAAACATCAGTTTAGAAATGGTGAATTAATAAAAAGAAGTTAAGAACCACAGGCCTGTATTTTAAACCTATTCTTTTTTTTGTATAGGGTCCTTAAACGATAATAGGGCCCTATAAAATGTTCTTAATTTTTCTGGTAATCAGATGAAGGCATAAAACATTTAATTTATCCTAATCAAATGAAAAATTAAACCCTTTTATTTTTGGGCAAACAAAGTGCTGCACAACTGAGGTTTACTGTTAAAATTAAAAAGAAAACAAATGGGATTATTCCTTTAAAAATAAAAATGTATTAATATTTATTAGTAGTAGTAGTAATAGCATTGAGTCTTAAGACTGCTCTTAACATTAAACTAAACTTTTATTTTGACAGGTTGCCGTGAGGAACTTGCAGTTGCTGTGTATCATGTGATATGACGGTAGTTTTCTCAAATTAAACTGTAAAATGTGAATGAAATGACTCTCAGAGCAGCAGTGTGTTAATATTATCATATAGTGAGGCGGCAGAAGATAAAAACACTGCGAGCGTTGTCTGCGCTTTAGTATGCGTGTAGTAAACAAGACAGTGAGTCGCTCCATCCGCCATTCATTCATTGCGGAAATCATCTCCGCCATGATAAGCACTGAACGAATGACAGGCTTTCTGTTGTAACATCGCACAAGGTAAATAAGGGTGACATCTAGTGGAAAAGACTAATGATAAGAATCACATTAATCAGATCTTGTTTTAAATGTGTGATTAAATACTGAAAAAGATCGAGTCGCGGCTTTTGAGAATTGATATCGAATTGACGTCATTAAAAAAAAACGATTAAATTGAAAAATAAATTTTTTTGCCCAGCCCTACGTCCAGCGGATGATGTAGGTGCAGTGTAGGCTCTGGTAAAAAGCGAAAAACACGGAAGCACAGAGGAGAGCGCAAAACAAAACACCGGTCAGGAATTAGAAGTACAAAACGAGGATTTGTAAAGAAAAATGTCAGAGGATTTCAATATAAGCCAAGAGGAGACTGGTTTTCCTTTGCTGTAAATAAAACTTGGTTCTCGCGAGACTAGCATATTCTCCCCGGAGCTTACACTACGCCTATGTCATCCGTCATTACAAAGTTTGGAAGAGTCAGGACATTTTTTATATAACTCATTTTTAATGTATTCGTCTGAAAGAAGAAAGTAAATGATGAGGTAATTTTCCTTTTTGGGTGAACCATCCCTTTAAAGTGCCCCTAATATGGGTTATGAAAGGTTCATATTTTGGTTTCGGGAGTCCCCAACAACAGGTTGATATGCAATCAAGGTCAAAAAACACTTTCATTGTCTTATAATAATGCATTTATTTTTACTTTATATGCTCAACGATTCCCAAACGATTCGCTCAAAGATGAATTAATCTGTGGTGAATGGTCGATTTCATTTAAAGCAGTGTTTGTGAACTTTTAATGCTCCAAAAGCAGCACCTAGTGGCAAAGAATGAATCTGCATTTTCATCCAAACCAATGTGAAAATCCAAGTTTGCTCAACAAGTGGGCGGGCAATATGCTAATGTTTCATTTCGACTTTAACATGAAACTTGGGATTCCTTTTAAAAACAACTCATTTCAATGATTCAGAGTCGATTCTTTCTTTTGAGAGAGAATAACTTTATACACGGTGCACTTTCAGATTTAAAACTTTGCCGGATGTTTTCATTCACTTAGAGCTGTTACACAATGCATGAAAAGTCATTTTCAAAAATCCATAATAGGGGCACTTTAAAATACCACTGATGGTCCTCTCTGTGACACATTTGGATAGAAATGCTTACCTAGAAAGTAAAGATGCAAAGGACAAATCATTGAAAAACTTGGATCAATATACTTATGTAGGGATTAATTTCCTTTTGTAGTTAATCGACAATTAAAATCACAAAAAATAATGTTTAATGCGGTTAAAAGTAAGTTACCATGTTAACTTTGGCAGCCCTAAAACCTAACAAATATATATCCGGTTTAATTTTATTCATCCAGCCAGCCAGCCCAGCAACTGCCGCCATTAGGCATCCAATTGTCATCTTCTGCCCTCTAGTATGTGGTTTTATCTCAGCCAACAAGACAGCTGAAAAGCATGTGGCATTACAATGTGAGCAGTACAATGTTCACTTGTGTGACATTGTTCTCTCAAATGAATCTGGGTGGTCTTATTCTATGCAGTGGCAGCAGCTAATGGGTCGATCTGGACTGGTTCAGTTCAAACCGGACTTCACAAGGGACTCTTTAGGGGTTTTGCTTCCAT